>JAOTRC010000022.1:21931072-21954337 GCA_027497675.1 Cyprinella lutrensis
TAAAGAAAACAGTTACAAACTGAAACAGGAAGTGCTTCTGGACCAGTGTTGTTTACATCTTTTGAAATGGTCTATAACATTTCATTAGACTTACTCAAAGGAAGCACTAAGAGAAAATAGTATGAATATTCTTTAAAAGGCAAATTACAGTTTGTAATGTCATTTCCTGTGACAAGTCGTATCGGACCTTAAGTCTTTAAGGTCAGGGATCCACTAACAGATTAAGCATTTCCCTCTGCCTGATTTTGTCACAACCAGGTTGGCTCAGGGTCAAAACTTAATGTGTACCCATGAAAACCAGGCCAATTCAACATTTAGCAACCTAGTTAATGATTGTATAAGAAATCAGACATATCGCTAGCCGTCACTAAGAAACAGAACAACTATGAACTTTTTTGATGTTTATTAAAGGTTTAGAAACTTCACAATGGAAACAAAATGATGTACTCAGATGTACATGGCATTAGAACAATGCAACCAACTTTGTCTGTTTTGGGGTTCGGTGACTTTCATTAGGTATTCAGAGGAAAAATACAAGTTTGGGCTCCAATTAAGAAGCTGTCACAGAGATGAAATGGAGCAGGTTTTGCTTTAAAAGTTATACAACATTGCAATCAAAACTTAAACCTGTAAGTACAGACTTGAAAGTCATCCTCTCCAAATGTATTGACCAAACCAAAAAGAAAAAAATGCAAATAATACAATTTCTCCCACAGACATGTGAGTACTTTCTCCAGCAATCATACCACCTCACACACAGAACTAGACTTGAAAGATAACAAAGAATATCTTTTTTTTTTTCATTTTAAAACGAGTCTGTTCAAACTAAAAGAGGAACTGATTGAAACTGACGCAACTGTAAATAATCTGCTTATGCTGTTTTGTTATATTTCACCGTCACACATTCACTATATTTATGCATCGTCTCAAAATTCTTAAATTTGAAAAATGCTTTTATCCTCTGTCACCCACCCACCATAAACAATTAAGTTTCTTAATGAACATAAGTCCAACTAATACAAGAAACAACTCTGGAGGATGGCAACATTTCACTCCAAGGGCTCGACAGAAAATAGCTCATTTACATTTTGATTAGAGAAAGTGATGCCAAAAATGTGTAATTGCATTTTGAAATCTCTGACAGTATTTTAAATTTGAAAAATGAAAGTGAACTGTCAACTAAATAACCCAATAAAGGCACCCAGGTGCTGCTCTATCCACCATACAATAAAACAATTTCTTTGTGCCTTGTTTTCTACCACTAAACATTTCTATTAACTGGATATTTATGTTCTTTGTAAAACAATAATCACACTCCCATAACCACAATAAGGAAAAAATGTGGGGAAACACAAACACACAAGCCGTTTCAAACCGAGTCATACAAAATCAACTCTCCATGGCCTACAGCCATTTCCATTCGGTCTAGGATTGTACACTTCAAACCTTAGACCTGCTTCTGTTAAAATAAGCACAAATCTTTTAGAAGGACTAAGAGTGCAGACAATTTTCTTATACACATCTAAAGATTACATCTTAGACATGGTGTATGAATGTTAGCACCAATATATAAAATACTCTTTTTTTTTTCTTTTTTCTTCAATTTAACCCAAAGTGCATCTCAGAACAGGTCAACAAAATAAACTCTTGCAAAGGGGCCTTTTTTTTTTTTTTTTTTGGACATCTGATGCCAAAGCAAGTTTAAAAACTTAAATCCTTGTGCCAAATGAAGCAACTGTTTTTCAAAGGAATTTTTTGGTCAATGCTGATGGGGCATTATTATTTTCCATTTCATTGTCACATTCAAATTCCCCTTGAAAATATTTAACAAGTAATGCTTTAAAACAAAGTTTCCCACATTGGTACAGGAAAAAAAAAAAAAAAAAAAAAAAAAAACATTAACATTTTCAAAAAAAAAAAAAAGAGGGTACTTTTAAAATGTCAATTTTAGTAATTTCTCACTTGTAATATTTGTAACAAAACACAAAGCTGAATCGTCCAGGCTATATTAAAGCTATGTTCGATCTGTTAAGGTCAAGAAGCAGACAAAAGGGAATAGATAAGTCACAGGTGTAAAAGATGGTATTAGATCACAAAACAAATTTAGGATGGACTGGATTTTGCATTATGAACATAAAAGGGTTACACCGTGACCAATTCCACAGCCATTAAAATTGTATAGGCAAGCAACCTTTCAAACTTTGCAGGAAAAGTAATTTGGGCGTTATTCAAAGGAAAACAGAGGGGAATGAAACTAAATTAATGTAACATTTCAAAAATAAACCCCATTTAAGTTCCTCTTAGACTTAAACACAAAAATACATCAATATCATAAGGTTGTAGAGTTATTGTGTGCCAAAATACTATATTGCTTTTATAAACCCCTCTTCATATTAGATCTAGATCTTGCCCATGCCATGAGTATGATGCGTAAGTTCACACTTAAACAGCCACAGATTTCTAAAACAAGTAAAAGGTATGTTATATAAATAATCAGTGGTCACAATTTTGTTGATAAAAAAGGGGGGGAAAATTAACTGAAAAGCCCAAAATGAACAATAACCTTAAAGAAAAATTACATAACGTCATGGCTACAATACCAAACTGCAACAGATATACACACTATCAACTGTGTAATAGTTGTTTTTTTTTTTCTAAAAAAGACTTAAACAACTTATCTGAAATTATATGGGTCAAAATATTCTGTTAACTATTTTCCATTATCTGCAGCATTTATATTTTACATGCTTTCCAGATATCTTGCCATACTTGTATTCAGGAAAATGTAAACTATTCTTTGACACCAGAACTCTCCAAAATGAACTTTTATGAAAGATAACTTCACAAATCAAACCAAACCGACAGTAAAAAAGGAAAAAAAGGAAGATTTTTTAAAACCTGAAGTGAAAAAAATAACCTAGCGAATTGTTAAACCTTTATCAAATGGCTGGGAAACTCGGTAAACTCAAGCAAAGAAAGCAACTTCTGATTTCAAGGGCAAAGCTCTGTTTCTACATTCAACATTTTAGTATGCTTATTGTTTTATTACACTTTCAATATATTACCCTGCTTTATTTCTTTAAGATGCTTTCCAAGCAGCATGGCAGGGGACAAAAGCAATTTTCTTTCAACACACCAAACCTCACACAACTCTATCCTCTACAAGTCATTTAGAAGGAAAAAAGTAAGACAAAAAAAAATCTGCAGGGGAAGGGGGTGTTGCAATTGTAGTGCTTTCAACCTGACTTCTGAGTATTCATAGTTCGGTCACAGAAACTTTGACTATTAGAAGGACTGAGACTAGGTTCACAAGCACATGCACAATCAGTAGGACCACAATTACAGTGAATCCTAGATCAAACATAAAAGTGAAGCTAAAATCTATAAGGGGTAGTAAATAAAGAACAAATCTTAATGCTTAACTATGCCGTTTTATTCTTTTCAAAATTGATCAACCTTGGACTTAACAGACTGAAAACAGGTCTAGAATATATGCTGTTGACCAGAATCATCTATCTGTATGTTCAACCTATTGCCATGTTTTCCCCTCTCTGTTTTCATCTTGCTGATACACCATTTTAGATGAACTGAGGAATAACAGGGCTTAGGACAGGGTGGTTAAGTGAGAACCCACTGTAGGCTCAGGGCTCACTGTTCTTGTAAGGTTCCTCCTGTCCCTCCTCTGGTTTATGGTTGAAAGAGATAGGAAGAAAATGGCATCGGTATGCCTCCACGTTAAGCAGAAGATTCATACATTACTGCTTCCTAAAAAACAAAAACATTTAGTATAAAGCAAATTCCATTCAATGTAGTGTCTACAACTTTACATTCAAATTAATCATGATTATTATCTATTATAACTTCATCATGTGTTTGTTAAAGCAGAGTAAAATTAACTTCCCTGTATGTAAAACTGTTCAATTTTGCATTCTTACCTCCACACTGAGAACCTGGAAATAAAGGAGAACATAGAGTACTCTGCCACCAGCACTCTTCTTGCTGCATATTAGTTAAGCACTGTTCTCCAAAATTCAACAGAGGAAACTGTTGAAGTAATGAGACAACGTTTGTTTTTTTATCACTAAACAATATCAAGTACAGTCATGGTATATGTGAATTCAGTACGTGCAGGTGATACCAATATATATATTAACAGCTAAAGACATGCCAATATATTGTACAATTGTCCATATCTGTAGGTGACAGTTTGGCCAAATTGGCTCTGTAGTCACTTACCTCATGCATATCTTGAGCAACATCAAGTGACTTCCCAGTTTCAGGAATCTGATCATTTGCAGCACATTTGCAAGACTCGGTCTCTTTGCTGCATTCTTCTTGTTGAACAGAGGACTGCGCATGAGAACATGGCTTCGAAACCACTGCCGTCTCACAATGTACGCAAATCTCTTGTTCAGAAATCGGCAAAAGGGTGCTCCCACCCTCCTGTGAATCGAGTGATGTCTGGGCACTCTTCTCCATGCCAGACTTCTTTAATCTGGGTAGGAACTTCCCAGACTCCAGCTCAGATTTCCCATAGTAAGGGCCCTCACACTCTGCGTCCTCCTCGAGAGGCTTGAGGTCAGCCTGTGGGTCATCAAAGAGGTCTGCTTGACTAACTGGAAGACTTGCTTCCTCTTTCTCATCTGACTCTACATCCGACTCACTGCACCCACCTGGAGACAGTTCAGAAGCAGATATTGGCCGAAAATGGGTCCTTGGGGAAATTCGAATGGCCCGATACTGAGTCCGATTGATGCCATATAACCAAGGGCAAAAGGGCTCATTGTCTGAGCACAATATGGATTTTGGCTTGAATCCCGGGCTGAACGAGGCCATATCCTCTGGCTCAAAGGAGCACTCCACATGCAGGACCTGGGAAAAAGGGTTGTTTAAATCAAAGGATGAAAATGGGTAATCAAGTCCTGACTCGTCTCCACGGAACCCTCCGCATGATCCCAGTAAATCTTCATGGAAGACAACAGAAAATCCCTTATTCAAACCATCGCCTGGTCCCTTGGAAGTCTGCTCATTTTGACCAAGGGACACAAGAGGTCTCCACAACGGTCTGTGGCCAGGAGCAAAGCGGCTGCTCGTGTTCATAAACACATCCGCTCCTGCAATGGTTACCATGTCAGAAGATGTGGCTGCTGCACACTGCAACAAACTGCCACAAGCATCACCAGGTGGAACCATAGCCCATTCTCTGTCGCCACTTAGAGTCTTGAGTTCTCCATAAACCCCACCGAGGATAAATGAGGTGCTGTCCTGTGAATTACAATTCCAGGGCTTGGCCGGTGTTGTGTAATCCCCGTCATTTATTTTAGAGAGCTTGTTTTTAGGAAGTCCCTCATCTTCTTTCTGCCCATCCCAAAGATGATACTCCGAACACTGCACATCCGTCTTTTGAATAATTTCACCTTTTACATCCTTGTCAAGACAGCTGCATTGGTAGCCAGGAGCCTCCTCTGAAAAGAAGTGTTCCCCTGTATTCTTTACCCCAAGTGTTAAGACACAGTCTCGGTCTCCAATAGCCATCCAAATGTCTTTTATTATCCCTGAGGTGTATTCATCACTTTGTTGATTTGGGACATCTGAAAACACAACAGCATTATAGAGTTTACTCTCATCCTGCTCTAATGCTATGCCACAAACAGACTCCAATTTCGATTTCTTATTGAAGGGCTGGTTGGACTCTGCACCTCTATTTGTTTCTTCCTGCTGGTGACTTGAGTTCTCTTGAAAGAAATCTAAAAGCTCCTCCTCTAGGCATAAAGGTGGGATAAGGGAGATACAGCTGACCTCTTCATTGCCAAACAAAACAGATTCATCTGCCAGAGCATTGATCTGCTCACTATCTGACCGTGTCTCCTCTGAGTGGGACCATGGACTGCAGGTCCTCGTTGATAAGTTAGAGCAGTGTTCCGTTTCGTCAAAGGCACTGTTTTTGGTCCAAATTAGCAAACGGGATTGTTTGTTTCTTTGTGGATCTAAACAGCTACTTGAATCTACATTGTCCTGACCCGCTGTGAGAGAGTCACAGGGAAAAGAAAAGGAAGGGCTATCGTACTGCAACTCAAAAAGTGAAAAGCAGGAGTTTAGGTCAGAGATGCTACCACTGGCTTCTTGGAGATGATGCCCTACAAAAGCTCCAGACAGGTTGCTAAAATTAAATGGAACACTGTCCAACACTGGGGAGAGCCTGACTGGAGAGTCACCAGGACAACTTTCTCCCTCTAAATCCTCCAAGCTAGAAGATGAACAGCACTCCCAGACTTGGGCAATGTTTTCCATATCTTGAGTGATAGAAACATCTGCTTCTGAAGCTCCCAGAGAATCAACCCTTATTGCACTTTCCCCTTGCAGCTCAAGGCCATCTAAAACTACACATCCTGCTTCAAAGTGTTTTCGCTCAATGCTCTTCTGTCGAATCATGTTCAGGATTCGACTTTCTTGTACCGCATCTGAGGCACTAGGATCCAATATGGATTGGTAAAGATCAACTTCATAGAAGTGAGTGAATTCAGACAGATGCTCATCATCTAAATCTTGACCATCTTCAGGAGGATGGCAGCTTGGAATCCCATTCAGTTCAGGAGCCTCTTCATCACCTTCACCAGGCACTTCAATGAAGTGGCCATCCACAAAAGTGCCTGCTGCAAGGTATGCCCTTTGAAAACAAGAATTTGCAATGCAGATTCCTTGAATTCTCTCCGAGAGACAGTCCATATCAATGGACATAGCTAAGTCATTGGAAGAGTCTTCTGTACTCCGATACTTTGTCTCCAATTTACTTCTACTGAGAGGGACAAAGTACTCCGAGATGGGCTCTGTGTACCAAAGAGGCTCCTCCATATATTCCTTTTTATTGGCCTCTCCTCCTGACTCCTGTGCCTCAACTAGATTAGCATCTTTGCGGATCTCCCTCAGAGGTCTCTTGCTTTTTTTCATGTAGTGCTGCTGCTTAGGTGGGCCTCCAGTGGTACTGACGTTGCCACGTGCATTTTTCCGTTCCTCTTTGTCGATGACTTTTAGGGCCAGTTTGACCTGTCCACTGCCACTTCGGCCTCTTTTGTTTCTGCTACTGACCTCTCGAGACTTGTGTCTTAGGCGGACTGTTTTGCAACTAGGGGTCTGGTCACCCTGGTTACCACTGGAGCTTGAACCAGCCTCACTCGAGCCAGAGGACCATGATCTGGGACGGAACCTTCCCTCAGATCGGTGTCTGGGCTGCCTCTTACTATGAGGTGCAACCTGATTATCAGGCACTCCTGTTGCACTTCCATGGAAACGGTTTTCCTTCTCCCTCTTAATGCGTCGCTGCTGGGCCCTCTCGTTGGTTGTGGTGGTGGAACTGGGTACATCAACTGTTCGGTCTTTAAAGGCTTCACCTTCGCTGGTGCAGTCTTTTGGAGAGGATGTGTCTGTGCTTGTTTGAGGGACAGCAGATGATGATGAGCTGGAATATGAGCAGGCTTTAGCTTTGTTCCACACTGTCATAATTTCTTTGAGACAAACAGGTTTTTCTGACAGAGGTGGAAAGGCTTCATAGTACCTAAGAGGGAATAATAATAATAATAATAATTTTACTATAAATAACAATAAGAAAATTAAATAAGACCAATAACTTCAAATACTGCATTAAGTCATCTTAATGTTGCTATTTGAGACTGCTACTGTAATCATACAACAAACTATTTCTCATCTCTATTTATTATGTTATGCAAGTACATTCACTAGGCTCTCAAAACAAAACACTTCCCATAAACCTTAAAACATGCAGCACACAAACTATATAATCACAGCCTTTTCAGGTTTAATAAAGGCTACATTGCTATAAAGTAACACTGTTCATTATTTACATAGAGATCATAACCCCAGCTATGCAACAATCCACATTCAATACAGACTTCACTTACATCTCAACCTGGTCCTTAGAAGAAAGGGATTCATCTGGTTCAGGAGACTGAGATATATCAGATTTTTTATTTCCTAGCTTTTCTTTTTCTGCAAGACAGTAATAGCAAAGCAATTTAATTGAATCACTGTGATACACGGTTACAGCTGTAGTAGAAAAATACAATTTTTGCATAACCTGCATGAGACCAACCTGCATGTTTATTTTGAATATCCTTGAGTTTAGAGCAAAGCTCCTCAACCAAGCTTTCAATTCCAGAATTCTGGAGGAGGAAAAAAAAAAAAAATCAAACTTTGTTGCAGGGGAAATTATACAAATCACTGTTTTGTGTGATTTATAAAATTCATAAATAGATTAAAAAAAGCTCTGTGAACTAGTTCTGGTGATTTTTTACAGAAACAAGAATAATCCCTGTTAAAGGCTTTGAGACAAATCCACATTACTAGAGCCCTAAGTAGAATTTTTTACAGTCTTAATGTGGAGTGCTATTCTTGATTGTGTTCCGGGATTAGTGAAGCAAAAAATGGTTGAACAAACTCACAACAGTGGTGTGCAAAAGGTTGTAGGAATACAAAACAATTTGCTAAATTTCTTGAGGTAAAGGTCTTACTTCATCAGATGCTGAACGCAAACATTGCACAGCAGCTTGTTTCTTCATCTCTTCAAGACTAAGGTCAGTCACTCCCTTCTTCTTGCTCTTCCCCCATTTCTTCCCTGTTCCTTTCTCCCAGCCCAGGAAGATGTCATTTTCCTGTGCACAAGGAAGGTTTCTTACTGTTGTTTGGTGGTTTTTTATCTGAATAATTGCAGAAATAATCTACAGATTAATAGAGTCAAATAAAAGTTACTTGAATCCATAAACTGAATGCAAAAAAATAAAACGGAGAACTACCGGTACTACTAAATACATAAAAAATATGAAATATTCCTGTATTAACTGATCAACCACCATTCAAAAAACCTGCTAGAATAATTCCATTAAAGTTGGTTTACATTAAAAACAAATCAATTGTATGACTTCATAAAACTTACTGCACACCTGGTATACATACACTATTACAATTTTGGGTAAACTACTGCTTTAAGATGTTTTATTAGAATTGTAGTCAATTAAAATACAAAACAAGTCACTGAAAATTTTAAAAACAAAGAACAACATTTTTCTGAAACATTTTCACTATACCTGGTCCTGCAGATCATAGTCATAGCTGTCGTGCAGCAGCAGACTAAGGACATAGCGGGTGTAGATCATAGCATCTATGCCACATTTCTCCAACTCCTGACCCAGCCAGCTCTGCACTGGCCCTAGTGACTGCAGTGAGGACATCTCTGAGGAGGACACAGGGCCTGACAAAGGAAAGGCCTGCGAGACTCTTTCAGGAGCAGGGCCGTCTGACTCTCCACTCATTGGACGCATGAGACTAGGTTGGAGCCATACTTAAATGCAGCTGCATGTTCCCAGGTGGACATGAAAGTGCAAGACGGAGTGGTATGAAACGGACAGAGCTGATATTATAGTAGGGGAGGAAGGACTCAATCCAGCAGGGCAAACACAGGAAGGTCTACATGAAGAGTCATGTAGATTCTTCTGTATATTTGTATTGCTGCAAGCAAGAGAGAGGCTCTAATCTTCAGGCATGGCTTTGACCACTGGAAGCTAACAGCTTACTGAATAGGCTCACGTTCACTCATAAGGGTTCATCTTGGAGGACAGCTGGTTCCAGGCTCAACCTGAGAGAGTAAAAAAAATAACAGTGTTTAGTTTCATGCTAAATGTTTTTTGCTCTAGAGCAATTCATAACCAAGTCTTATGAATTAACATGTCACTAACTAGGGCTGGGAGAAAAAAAATCATTCATTAAAATCAACATTAAAATCTGTGTTGGCACTGCCGCTAACCCAGAGAGAGTTGTCATGAAACAGCAGTTTCCAGTCTTTTCAACCTCATAGTATCATTATTTTTGATACAACAGTTCAAATTATCATAGAAGTACTTGGATAAAGGTTTAGAGTTCAAACAAACACTGATGTCTATGATAGTGATCAAAATCGAACAATTGATAGCGCTTGCCTTAAAATTGAAAAAATTGTTCCGCAACTTTTTTGTAAAAAAAAAATGCAGAATGAGAATGTAGTACGATGCTTCTTATATATGACAATTATATAATATGACAGACCCAATAGTCATTATTATTAATACAAAGCCATTATAGTCCTGAGATAAATCATAGTCATGAGATAAATCAGAAAATAAAAATATACACAATATTACAACTTAAATTTTCACAAAACAAAAGGTTGCGAATGAACACCCAAACTTATTCATGATGGTGTAAAAATGGTCCCAAACACATCTCTGGCATGCTCTCTTTACATGTTTTGCGATTGAACAGCAAGCACGCTGCACGCACATGTTTAGTGTCGATTAATCGTTAACATCCCTATTTCGCACCAAAACACCAAAGCAAATTACTTGTATGGGAAAACATTCATGCCAAGATTCTAATTTTGAAGATGATGACAGTCAGAACCAGCTCTCATCAAGACAAGAAGACCAGCTGCTAGAGCTCAGAAATGACAGAGGCCTGAAAACTGTCTTTAATTCAACACCATTGACATCCTTGTGGATCAAAGCATCAACAGAACACATTGAGATCAGCACCCTTGCACTGAAGACCCTGCTCCTGTTCCCGACTTCATATCTGTGCGAGGCAGGTTTTTCTGCCATGCCACTAAGACCAGACTTAGAAACAGACTGGATGTGAGGAATACCCTGAGTGTCTCATTCAACCATCAAGCCACGGTATGATGTTCTTGTAGCTGCCAAGCAATCCCAGGGGTCTCACTGAGATGCATATAAGACTGTAAGCTGGTTTTCGTTCATATTTGTGAAGCAGACCTTTTTAAATTCCGTTTTATTTTATCCTGCAATTTGCATGCAAGTCCAGGAAGAACAGCTTGTCTTGTGCACAGCTACATATATAGTAATGTCAATTAGCAGCTCATCATCACATTAAAATAGTTTTGTTCTCATCGGTGTGGTCTGTTTTTTTTTTTTTTGTTAAAGGTTAAAGCTTAATCTCTAATTTTATACTTTTAAAAATGATTGCCTTAAATGTTTGCTAATGTATTCTGGAACTGTCTGACAGTTAAAACAGGCTCTTATTTTCATAAAATTAGCCTTTGCTGTCACCTGTTGGTGAGAGAAAACACTAATTTGCTGTTGAAGTGTTTGTCTTTAGTGGTTCTGGAGAGATTTGACAGGTGAAATGGACTGGTATTTTCATACAATTTGCCATTACTGCCACCTGCTAAAGAGTGAGTGCTGTGCGAGTTGCTTTTGAAGTAGACCTAAATTGTATGAAAGAAAAGGGAAACATTTTTTTTATGAATATGCTGGTTCCTGGCACAAAAACGTTGGAGAACCCCTGTTCTAGAGAGAACCGAGGTTTCTCATTTTGAAAACTCACAAACCACTTCCAATACATTACAATTTGAATTCTAAAATTTAACTTTAAAGACATTATGATTAGGGCTGGAACGATGCGTCGACGTAATCATTCTTCTGCATCAAACTCACGCCGTAGATAAGTCATAGGCTGGGTGCAACACGTGTAACCTGACATGCACCTCCAAAAATCAATTCTATGAAGATGTAAGTGCTGTGATTGGTCTGCAAGAACCCCTCCCTTGGGCCCAAGGTATGAGCAGAATGATCAGCATGTCTGGAATGCCACTTAAATATAAATTTTTCTGCTCTTCTTGTTATGCAAGACAATACATGAGTTTCAAAAGACAAGTTTAAAAGAAACAGGTCCTACATGTCATGACTCTGTATGATGAGCATTGAGACAATTAGGCCCATCAAATGGAAATTATGACCCAAAATGTAACTTATAACCAGGTTTATGCCTTCTACACACAGGGGCACCATCAAGCATACTCAAGGTGTAGCTTCTACACCCTGAGCATGCATAAGAAAAAACACTAGACTGTAATTGTCAATGCACTTTCACCCAACACTTAATCTGTTCCCAAAGCATGACCCCAGCATTTCATTCTCACCATAAGCAGAAAATCAGAGCTTGGATATGCTACAGCTAAATGTGGACATTTAAATACGGAAAAAAAGAAAGAAACTCTCCCTGTCTGACAAAATACATTTGTTGTGTTGGAATAGACAAGAAATTTGTTTCCACTCAGTTGAAACTGAAAAAGGTCCGTCACGCCCATCTTCTGTCGTCACTCCTCGTCATTTACAGTGAGTGCTGAGTGTCAGTATATTGAACAGCGCATTCATTGCCTGTCACTAACCAGAAATAAACACTTTAGTTTAGCTAAGCCCTTATTAGTAACAGAGGCCTCAATGTTTACATTCGTATGACGACAATTTTTAATCATCTGAAATGAACGCAGAAGTTATAAAAATGCCTCTTTAAAAAACGTATGACAAGATTGTAGACCAAAAATATTCAGTGGACTCAGATCATGCACTTTTTCGTTCGTTTGAATCACCGTAACGGATCGGAATGCAAACTTGCAGTGTGCCCTTGACGTTTGCCCCTTCATATGGCTTAAATTAATCAATTTAGAATGCAAGCTTTACGATTAATTATATAATCATATGTTAAATGACCACCTGAAGGCAAAACGGACCCTGGTGTCTCTATAATGTCTGTTTAAACAATATTAACGACATCAAAATAATACGCATTGTTTGACAATGACAGGAAAACAGCGGAATGACAGGACGCCAGCTGACTAGCTACGAGCTAACCATCAGCTGACTCAAGCCAGAGACCAGATAACTGAAGCATTGAATGCCGAAGACAGTCACGTTTACATCTCCCTATCATTTCACTAAGTCAAACGACAAAATAAATGGCAATGACAGTTTATTATTTCAATAAAGGTTTATATCCACGGGCCATCATCTATAAGCGCCACAGACGAAGCACAAACCACAAACCACTTTCCCCTTACTCAGCATGATTCAGCTAACATCAATGTTATTCTGCTGCTAAACGATGCTGAGAAAGTACAAGATATAATCTCGCTCAAAGTAACTTTCGGGCTACCGCGCTGCTCCTTAACCAGCCCAAGTTGCATAGCGATTCCTTGCAACGATTTTCTCACAATGCACAATAAACTTCCTTATGTTATAAAACGCGTGATTTGGCTTTATCCACTGGGCAAAACCAATGTTATAGTCGTCTAAAGTGTCATTCTGACGCATTCGAGATGTAAACATATGACTGATCCGCTCAAACAGTGTTGTCGGCTGGTTAACTCGGACACCATTTTACGCAAGAGTAGAACGCTAGTCCCGGTTTATCACTTCCTCGAAAACTACTGGCAACGTAAACATTTCTGCTTCACAACAACCGCCATGAAACGGGCCAAATGACTGTTTCGTGGATTCAATTCAAATCGAAATATGTCTACAAAAGGAAAAAGGACGGTAGTAACCTAAATAATACGAGGTAGCTTTGAGCTAGGCTAATGCACCGTTGTAGCTAACGTTAAACCGGGGAGGAGGCGCGGCTGATTTGCCTGGCTACAGACGCTTGTAATACTTGACGAGACGGCCTAAAACATCAGCTTACAATTCAAGTCGTAAATGTGGAGCATTACCAATATATATAACACGCAACATATTGGAAGGCAGTTTAACATGGTGAAATAATCTTACCTGCTGTAACCCTACGCAGTGTGCTAAATAGCAGCAGGAGAAGCGATGACTTCTCTCCCGCTGCCGTTCCGAGCTCGAGCTCCGAAGGTCCGCGTCCGCCGCAATCGCGTCACAGATATCAGACGCAGGGTAAAAGATGTTACGTCCTTAACTCGAGTTAGGACGCAGCTGACGACATTTTGGATCAAGCTGGACCTGCATCATATGTCTCCAAACAGCATATGAGAATTCCGGTTGAGCCAACATGGCTGAGAAGGAAGGACTTTAAAGGCGATTTCAGACTCCATTTTACTTATCTCCAGGCAACAAGACAGATAACAAACGTGTCGCCATGGCTGATATCCCTCCGCGAGAAGTTGCATCAGAACGACCGAGTTCTTTACTGTTAAATAACAATTATTATTAGGTTAGCAGTATAAAGTGTAAACTAAAGTGTAAAGCGTACATTGCTTTCTATAAAAACAGATGTTTGCAATCAGGATTATTTAGAATATACAGTGACTTTAATATAAATATAACAAAATAAAAACATAGTTCTATTGTCATACCTTATTAGAGTTAGATTGCAAACATCTTAACTACAAGTCTCATTTATTGATCGTACAGCTACTACAGGGTATAGACTAATAACTGCAGATCATTGGTAACTGAAAATTGCAAAGCATGTGCTGTCAGTAGCCTATGCCTACGTTACTTGATTTAATCGAGTGGTAGAAAAATAGCATTTCTAGAGGATTCAGGAAAGAAAAACTAATTTAATTTTTTTCTCAAAGCTCATGTTTTTCCATCAATATACTCAAATTATGATAAAAAATAAATAAATAAATAAACAAATAAAATCTCCCCCAGTAAGTCTCATCAAGCGGCTTTGGTGCCTTGGGGCTCGCTTGGGCTGCAGGCTGACCACCACCATAAGAGCTCCCTGTCGGTCATGACCTTTTTTACAGTCCATGCTCATGACACGGATTCGGACGCTATGGACGACTGGAGCCCTCTAGCGGCATCGTCCAGTTCACCTGAGAACTAACTACTTCTGAGAATGTAGCCTGGCTACGCCAGACAGACCACGTATCATTTAATAAAATCGCGCTGCGGCAAGGCAGCATGAGGAAACCCAGGCCACTACAAATGGCCAATTCCCTCAAATAGTAGGGTACCATATTTAATGATAGTCTATGGGGAGTGATTTTCTTCTTTTTCTTTTCTTTTCTTTTCTTTTGTCTTTCTGACGGCCTTAAGTTGTTGCAAACCTGTAGCCTATGTGTTTCTTTCTTCTGCTGATCACAAATAAAGATATTTTGAAGAATGTCAGTAACCAAACAGTTGATGGGCCCGAGTATCTTCTGTGGTAGGCTAGAACAGTCAGTGGGAACCAATAAAAGTTTGATTAGCGAAATTCTTCAAAATATATTCTTTTGTGTTCAGCAGAAGAATGAAATTCAAGTTTTGAACAACTTGGGGGTGAGTAAATGATGACATTTTGGGGGTAACTATCCCTTTAAGGAAGCCAGGATTTTGGAAATTGAATACCTCTCTGTTACAACACTGATTATTATTTGGGCATAAAAGGTGTAATTAATCCTTTTAAAAGAAATAGTAATTTCTCAGAGTTTACATTGGGAATTGTTTAAATACCAGTGTCGTCAATTCTCTATAAAATTATAGGCTAATGATCAACATTATGAAAAGAAATTAGCATGACCTCTCCAAACGAAACAGATAAAGAAAATAATAATCAGCTCGGTAAGAAAAAAATTAAACTCTTTTTAAAATGGTACAGGGGCCTTTGTTTGGTCAAGCGCCATATTATATAATGGCTATATTTAATATATATATGGAAATGTATAATTATATAAATATTCCAAATGCAGAACTGGTGCAAAACCCAGAATGTGTTCATTTAAAACAGAAAGCATTTTGGTTTCATCATGCACATTTTACTAGACACATTCAACAAAATAAATAATGAAAACCAAAGGTCTCAGTGCTAGCAAGAAATTTAGGTGGGGGAGTGAATGAACAGCACACTTAATACTCACAACTGAGGTGCCCTTGAGCAAGGCATCTAACCCCAGCAAAAAAAAAAAAAAAAAAAAAAAAAAAAAACCGGCCAGTGCGCCAGGTGTTTATTCACGGGGTGTGTGTGCACTTGGATGGGTGAAATGTATAGCACAAATCCCAAGTGGGACACCATACCGTGCTACATGTCACTCCACTATTTATATAAGCTATTCCAAGCATACTGTCACTCAAATCACAACTCCCTTGTCCTTTCATTTGTACAGGTCAATATTTAATATTATATTTGTTTGAGATGATCATTGAGCAAAACCCAAGGTAATACCTTGTCTCTGTGTCAATCAAAGTCCAATCACCCCATAATCCTGATTAACAGAAGAATATTTTTATTTCAAAATTAAAGCTTATACCAATAATACAAGCCATGATATTGTAAACGTAGTCATGTTACATTCTATTTGGATTTCAACAGCAGAGGAACAAATACAAAAGCAATGAGGCAAATTGTATTTTTCAAACCACATCTATTTCACTATAGAACAGTATTAAAATGAAACCAAAACAGTTCATCTTTTTTTTTTTTAGATTGAAGGGTCTGTGCCAAACATTTCAACCAAAATCACAGGACAATAAATAAGAATAAAATATCAAAACACTGATCAACGCATGGTCTCTTGAAAACAAATCTTGAAAATATTTGAGTGAGATGAAGAAGCGAAAGGTCAAATACTCAGGTGGCATTGCAATATTTGAGCAATTAAGACAGCCGAGGCATAGGCCTCTGCATTCACATTCAAAAATCAGTATTTCATCTTTGTGCTTGTTTTAGCTTTGTACATTAGTGCATAAAGACATACTATGCTGGTAGTGAGTCATTCATTATGATAAAATGAATATTCATTTAAACATAAAACAGTACACTTGCTTTTAAATATATTAAAATCACGGTTACATGGACATAATCCAAGCTAGTTTGGCCCAGGATCTAATTAGTGTGTATGATATAATGATATCCTCATTTGCTGGTGCCCGTGTGTGTGTTACTCTTCTCTGGCAACACAGACGGGTCTGACAGATGGAGTGTTCAGGAAGTGGGGTCCGACTGAGAGCGAGTGGGCAGTGAGTTGGAGGAGGGATAGGACTTCTCTAAACTGCAATATTGCCCCTTCTCTCAGTCTGAACTATAACATTATGATTCAAAAGATTAGCTAACATGAAATCACATTATTTTACCCTGATCACATTTGTTGCATGCATCAGAATAATAAATTGGTACACCCAATGAAAACCGGATTTATTTGTGTGATCACTGGTGATTAAGGCTACTAATGGCCTCCTGTACACTCATCCAACAACTTTTTTTTAAAAAAAAAAAAAAGGATTTCCTGTGGAAAAAACTCACTTAATTGTCCTAAAACAGTATAATCCTGAACATGACAAGTTTGATGACTTTGGAAATGTTCAAACAATGTACAAAACCAGTAAATGGCCATCAGGATGACAAGCTGCTTGTAATAGACACACATTTGGTTCAACATTTTAAAAATGATTCCTCAACGAAATATCCTGGTTTGAATACATTAATGTGTTGTCCACAGCATTTGTGCCATAGTGATTACCACAGAAAATACTTTTTCAGGTAGGTGAAGTTTTGTTTATGCCAAGAGTGGAGCTCCACTCTTACATGTGACATTTGAAAATTAATGAGTTTACAGGCTGTACCAGTCACTGAAAGATTGTCGGTAAACAATTTTGTTACACTAGTCCATGATTTACACAAAACTGATTTTTATGGGTTTTTCTTTTCTTTCTGTTTTTAGTGATTTATATTTTTGATAATTGCCAAATACTCTAGATAGAGCCTGTATTTACAATCCTCTAAATTAGTAAATAGATCATAATGGACAAAAACCTGTTTTCTCACTCACTTGCACCTTGCATGCTCAGTTCTTTATAATGATTAAAGAATCCTGAAAAAAATATGTATCATGGTTTCCACAAAATATCAAATTAAGAATCATATGCCACTGATGACTGGAGTAATGGTGCTGAAAATTCATCATCACAGTAAATTACTCAAACGTTTAAAAAACGTTTTTAACCCCCATATGTTAAATGGTAATACATAATATAAATCTACAAAACTAATTCTAAATTTAAATCTAAAAATAATAAAAGATTAAATCTTTTGCAAATCACCACATTTCCAATGTACTTTAGTTAATTAATTATTGTACAATCTTATTATGAAGATTTAGTGTCAACAGCACTCTGCAAAGGAAACAAACTGACAGAAAATACTACACCAGCATAAATTAATAATGTAAAAGAAGATAAACGAACTATAAAAAAAAGTCTGGGTAAGTGAGAGAACAGGTTTTACAGTGGAAATTTAGATTGTTCCCTTTAAAACTGGTTAAAAATATATAAATTCTGGTTTCATACATATACACAATTTCACAAGTTTTAAAACTGGTTTAGGGTTTCAAGTTCCGGTTTTGCGGTATGGACCAATCACTACAGTCTTTGGCAGTGTAATAACAGCACAAAAACAGAGACAAAACTTTCAATAAATATGACGAATAAGTCAGTTCATTAAAAACTAATAATAAGATTCACTTAGAACCAACTAAAACACGAAAGCTGTTATGCAACGATAAAAAGACTAAACAGCAGCAATTAAAGCATGTGAGTGAAAGTTATTCTCATTTCTTGCAAACTATCATCATGAGGCTTGAACTAACAACACTTACATATATACCCTCCCGTAAAATAAAAAATCAGTACAATCTCTTGTGTAACAAGGTGATGTTTTCAAGCTTCTGTAAACTTCCTAATTTCAGCTCAAAGCTGCCTGGAAGGAAACAGCATTTTGAGGACATATGACTGACTCGAGAACAACTGGAGACAATTAACGTGGTAGCAGTAATGTCTAAAGAAATTCAGAGGAGGACTTGCATTGGTACTTCCAGCTGGATCACATGAGATCATTGATTGAAGATGCTTATTCCAACAGCAGAGAGAGACTCTGCCGTATCAGAAGCTTTTGCACATAATCACACACAGATGTCTGCTTGTAACTTAAACATTTCCTTGCTCATAATTAAAAAGAAGTTCAAAACGTACTTGCTCATGCAAACTGCAAGTCTCAGCAAAGCTGTACGAGCTGCCAATCCGGGCAAATACTGATTATACATCTTAACTAATCAGATATGCAGACCCACATATAAAACAATGTTAAATGTACCCAGAGGAAAACAAGCTCATAAAATCAATAGAAATTAGCCAAAAACTTCACAACTATATATGTCCCATTGTCATGATTTCTGCTATTGATACAAGCTGATTTACAAATTTAACGTTAGTCGGATACAGTGTTTCGGCATTTTGATACATAAAACCTTGAGGTGCAGCATCAATGCTTTTTAGAGTCCAACTAAACCATTTCGCATTATATAGCGTCCAACAACACGCAAACCAAGAAGGCAAAGGTATGCTGAGGGAAAATGTACATCATTCTGTACGGAGATCAGCCTCTCAGTCCTACTGAATGAGACTACGACAGGCTGTAACGCCACGCTGCGTTTAGATCTGCCCGACAACATCCACAAACAACCATACGGACCTCAGTACGAACAGAAAGACACATATTAAGGCCATTTTGTATTAAATGTATTAGGCTAACCTCTTCTAGAGACCAACCACACATCCGGAGTTAAAGTCTGATAATCATTATAACACATAGTAAACATTATCTCTCTCTCCTTCTGTTACTGCAACACACACACACACACACACACACGCACACATCAGATTGCCAAGAGGTTGATTTTTCAACATGTGAGACCCCTATATGTACACACACACTTTACAACAAATCTCATTGTTATATGGAGTTATAAATCCTGTAAAAATGTCTTAGCAGTAAAAGGAAAATTGCTGTATTTGTAGGCTCGGAAATTGAAGAGGTCCCTAAACCTAATGCTAAATGTACATCATAAATGGAGGCCTCTGTGTCTGCTTGTTATTGTGTTCATCCCACCACATACACACGCAATAGAAACTTTGTCATATTTGAGCACTGATGGCCTGCTGAACGTTATTATGAGGGCAGCACTTGTGTTATGATATATATGATCCCTTTATGTTTGTTGTGTTACTTTTAAGGTAAAGAATAAAGAAAAAAAAATAATGGTGCTGTGATGCTGAATTTAGGTAGGCTAAAATGTACTATTGGGTCTGCTTCAAAAAGGATGGTTCAACCTAAACTTCTGTTGTGTTTAAATACATGAGGCTTGAGGAGTCCCTGTCTTATGTGTTCAGATGAAGGTCAACTGCTCTGAGGAGAGATGTGAAGGTTGTGTGCTCATGGAGGCTTTACTCTTCTGAGGTCTTTCGAAGCTGTCTTTCATACAGACTGAGTACATGATGAACAAACTGATACTGCTCCGCTGTCTGGATCATCCCACCTCTAAACACAACAACAACATTAACATACACGTCATCCACTATAGCATCTAACAGTCCACTTTTATAGCACTTAACAAGAGACTATTATAACACCATATCTATTTATATTTATATTTATTCTGCTACTGTCTCAGTACTCAAACTGACACTCATGTGAATATATTTTACCTGTCCAAGCGTAGCTGGCAAGTGGTCTTCAGGATGTCAACCACCCCTTCATTGCTTAGCTGCTGGCACAAGATGGAGGTAGCAATGAAGCAGCCAGTGCGTCCAATCCCTGCACTGAGAGTAGAGAAAATGGTGTTCAAAAATATGTGTCAGTCATAGAGAGCACAGAGATGACCAATCAATAGACAAAATTGGCTTTATTTGCCAAGTGTGCAGCATGTATTATGGGATTTGACTGTTTGATTAAGTGCTCAAATGGATCATATATACAAACGTCTCTAGAGGGTTTCTTACTTATAGACTAGTCGTTTACAAAACTTCCATTTACAATTTGTCGATGCGTATATTACATGTATGTGTGTGTTTATGTGCATGTGTGTTACCTGCAATGAACAATGACAGGGCCACTGTTGGATGGAGCCTGTTTCCTCGCTTCCTCCACTTCCTGAACCAACTCCAGGAGAGGCGGGGCCTTATCTGGGGTTTTTTGATCTGGCCAGGATGTGTACCAGTACTGTCTGAGGGTGCGCTCCTCACCCTCACTCTACACACACAAACATTCACATTGCACATTTGCAGTTCATAAACACACATGTATACACAAGAGCGTTTCTAGCCTTTCAATCAGTACTGGGCCACAGCCCAATTACGAAAGTGTCGTAACTAAACACTTAACCAACTTTTTTTAGTTAATGATCTGTAAGAATGGATCTTTATTAATACCAGTCATTGATTCGAGCAACTTTTTTGACATTTATGTATGAAGTGTTTTATTTCTACAATATATGGTGTAAAAACGTCTTAGTGTTGCCCTCTTCAGGTTGAACGATGGCTACTGCAGTTGAATTTTTCTATTGGATGTTCCGCACTTTGTGACGTACGCAGGTTTCAGCTACGCCCTTGGCAGTATAAACCAGCTTGTTTCGTCAAAACCTCTAGCGAGTCAGGAGTTGGAATTGCGAGTATTGAAAACGATCAGGATAGAGTGTTTTAGCATCTATTTCGTTCCCTCTATCTCCGCTGGGGTCTGCCCACTTTTTCAGAATTTTCAAATATTGCCAGTGGGCGGAGTCAGGCTCTGACCAGAGGTTTTGTTATAGTTACCCTTTAAAGTTGTAAATAAAACGATTATTGGAGAACTTTTTTACAAGAAATACTATTTTAGTCTTTCTACTTCAAAATTTCACATTTAATTTAACGTGTTAAGATCTGTTCACATCCAATAAAGAGACTTTATGGTCTCGTCACCTAAGTTGGATCTTGCAGTCAGTTGACTAAATCAGGCAGAGTAAAAGTCCAAGATAGATTAATACTGGCTAAATTGATGAGTGTCAACTACAAAATCCATTTTCTTCTCAATTTGGTGGTTCGGGATTCTGTCTCGTTACAGTCCAATGATGTTATAGACGATTCAGATAGAAGTATTTTTATTTAAACACAAAGTAAATGTTGCGATACCGTGTCCTAGGACAAACAATAAAAGACAACAAACTGAAAACAAGGAGGAACTTAGATACACCGAGATAATGAACTGCTCGTTAAATGAATGTTAAAGGCTGAATCCGAAATCGTCCCCAAACACTCAATCCCTATTCCCTACATTAGTCCACTAATACAGTTTACTTGAAGGACTGAATGAAAACGAGGGAGTGAATTCAGACTGTTATTGAGTGTACATTGGCTGTATCGTTAATGTGGGATTGAATGAGCAGACTCGATAACATCCACTACGGTTTTGGACACCATTAGAAATGGATATCCCCTCGAATAATGCCCCATATGAGGGTATAGGGGACGATTTCGGATTCAGTCCATGATAACTGATTAGTGCAGGAACAGGAGACAGGTAACAGAAGAGAAACAAACTAAAAGTCCATGAAGATGAAAATAAAGCTAAAATGAAAAGAATGGTATCACTATAACAATAATTAGATTAGCATCCACACCAAGAGTACACTGCATTTATTCCAAGTGCTTTTAAATGCTTGCAGTCTTTAAAGTCAAGTGGATTCTGATTGGCTGTCAACGTTTTATTGTTCATCATCTGAAAAAATAAAACGCTCTGAAAGCGATTCCAATGATATTGTTCTTCTTTGCCATTATAGTTGCAGTGTGGTCTTCTCTTCTCATGGAATTAGAAAGATCATTAAATATCTATAGTTATCCTAATAGCTGTCGTCTTTGGTGAGAAGTTTCTTTAATTATCTGGGGAATTTAAAAGCAATTTGCGAGTGAAAACAGTTTCAAAGTAAATCCTACACTTTTTTTCTGTGTAGCAGTTAAAGTCAGCGGTCTCCAATGTTGTTTTGGACTCCACTGACACTCTTCAATACATATTTTGTGTTCCACAGAAGTAAGAAAGTCACACAGGACATAAGTGAGTAAATGATGACAGAATTATCAGATTGTATTACAACACTGCATTGTATTCAAATTCGGGCTACCCGTAAGCTCATTGTCACTTCAGGCATGAGAGACAATGGTATTTGCAGTGGTACAACTGCTAGCGTGCTGTGTCTTTCATAACTACCTCTGGGGTAATAAACCACGTGTGGTTATTTATGTCATGGGGACTTGTGGGTCTAGTGCTGTCATGCAACACATGTCTGAGATCCATCAATCCGGAGGGATTGGTAAGGCTATTTATTGTGCCTTAATTCATTCGGTGCTGCACTAGCACTTATCATTACTAATAGTGATGACTCAGCTACCATATCAATATATACAGCATATAGGAAAACACCTACACTAGACACACTCTTAAAATGACATAATTGCATCCTTTTCAACCAATGTATTTGGACATTTAGCCGTACTTTGAAATCTTTGAATTTGAATCTTTGCTGCTTGGTTTGAAATTTTGCTATTTAATGCAGTGACATACAATCTTAAAGGGATAGTTCACTTTGAAATTAATTTTTGATATGTTTTAGCTTACCTTAAGGGCATCCAAGATGTAGGTGTCTTTGTTTCCACAGTATTTTCAATTTTGATATTTTTC
>JAOTRC010000022.1:21954437-21968336 GCA_027497675.1 Cyprinella lutrensis
TGGAGTTCAGGAGATTGTCTTGACCAGGACCACACCCCTAAATGCATTGAAGCAACTGCCATGTGATTGGTTGATTACATAATTGCATTAATGAGAAATTGAACAGGTGTTCCTAATAATCCTTTAGGTGAGTGTATAGTTAGTAGAATGTCTAAAGTGGACAAAAATAAAGTGGATCAAAATAAAGTGTACTTTTTCTACTCTACTCTACTCTACTTACTCTGCTCTCTATACGTACTCTACCTTTCTTACTCTACTCTACTCCACTTACTCTATTCAACTCTACTTACTTTACTCTACTCTACTTACTCTACTTACTCACTCTACTTCATTCTACTCTCTCTACTCCACTTATTTTACTTTACTCAACTCCACTTACTCTACTTCCTCACTCTACTCCACTTACTCCAATTTACTTACTTTACTTGGGCGGCAGTTCATATAGGTTGTCTACAAATCAGAAGGTTGGTTATTCAATCCCCATTATCACCTGACCAAGTGTTGAGGTGCTGCTCCCGACAAGCTGGATGGTGCCTTGCATGGCTGACACCGCAATATTAGACAGATACAATTTAGACTTGCCAATGGGTGATTTGCCACAATGTTTTAGACAAACACTGTTTACCTCCTATAATAGGGCATTGTAATTATAAAAAGAAACAAATATAAATATTTTTTATTTTATTTCGGAGGCTGCATTCAAAATGCACTTTACTCACAAATTTGCCCTCTCAGTTGTGCCCAAGTGGGGTGTCGTCTTTTATCAGCTCGGCATGAAGCTCAACCCTCTGCAAGCACCAGTCTCCCTCAGCAGTCTCCAGAGCCTGAAAGGGTAGCACGCAGGGTGATGATGCCTTTATTTGAAAGCCCATGCCGGTTCCTCTGTCCCCTCTTCCTCTGGTGCGGCTTACAGCTGGGATTGACCCCAGAAAACCATTCATCCCGACAGGCATAAAAGGATGTGATCTTGCTTGGGACATCAAGGCAGAGCAGCATGTGTAAGCTGTGTACTGTAGCTGACTCGGGAGGAAGAAATGTAGTGTTTTGCCTCCTTTAGCTCCTTATTTTCTGCCATAAGCACGTGTGGATGTGTGTTCTCCCTGCGGAGTGAGAGGATTTGCTGGCTTGGTCTCTAGAAGGAGATGTATCATTGCTAAGTCAGAGGTTGGGACAGTACATTAAGGAACGCAAATCATCACAAATTACAGTCTTACAGCTTTAAAGCGAAGGGGAAATGAAGGAGAAAGTTTCAGCTGACACCATAGCCTGAGTTTTATTATCTGTATGAGGACAGTCGTAGATCTGGACACCATTTTGAAGAGAATGGAGGAGGAGTGTTGATGTGACAGCACCTGCCAAACGTCTCTCCTGTGCAATCGACGCATGTGTGCATCCACTGGAAGAAAAACCCAGAGCCACACTTTGTGATTAATACACTCTAAACCCCCGCAAACCGTTATCCTCTTGTCCCTTGAGAAAAAAATAAAAAAAGAAGTTCTGCAGTCGTGAGAAATGCAGGAGTTAGACTGCGTCTCATCGACACAGACTTTGAGGATCTGTCAGGGTGCTAAAATGCGCAGGGGTGCTTTCAAACGCCTCAAAAATTACGTGGGCGTTTTAACGGACTGTGGAAACGGAATTTCTCATTCAAGCAGATGCACAGTCACGTATCTCCATGGCAATCGGGAGTGTGCTAATTGCGTGTCTATGTGATTCCCATCCACTTCGCTTGTGCTAGTGGGAGAACTTACTGCACAAACGTAGACTTGGACATATCCGTTTCAAAGCTGAAGACGCTCTTATTGACTGAGTGCCTCTGTTTAAATATTTATTTACCAAGTAAAATTGTAATCAAGTCGAAGAAGCTTTTGTAGCGCTTGGTTTTAAAGATTAATGCATGTTTTATTTACATGAGCTTTAGCATTTAGCAAAGGTTATGGGAGGTAATGGAGCCAGAAAGAGTACTCATATTTTTCATATTATGTCATGTGACATGTCACGCTTTCAACATGGAAACATGGATCTAGCCTGAACAAAACAAAAGAATTACTACATCTGAATTCACTTCTTTATACATTGTAAGCTATCAAAACAAAATATTTGCAAACCATGAAAGTTGAGTGATTATCTTGTCTATTAGAGGTTCCTTACATCAAGCCTTTAAAATGTGTACAGCATGTAAAATACAATAACTTTCAAAATTGTTCATTGCAATGCACTAAAGACGTTTTTGCTCACTTAACTCTAGATTATATGATGTCATCTATATTACATAAAGATCAGTGTTTTCACCATGTTTCAAATCGACACTTCCAACAACAGTGTTGGAACAACACTTCCAACATTCTAACTCAATAACTAGAATTGAGCATTTCTGCTTGTACAGTAAATACTACTTCGCATAGTCATGTATGTGCACTGTAACTCATAGTACAATATTACTGACTCCAAAGGAGATAACAGTTAATGCTTTTAGTTCCATGGATGCTGTTTTTTCTCCTAAATGTTCCTTGTTTATGGAAAGCTTTAGCTGATGTAATGTTACTAGTGGGCTCTAATATTTGTGACTGATATCCTGCTTCTGTTTTTCTCTCATTTGTAGTGTCACACTGCATGCAAACTGGTCCATGGCATAGTGTTGCTTCTGAAATTGCTTGGATTTATGGTGCACAAAAATTAGGCTGTCCTTTCCATCTCTGAACCATTTGTAATTACGTTACGTAAGTTGCTAATTTCCACACGCAAATTAGGCAAGCGACATATGGAAATATTGTTTATTTTCAATAGAGATGTGGGACAAAATATATAGAGTGCTTTTATCTCTCATATGCTATCGACACCACTGTTATGACTGTCCCACTTTTAAAAGACTCTTAAAGTGCGCACAAGCCAGAATATAACAAATCTATTGTCTGGCTGAAATTCAATCTGCTGTGCAAAATGGATCCCACACTCTTTTTCAGAGGGTTACATTATAGGCACAAAAGCTGGTTGCTTTGCAGGTTTGAAGTACAATAAAATGTTCAAAGGAAAGCATTGTGGGCAACCAACCATCACTTTCAACCATAAGCCTCATTCAAATTCTTTTCACCCTTAGACCAACTTATCAACACTGAATTTCATTGCTAACCTTTGGAGGTATGAAGTTACTTTTTACAATTTCATTTAAACATGAAGTGAGATTTACATAAAAAGCCTCTCTGTGTCCTATTAAAATGGTTTATTTTATATCATACAGATTGCTTATTTATCAAGTAGCGGGATAATACATTTTTGGCTTGTCCATGCTTTTGGGGTGACAAAGAAAAAAAAAAAACTCTGAAGATTTTTTTAGTAATAGTCTATTATTTGTGTGTAGTCTTAGGTCACATGGTAGATATTTGAGATACATATTTCTAGTATATCGGGTGATCCAATTAATAGATGGATAATTCATTCACAAATCATGAATTGGTTCTTAGTTCAACTCACTGAATGCAGAGGTTTCAATGAATTCCAGTTCAATGGAGGGGAAAATTATTATTAACAACTTATATTTAAGTCTATTAATCACCCAAACCTATTGTATAACTTTAGAGAACTTTAAACTTAACTTTTATAATACTTGTATTGTGTTTTTGTGTCCCTTTTGACTTAAAAGTTTCAGATCCCATGCATTGCACTTGCACAGAAAGGAGCGACCGGTCTTCAGAATTGAGCATTCCATTACAGACTGAAAAACTTTTAAAACTTTTTAAAAAGATGATATTATGCTCCTTTCACAAAGTCTTGATTTCGTTTTTTCTGGTCTGCTAGAACAGGTTTTTATGCTTAACATAATGTTTATGTTAACAAAAACAACATTATTTTTCAGATATTTTACATTATTGCAGCACCTTTCTTCCCAGTCCATCAGTATCTCTGTTTAGCCCTGGTCTCAATGAAGCCCCTCTTTCTGAAAAGCATAATGTCCTCTGATTGGTTGGCTGGGCCAGTAATTGGTCAACAACTTCGAGCATGTTTCGAAACCCTATAACGAAGAGTTTCAACACACTACTAACACAACTCAACCAAGCCTCGTCCCCTTTTTTGCATATGCTATGGGAAAGGAATTATTTAAATGAGGAATATTCACAATAATGTAACACTTTCCCAAAGAAAACACAAGATTACAATCATGGCATTTGAGGAAGTTCAGAAACAGTGCTTACTGATAAAGAGAATTCCGTTTGGAGTGGACTGTGCTCTTGTAAATTTGTAAATCTTAAAAAGCAGCATTAAGCACACTAAAGAAAGCTGAAAAATAGGTATTCTTTAAAATGTAGTTGTGGAGGTTCTTCTCTCTCTGTCTTTGTTGTCGTTTTTGAACAGAGGATTGACAGATGAACAATGTCAAGGACGTTAGACAGGAAAGCGCTCATGGTGGAGAAGATTATAGGCCTGTTATGTGAAATTACAGCGTTGGCGATATCAGACGCTATTGTTTACACAGTATAGATATAATTTGTTGATTTAATTATTAATTAAAGTGAGCTGCAGGGCTTGGCCTGCATACGATAATAGAAAATAACCAAAGAACTTGTTGAATATTGCCAGAGGGGATGAGGTGCCAATAATGGAGGATCTTTTATCTTGTTTAATGCAACGAACGGCTGCACTTATAGAGAGCATTGTTTTCAATTATCTAATGTGTGTAATGGATACTGTTATGGAGTAACATAAGATAGACACGCATTAAAGACAAGAGCATTGGAATATGTCTTAAAGGTGTTTTTATTTTTTTTATCTAGACTCTTAATCTAATGTAAGGCAACAAAGGTTTGTGGGAAAGGAAGCTGCTGAACACTTATGCGTTGTCCCCAAAGGCAGACAAGTGTTCCTGTAGAGACAACCAAAGAGGAAACAAATGTGATTAGTTTTCTCTGTGCTCCCTCCCTCCCTCTCTCTTTCTCCTCCTTAGTTCTTTTCTTTTCTTATATTTTGAAAGTAGGGTAATTTCAGCCATGTTCCCTGCTGCAAAAAGCTGAGATTGCTAAAAAAGGCAGTGTTTTAAAGTACAGATATAAGTGAGTCGAATCGAAGGACTTTTTAAATGATGCAACGTTTTCTGGCTGTTTACTATGGCTGTTTAATTACAATTGTGACTTTTTTTGCAAATCTGATGACTTTTCTCAAAATTGTGAGATTTAAAAGTCCAATTCTGAGAAAAAAAAAGTCAGAATTGCGAGAAGGGAAAAAAAAGTCACAATTGTGACTTTGAATTGAATCTGGTTACAGGTTAAAACCATAGACTGTAGAAAAGACCATAGACTTGTCCCATAGACTTTCTGAAGGACAGTTTTGAGGCTGTTTATGGGGGTTATGGGTGGCGCCATATTGGAAAATCTTGAGAAATACAAAATACAAATGTTCAGAAAGGATACAGAGGTGGTATGATGTCAAATTCCACTCGGCACAGCCCGTTATCAGCTGTCAATCAAATTAACCACCCTTATTTGACATACATTTTATATCTAAATACGATCTAAATCAACGAGTTAGAAAAAAATCACCCCCCTCACAATTGTTAGGCACTCGAACCTTTCGAAAAATACAATAAAAGTCCATGAGACCATGAATTTATGCTGTGAAAATGGACATTTTTACATGCTGTCTATGGATATTTGCTCCCTTTTGGGACCTCCCTCTAGCATTTTTTTTAAAAGGAAAGTAGGACTAATAATAAAAGCAAGTTGTGCAATAGTTTTGTTGTTTTTTTTTAACTAAGAACTGGATCCAAATTCTCTACTGTATGTTTGGACATTGTACATTTAGGGAACGTTTTTGGATTTCATTACTAATCACATTAGAGCGAGATTAGGTAAGGGCTTTTTAAAAGGATTGCTACTGAATGTATATTTCAATTATCAGTGATTTCCTTTTAGCTGTTGTTTTTTGGCTCGTACCATCTGCTTAGGCTAAAGTTTTTATGTTATACATCAACTACTGTCAATCAGTGTCAGTGATATGCATTCATGCAATAAAGTGATTTGCACAGAAGACATAAAACAACAGCACTGCAGCTTCTCTCTCTCTCTCTAGTGGAAGTAGTTTAGGTGGGCTGGTTCTCAGATGCCTATCTAGGACTTTAATGCTTAAGTGTCAGCCTGTGATTCCAGTCTCTGTTCCTGTATAAATCATTTCTCTGTTGGTGTGTCACACCGCAGATGGCCTGTCCCAGTCAACGGCTGTTCCTGCTGTTACCAAGCAACCAGAAAACTATACAACGCTGTAGTGGAGAGATTTTTCATAAGCAATCTAATCAATGCAATCAATGTTGGCTGTCTCTGTTGTCTCTGTTCCTGATAGCCTTTTTTATTTGCAGAATACACCTTTTTTAAGTTGCGCAAATGGCAGTTTTAAAGATGTTTTAAAGTCAAGTCAAGTCACATTTATTTATATAGCGCTTTTTACAGTACAGATTGTATCAAAGCAGCTTCACAGTGATAACATGAAAGTAATACAACACAGATCAATAATATTGTTCAATATTATATGTCCCCAACTAAGCAAGCCAAAGCAAGGCAAAATTAAAGAGGACATGTTCAAATGAGAACTTTTTTAACTTAGTTCTAAGTGTTTTTGTATGATTTCATCCACTACTGTTCAAAAGTTTGGGGTCAGTAAATGTTATTTTGGAAACAAATGAATACCTTTATTTAGCAAGGATGCATTCAGTTGATCAAAAGTGGCAAGACCACTTTAAAAAAATATGTATTTCAGATAAACACCGTTCTTTAAACTTTCTATTCATCAAAGAATGAATCCTGAGCAAATGTACCATGGTTTCCACAAAAAAACTAAGAAGCACAACTGTTTTCAGAATTGATAACATTAATACAATTAGTTGAAATTACATTTAAATTAAAAAAAAAAAACAACAACTGTATTTTGATCCAATAAATACAGCCATGGTGGGCATAATAGACTTCTTAAACCTTATCAACCCTAAACTTTTAAATAGTAGTCTGTGTGAAATGTTATATTTTGCATAATCTTAAATAATAATAAATAATATTAAATACATAAAAACACGTTTTATATGTTCGCTTTAAAATCCACTGAAATCCACTTTGTTTGTTATCCTACAAATGTATATCTGTCGGTACCACTATCGTCAAATACGATTGGCAATTGCATACAGTTAGGATTAACAATATAGGGAATTTATTCTGATTCAAGGGTAATTTGAATGCCAAATCCTGGAAGAGCTGTGGATTGGAGGAGGGTAATTCGCTCCTGAGAAACGTGAGAGCTGCTGATAATACTGAAGGAGCTTAATGTATGCAGTGATTGGCGTCGTATACTTATACTGTAGGTAGACGTGTATCAGGTGAGAGTCAGCTAATGCGAGCTTGACAGACATGACGTGGCAGGACTGATGCTACGCTTAATTTGTGTCCTAAAACCAAATGCTGTTCACTTGCAGTCTCCATGAAGTGTGAAGATTGGTAGCATTCAATAACCTTTTATTTAAAGTCACCGTTGTGTGTGTTACTTCTCCCGTTTGGAAGGCGTGTGATCCTCCAGATCATTATGCACACAGCTGGCAGCGGCTGCGACGTCTCAGCTCAAGGACACAGCGGAGGGGCACCACACGGGGCTTGTTTAATTGCCGATGTATGTCCTCTATAAACAGAGGAAGAGAACGATCGGCACGTTAGCGAAGCCAGCGGTCGACTCGAGGGTCTGCTACGATTCCAGATGTTTCACTATTCCTGGATAGCCCAGGGCCCTCGCACACCTCACATGTGCGTTCAGCGCTTTGATTTTCACCTTGGCCTGGTCTCTAGATCATTCTCACTGATGTGAATCCACACATGATGTATATAGGTGTGGAGCAGCACATGCCCAAAGGACACGTCATGATAGATTCAGCATTGCACGTAACGATTTCAATTCTCTATTGGAAACATGAAATATGTTAACCTTTTGTGAGTTATATTCCCTGTCTCTCAGATGTATGCTGCATTCAGCTGAACACTTTACCATAAAAGATGTGAGCGCTTGTCATCTGTTCTGAGGTAAATGTTTAAGCTATAGAAACTGCAAAGCACTACTTTCAGGCAATGATGACCTGGATGTTTTTGCGCAAACTTTGAGTAGTCGGTTTCATGTCTTTTTTTTTGTAATCTGATATTGTAATGCTTGATAGGAGCCTCAGTGATTGATTTTTAAAGACCTTAATGTTATTTCAAGAATGCATGGGTGCTGTTGTAATTGATCTGTTTTGTTGTCCACATAGGAAAGTCTTTTATTTAGTTACAGACAATTTCAAAAGGTTTGCCAGGTTTTGTAATGTATACACCCTGTGGACAGCCATTTTAAAAAGTGTGTTGTGGGCAGCATTGATTGAAATGCGTTATAAAAGTTTCCTGTAAAGGTTTTAGAAACCTGCGCATGGAAATCCAATACAGATGTAGCGTTAATTGAAATATATTTTGTCTTCATTTGATGCTAATAAATAAATATAAAGCAGGCTAAAATATGAGCAAACGTGCAAAAATATAGCAAGCACTTTGACCTTTTTAATTGTTCTGTTTATATTAATATTGCATTTAAGAGTAACTAAACCCTAAACCAACTTTTTTTTAGTTAATCATCTGTAAGAATGGATCTTTATTAATACCAGTCATTGATTCGAGTAACCTTTTTGACATTTGTGTATAAAGTGTTTTATTTCTACAATATATGGTGTAAAAACGTCTTAGTGCTGCCTTCTTCAGGTTGAACGGTGGCTACTGCAGTTGAATTTTCCTATTGGATGTTTGCGGTGGTACGTGACACAGCGGTTGTTGGTGACGTAGGCAAGTTCCATTCAAAGAGATGCGTCTCAGGTGCACGCCCCCCTCTGCAGGGCTCTGCCCACTTTTCCAGCATTTTTCAAATATTGCCAGTGGGTGGAGTCAGGCTCTGACTAGGGGTTTAGTTACCCTTTAAGGTCATTTCACACCAAACAGACAGATGCTGACCAACGGCGGCAGTAACCAGATTATAGCACATCACTTCTTAGACATTCTAGATGGGATATATATATATATATCTACGTGTTAGATATATGGGGTGGTGATGGCGTAGTGTATAAGACACATGCCTTTGGTGTGAGAGACTCGGGTTCGAATCCATTGTGAGACACCAATGTGTCCCTGAGCAAGAAACTTAAACCCTAGTTGCTCCAGAGGCGAGCGACCTCTGACATATGAATAGCAATTGTAATTCGCTTTGGATAAGAGCGTCAGCTAAATTAATAAATGTTAATGAACTGTCTTTACCTGCAGTACACAGTGTGTTCGTATACAAGCTGCACATGCAATAAAGAGCTGCTTCATGTGTTGCCCATACACTAACACAAAACACACATTCTTTGATATATCTCTTCAATATATCATATACACAGATTTTGTGATTAAATGCATTTCCATCATTTATGTGAAACACTGCATTGCTAAGAATATTTGTTGCCATGACAGCAATACCTCAAGAGGAAACAGTAGAAAACACACCTAAAAGCAGAAAAATATCACGCTCAACCTGGACTTCTCACTCTCTATCCCTATTATCTTTCTACTCCACTTTCATGCAAACTTTTAGGAGGTTAGACTTTTCAGTAAACGTGGGACTAGTCTTTATTAGTTACAATATAATAGTTATATTATAATTGACTTTTAAATGACTTATTCTTTTAAAAAGTGATGGCTTTTAAACAGCAATTAATCTGCATTTCTCAAGGTCTGTGTGGAATTGTACTTGAAAAGAGGGCGCAAAATATGATACAGTAATGTGTCTTATTTTTCATGAGGTTTAAACTAATTTAAAGTGCCCATATTATGCTATTTTAAAGTTTCCTAATTTTGTTTTGGAGGTCTCCTACAACAGGCTTACATGCATCAAAGGTCAAAAAGCACTTCTTTTTCAACTTTTTTCATTTTCTCATAATATACATTGCACATCACCACATTGGTAACAAGTAAAAGATAATAACGTTGATTTTACCAAATCAATCTGAGCACGAGTTTGATGATAAAACCTTAGAAGAACTTATTTAACCCAAACATTCATCACAAGGACGGCTTGACCAGGAAGTTTCTATTTTTTATAACTAAGATACTTTCCTATACTTTGCTATTGTTAACTTTGTTAAGTCGCAATTTGTCTCAAAATTATACCCCAGATATAAATTATATCCCTTCAGTGTGCCAGATTTCTAAAATGATTAAAAGAAAATATAAAATTTCTCTCAAATTTTTGGTAGAAATGTAACTGTTAAGTCGGTCAATACATTAAAAGTCCATCAATCATTGGTTCACTTATAAATTAATATAAATGCAAGTCAGTTATTTTCACCAAAACACATTCAAACACCAAACAGACCTTCACAGTGAAAATCCTTAGACTGTAGTCATCTGCCTGGATGACCTGTTTGACAGTAATCTCGATACCCTCACAGACGACACTGTCCTCTGGCCAGTATTCTGTGCATTTCTGTGGATCACACAGACAAATATGTTTATTTAATTCATAATGAAATCCAGCACAGCTCATTTTAACACATTCAGACAAAAATCCATTAACGATTCCTGCCGACAAAATCAAGACTTGAAATTCAAATTGAAAATTAATATTCACTGAAATATTTCTAGGCAAGTAAAGAGTCAACATCACCTGCAACAGGTGCCTTTATTAACTTTTTGACAACTGCAAAATGGCTTAAGCTACAAAAATACAAAGAGAACATTTAGGAATGTGGTTTCATCCCGAGTAATTGCTCAGTATTAAATAATGAAAGCACCAGAGGTTGGACAAGAAGAGAAATTTAGTGTTGATTCATGTTTTTCAAAACCCTGACAATTAAAGAAGAAATCCATCTGAATAATCTAGGATTTTTAATTACTCAGCATGAAAGACTGATTCATCCCAATCATGTGAGCATAGTGTGCATATGGTATATGTGTATGTGTGGATATAGCCAGACCTCATTTTTTTCTTCAATATTGGTGATCATGACAATAATTGGACAGTGCTCCTGCCAAACCATCCTCCAGAAATCCCCCACTGTGTTTACAGTGGGACCCTGCGTGGCAATGTAAGCCTTTTCTTTCCCACCATATCCCTAAAACAGCATATGACAAAAACAAAGATGTAAATTCGAACAATTTTATATGGCTATTTTGAGAACAAACACACAAACTTTTGGTAGTTTGTGATCTGGAGCAATATTTAGAGCCCTCACAAAAATGTTAAATGATTAACAACCTTAAAAAATGTGAACGTTACACTACAAACTTGTTTTTTTTATATATAAAATGTTATTAAAACAACTTAAATACTATTTCAACTATTTTGATACTAACACACACTCACCTTCAAATAATTAGCATTGATGTAGGTGCTGAGAAAATCACCTTCCTCGTTTGCTTTTAAGCAAACTCTGCTATGTGTGTCTGCAATTTAGAGATAAGACCTTACAAATACAAAGGTATGCCAATATCAAGAACAAACCTCATTAGACGTTTCCACATATAACTGTTTTACAGAGTATAATACGCACTTGGTAGTATGGTTTTATAGCGATTCTTCCTCACCACGCCGGGGAAAGTGTATTCTTTTGGGTCCACGAAGTTCATGGGTGTCTCCTGTTTCCAGCAGAATCCCAAGATGAGCAGTGACGTCACGTTACGATCACTGTTTTGTTGTGTATGTGCTTGTTACTGTGGATGATACTCACATAGAACTCTGCCTGCAGTAAAGCGTCGTCCAGTGCGCGCTTGTGCAGCTGCTCGGGGGTGAGCAGGTTTGATGCGTTCTGCAGATATTCCTGTGTGCCCTGCTCTTTAGGGGACAGCAGCGCTCCATAGGGCTCTGTAGTACCAGGGGTGCACATGTCCAACGTCAGCGACACGTTAGAACCTCTCCTGAAAATCACAACAGTTTTTCAAGTGTTAAAACTATTTTGACTACTTTTCTTTTCATGAGAGTTTGTTTTATGGACTTTAAAGGAAATTCTGCATAAATGAAGTGGGAATTCATCAGTTGTTCAAATATTTATTAAAAGTTGCCTTTTAAATATTGAACATTTTCTTTTTAATGTTTAATTATGACACAAGTGGTTAGCCTTTCCATCCTCGCCACTTCTGCATTTATTATCCTTTCCTCGTTGAAATATTTAGCACACTGTCACATTAAACACTTACCTAACAAAGCCATCATAGAATATTCTAACAGCAAACAACAACAAATTATTTATGAGTCGTAAAATACATCATATGTGAAGCATCCAGAAAAAAAGTTTTCTTACCTTTCCTGCAAGCCAACAGGTTTGACAGTGAGAGTGGCAGGGTCAGCTTCGGTCTTCATGTCCATAAAGCAGTCGAACACAGGCGTCTCCGGAACAGCATCCAGCTCGTAGAAATACTCCTGTTTAGCGTCTGTCCATTCTGAATATGTAAAGGAGGGCTGCCTGCTCATGGACTGACGACGGTCATCAGGGAAGCAAGATGGGTTGCCAGGCACCAGGGTTCTAATGCAGAACAGCGTCTGTTATGACAGCAAAAAGGGAAAAAGGAAAGTTCAAGCTTTACACAAAGGAATGAGTGCATGGTAAACAATATAGGGTTCAAATCAGCTGCTGCAACTCAGTTTATCTTGAGCACAAGTTGTTGTATAAACAGGTTTGTCAACTAAAACTCTGAGTAGGTAGGAAAAGGCAAAAACATATAAAACATACTCACTCCAGTACCAAGAATGACTACACCTAAGAAGAGTGTGGCTATGAGGGGCAACACGCTCTCCACCCTCCATATCTCCATCTGCAGACAAGTGCATTCATCTCTTTTTGATATTTTGTCACTTCAAAAAATCAATGACATGCAGCAGTGAATTGCTTTAAAATATTATTCTTTCACATCAAACTTTTTCTAAGTTCTAGATCCGTCACCTGTTGATCATAGGCATCACTGGTGGAGAGAAGGTACTGAAGGAGATCCAAAACTTTATGTGCCGCTGGAAAAGCCCTGTATCCATTCAGCATGTAAAGGACCCACAAACCCTGAACACATCATCAAAACACATCAAAATACTTTTACACATGCACGCACACAAACCCTTCAAAAGATTGCAAAGAAAGATATGAGATGTTTTATTTGAATCACAAAATTTGTCTGAAACTGTCATTTGCGTTTTGGTAAGTTTAATGTCATATTATGAAAAGAATATATTGAATCTATTAATATAAGAATATATTATAATATTGTTTTTTAAATATACAAACCATTTACAAGTTTGGGGTCTGCAAGATGTTTGAATTTTTTTGAAAGAAGTCTCTTATGTTCACCAAGCTAAAGTAATATTGTGAAATAGTATTACGTATAATATTTTAAAATAAACATTTTCTATCTGAACATATTATAAAATGTAATTTATCCCTGTGATGCAAAGCTGAATTGTCAGCATCATTACTCCAGTCTCCAGTGTCACAAGATCCTTCAGAAATCATTCCAATATACTGATTTACTTGATAATATGCTGATATGTTGATTTTGCTTGCTAATATGCTGATGTCAATGTTGAAACAGTTGTGCTGCTAAATATTTTGTGGAAACTATGATGCATTCCCCCCCAGAGTTCAAAAGAACAGCATTTATTTGAAATATAAATCTTTTGTAACGTTATACACATTGTTACTGTCACTTGTGATTAATTGAATGCATCCTTGCTGAATAAAAGCATTAATTTCTTTTTTTAAAGTGACTCCAAACATTTTGAATGCTAGTTTATATATGAAGAATTCAGATGCAAAAGCCTCTAAGTGCCATTTGAAATTTTCTTCTAAAATAATAATTTTTATAAAGCTTGTATATTTAAGTTCAGTAATTTCACTTAAAT
>JAOTRC010000022.1:21991134-22022661 GCA_027497675.1 Cyprinella lutrensis
GACATTTGTTAAGACATCTGCTTTAGAATGCTTATGATAAACATTACAATGCTCATGATAACTTTTGTTAACTCTACTCCACTTCACCAGCAAATTACTCCTCGACAGCAATGCCATAGAAATACGCAAAACCGGAAGTTCAAAGACAATATTCTAAAGATGACGGCACCCACGTAACGTTTCTCTGGTGCATAAGGTCATATAAACATATAACATATAAAGACCGACAAGTCATATTACTCAGGGCTCTGTGTTCCAAATCTCCTAATATGATACAGTATTATAGCTTTCTTTGGGGACTTATTTGTGCATATTGTGCATGAACATGGTTATGACATAGCATGCCAAAATGTATTGGTTCTTGCATGTGTCATCCCTGAAATTAAATGCACAAATTAAACTTGAGACGAGCCACGAAAGCCTTTGCTCACAACCATTTTCATTGCATGTTACAAAACAGGGTGAATGGTCTGCTAAACATTTTTAGGAGTAAATAATGACAGAATTTTCATGTTTGGGTGTCCTTGTTGACTTTCTTGCACTCAGACAGGTCCACATTCGCTCTCTTGCACTTACAGGCCCCAACCCTGTTAGTAACGTGTCTGTGTACGCCATCACAGTGAGCTCAGTGAACCTGAGTTGGATACTTCTAAATGGCATTAGCCCGTATTATAGAGTAGCTTGGGATATAAACCTGCTCACTACTAACCAAACCTCCATGCAAATCTTACATCTTGCACCCGGCACCAAATACACCTTCAAGGTCACCTCGGTGGCCTCTGATAACAGCACTACGGGGCAAGCTACTGAGATATCTCAAAACACAAGTAAGTACTGCAGGCAGTAAAGAATAGGGGGTTTAAAGGTGTCTCTATTGTATTGTGGAGTAAATCGATCCAAGGTTGGTATGTGGATGCCAATGGTTGTGAAATGTACTTCTACATTACCATTCACAAGTTTAGGTCGGGTAAACTTGTAATGTTTTTGAAAGAAGTCTCCTAGGTTCCAGGTTGCTTTCATTTGATCAAATATACAGTAAAATGGTAATACTGTGAAATATAACTACTATTTGAAATCTCTATTTTTTTATTTGAATATACTCGTCACATTCTAATATGCTGGTTTGGTGGTCAAGAGATAGTAGTTATTATTATTATGTTGAAAACGGTTGTCCTGTTTAATGTTTTTGTTGAAACCATTAAGATTTTTTTGATGAATATAAAGTTTAAAAAAACGTTTGTAACATTATAAATGTCTTAACTGATACTTTTGATCAGTTTAATGCATTGTTCCTGAATAAATGTATACTTTTCTTCTTAAACTGACCTCTAATTTGAACGGTAGTGTATGTTTGTTAATGAAGGTCTGTTTACCCGTGTTCAGGTCCAGCACAAGTAGAGAATTTCACTGTGCTGAATTCCAGTAACAGCAGTTTGAACGTGGTTTGGGCAGCTCCTCTCGGTCTTGTGGACTCGTATGAAGTGAGTGTGTCTGGTGTTGAGCTGAAGCCCATTTTCACCAACTCTTCAGTAATCGGTAACCTCACGGCAGGACGTGTTTACAACATCACAGTCACCTCCGTCAGTGGAGTCCTGAAGAACACCTCTAACATATTTCAGGCTGCCACTAGTGAGTCAAAAAAGCTTCACACAATCTCCATCTCGTCACCAGAACATCAAACAAAACCTTAATTCATTTATTACATCTGCAGGTTCATTTATAGTGTGTGTGTGTGATATTTCCCTCTCAGAGCCTAACCCGCCGGAAGCTCTTGCCGTGAGCGGTCAGACTAATGTATCTATTTCTTTGCTGTGGTCGAAACCCTTATCAATGGATGGATTGACTGTGTCCTATGAAGTGTTGTATAGATCCAATACCTCAGCGGTCAACCTGACTTCGATTCAAACCACCTCTTTAAACACGACGCTCACAAATTTATTATCGGGTAGTCAGTATGACATCACTGCTGTCACCATTGGAGTAAAAGATCTCAAGAGCTCTTCTGTAAATCTCATTGCATATACAGGTACTGCACAGCACAAGCACACTGCATTGAATTTAAACTGTTGATAGTGTAAACTAAAAACACCACAATTAGGTTTACAGTGTATTTTACTGTGTTTGTGTTTCCACAGTTCCTAATACAGTGCAAAATCTGGTGGTTTCTGCTGTCAGCACCAATTCAGTCAATCTGACGTGGCTTCCCCCCAATGGGAACTTCAGCCTGTTCTCCTATAGTATTAGCATCTCTTCACCCGATCGGACTCTCAATACCACATCCAACAATTATCAGATTACTCAGTTGCAGCCTGGGACTCAGTATAATTGCAGAATCAGAACAGTCATAATAGCTGCCAACATATCTGGACCCTCACAGTTCATACAGTGTAATACCAGTGAGTCTACATAGTACACATCGCTCTCTAAACTGTAGAAGAATATACACTTGTGTAATGATGTTGTTTGTCCTAATGAGGTTTTCAGCCAACTAATGGGCATTTTGCATTATGCGTTAATGTTAACATTTGGCACATACCTACCAAATGGACTTGCGCCATTTTTTATCCTTTTGACAGGAATGAAAAAGAGACTGTGAGGGATAGAAGTACGGTGTGTTCAAAGGATTGTACTGTTTTATAAATACCCGTCAGTTGTTCAGCTGACAAAATACCATTTCAAAAGTCTTTCAGGAGACAAAAGCTCCTTGAATCCAATTTAAAGGTTGTGACAATAGTGCACTTAAGTCTTTCCCTCAGAGCATTGTTTTCATTCATGTTAAATTCAGTATGGCTTCTAAGGTCTTTAGTCTTTGCTTACTCAAATTCACACACATTAATATGTCTAGTGCAGAATATAATGGTGTGCATTCTCTTTCAGAGCCTCTGCCAGTGGCTAATTTAACTGCCTCTCCTGTCGGCACCAATGGGATGCTCCTGTCCTGGTCTCAGCAGAGTAACAATCAGTCTTTATATCTGTATAACGTGAGTGTAAATGGGGAACGGTGGATACAGAGCAACAATGAGACCATAAATGTCTTTGACCTGATCCCTGGGAGCAACTACACCTTTACTGTGCGAACTGTAGTAAACGGCATGATCTCTGAACCTGTAGCCATCTCTGCCTTCACAGGTATTCCAATTCACACATTTCTTAAACATGTCTCTTATACTAGACACCACAAGGCAGTAAAACTACCAGATGTATGTAAAGATGTATTTATTGCACACATTTTCTATGCCGCTGTGATGTTTATTTGTAACCCTCTTTCTCCTCCTCTCTTATTTGTGTTATCAGTTCTAGGGAAAGCGTCCAATATTTCTGCAGTAGGCAGTACTCAGAGTATGAGAGTGGATTGGAGGCCGCCTGCTGGTATTGTAAGTCTCTACAACGTCCAAATCCTGCTAAACGGAACGGTTTTAAAGACCGAGAACCGAACGAATGAGACTACCGTGGTGTTCTCAGACTTGCTGCCTGGAACTCAGTACTTGGTCATTGTGACAAGCATCAGTGGACCCATAAAGCAGGACAGCGATAGTGTGTTAAATGCCACCCGTAAGACCCTTCACACATTCTGAAATATCTCTGTGAATTACTCATGTACAAGCACTTGCATTAAACTGATACTGCACACTATTGTATGGCCATTTGCATGCACTTTGTGTGAAAAGTAAGGAAGACATTTGCTTTCAGAAACAAAGAGCTGATTAGTCTGTTCTAACCAGGCATATCACACTGGAAGTAGCACTTGAGTTTGTCCTTTTAACGAAAGAGTATTACAGTTTTCACACCACTGCCCAGTTTTTTGATAAATTTCACTCCACTGTACAGTTTTTTTTTTTATAAATTTCACGTTTCCTAATTTTTTTTTTCACAGTGCTGTATGCGTTTAATAATAGTTGAAAGTTTTAAAGTTCAAATTTACTTTTATTAAATGCTATGCTATTTATTAGCTATGCTAGTCATCATTAGATATTTTTGTTACAATTAATGCAACTATTTATAAAACCATTCACAGATTTCGAATTTCATAACTTTTATAGCATGCATTGATATGATCTGTAGGTGGTGCTCTCGGCTTCTGTGTATATCTGTGACTGTTATGTTGTCATTTCAGTGCCTACTTCTCCTGGCGAGTTGAGGATCGAGCGGAGCACAAACTCTCTGAACGTCAGCTGGGCTCGACCACTCAACATGAGTTTGGTGTCATACTACTACTTGCAGTACAGCAACAATACACTCATTACGAACTCGATGAATTGCAGCCAGAACTACAGCATTCTGACAGGACTCAGTGCAGGTGTCCAGTACAGCATCACTGTGAGGACTGTTGGTGCACTGGGATATTTGAGTTCTCCTCAGAATCTCACTGCATATACAAGTAAGCAATGCACATTTGTAGTTATTCATGTTTACACACATATCACACAAATTTAAATGAATACATTTATGAACTCTTTCCCACTATACACCAGCGATCGGCAATTAAGGTTGACATTAGGCCCAATAATATTTATGACAGTAGATGGTGGGCCAGGACACAGTCAATGGATAATTTAAGAAGTTAATTGATGAAAAATGCAACTAGAATTGCCTGTGGCATACTGTTGCAGTGTCTTTTGTAACTGGTTGTGAATTGTTACTCTGTGTTATAGTAAATCTTGTAGTAGTTTAACAAAAAGCCACATTTGTGTGGACGTATCCGGGTTTTACTCTGGACACATTAATAAAGCAGTAGGGATGAGTCACGATTTTCGAATATTTCTTAACTGTTTATGTTCAGTTATACCATAATTGATAGTGTTTACGTAAATACTCACCAAGAATGCCATTTTGACACCGTTTTGTGTGTATTTGACTATTTAAGTGTAATAAGCAGCAAAAAAGCCCTCAATTTAGTACTGAGAGGCAGATGTGCACGCAATTTGAGTGAGCACAACATCTGTGGGAATGAGTAAAATTATGCGCAATACGCGCAATCCCACGCTGAAATTAAAGCCCTGTTACACCAATGATATTCATCACTAGCAAATGAAATGAGTGCATGAGGGGAAGTGGTTCTGTGTGTCAACTCGTTGTCAAAAAGATGAGCAGGCGAGAAAGCGCAGCTGGTATCATGCTATTCTTCGTAAATTGAGTATTTGAAGCCTTTCATTTAGATATAAAATTCAGCCTGCCAATGTGACTAGTTGGAGTGACTTCATTACACGCCACTGCTGAAATTCAGCTGCATTTGGCAGATTGGCATGTGTCAATACCAAGCCCTGTACATATAAATGTGGTCATTGTATGCTTCATTAACGTTTAGAGTAGGAACCTTGGCCTTGTATAGCCCATTTTTTGAGCCATACATTGCTGAAAAGATAACTGTATGTGTTTTTTTTTTTCAGATCCTACATCTGTAAGTGATTTGAGAGTGAATGGATATACTGAGACCAGTATAACTCTGAGCTGGAAGCAGTATGATGTTCAGCAATCCGGTTACTCCTACCTGCTCAACTTCACACACCCCAATGGCACATTTGACCAGAAGTCTGTGAGTAACACCACAGTGCAGCTACTGTCACTGCAGTCGGCTAGTCAATACAACATCAGCATTGTCACTCAGACGGCAGATGGCACCAAGTCTGTTCCCCAGTTTATAACAGCCTGCAGTAGTAAGTAACTTCACTGCATGACAACACAATACTGAGTCCATTCTTGCCACTTCTCATGCTATCACATCTGCACTACAGTCAGTTGTTATTTGCTTTCCAGAGCCATTTCCGGTTACCATTGTGAGCTACAAGGTCCTGAATGTTTCTGCTGTGTGGCTGAACTGGTCCCATCCTCAGGAGTACCATGATGGGTTTTCCTACCAAGTATTAGTGTTCAACTGCACAGTAAACAGTAGGAACTTGTCTACCACCTCACCCAATATCACCATTCAAGACTTGCAGCCTGGCACCATGTGTCAGTTCAGTCTATATAGTTTGGCCTGCGGCATTCTGGGAGAACCAAAAAACATCTCTGTCCTGACGAGTATGTACTCACACACACACTCCAACAAGGAGAATCAAACACAAATACTCCCTTAGATTCAGACAATCTGGTTAATTATTGCTCTTAAAGGGACATTTTACTTCCTCGTTCTCTCTCTTTCTCTCCACAGAGCCCTCTACAGTGATTCCCAAACTATATAATGAAGGCTCTAATCACTCAGTCTTGGTGACGTGGGATCATCCTGTAGGTGGCCTGGACCAGTATATTCTGAACATCATCAGTAATGGATGGAGCAGCTCTATAGTTCTCAATAGCACTGAACACAATCACACCTTCACTCAACTAAAAGCAGCAACTGTATTCAAAGTCACACTCACGACTGTCAATGCAGCCTTCCAGGAAACATCGCTTCCAGTAGAAATGGCAACTTGTGAGTATTCAACCCCAAACCATATTCAGAAATTCATGTGGCAGACATTTTAGAGTGCAGTGTTGCAATAGATTATGATTGTGTATGTTGCAGATCCAAACAGACCGGGAGAGATTAAAGTTTTGTTTAAGAGCAATCATTCTTTGTCGCTTCAATGGGCTGAAGCTCAGGATATGACAGCTGGCAGCTTCATCTACAACCTGACATACTGGTCCAGCTATAACAACAGCCATTTCACTCTCACTCCTAATTACACTTTCCTTTTGGATGGCTTGGAATCTGGAACATTCTATACCATTTCTGTGGCTGCTGTAGGACCAATGAATTTCAGCAGTGAATCTGTCCGCTACAATGTAACCACCAGTAAGTTCAGCACTTAGTGGTATGGAAAATTATAAAAAAAATCAATAAGATTTGTTTTTAAAGAAATTAATTAAACAACATTCACATTAGGACACATTAAATGAACAAAAGTGACATTAAAGACTTTTAGAAGATTTTAAGACTTAAAGATTTATATTCTTCTTTTGAAAAGCAGCACAACCGTTTGCAACATTTGTGAAAATACTAAATGTTTATTGGGCAACAAATCAGCATATTAGGATGATTTCTAAAGCATAATGCGTCACTGAAGACTGGCCGTCACAGCAATCCATTACATATTAAAATATATATTTTTTTAAAACATAGTCACGTTCTATTTGGCTTGAAACATTGTGAGGGTGGGTAAATATTGACAGTTAAAATTTTGGGTGAACTGTGCCTTTTAGACAGAGGTTCCATTTACATAAAACTATCATGAATGTGCATTGAGATCTCCTCTAAAGTCCTCACCCTTCTCTCTGCATCTGTTTTCAGAGCCTAATCCTGTTCAAAACCTTCAAGTTATTTCCACAGAAACAAATGCCATCTCTTTAGTTTGGGCAAGAGTGGAAGGGGTCCCGAATTATGTAGTGAGAGTGTATAGTAACAAGGTAGAGAGTTACACAACCCAGCCAAACAGCATGACTATAGACCATCTGATGCCTTCAACACACTATAACATCAGTGTCCAGAGCAACACTTATGACAACACAGAGGGAGAAGCCGTGTGGCTGCAAGCATGCACAGGTTAGTACAAACACTAAAAACTTATATTCTGTGTATAGATACTATTCACGTATGCTGTTTGTGTAGTTTTCTAGCTTGCACAAACATGTCAACTTTATTGATTACTTATTATTTAAGGATTTTTTAAACTCTGATTCATTTAACATTGTTCTGAATCTCTTAATTAAAAAAAAAGTTTAAAGTAGCATTGTATTTGCTGTGTTTTGCTCTGTACAGATGCAGCACCAGTGGACAATTTGACCTGTACCGGTCCTAATTTAACCTTACCAATGCTCACCCTCTCATGGAGCCGTCCTGCCGGTGAAAACCTGGGCTTTGAAATCAAGCTGGTTTCTAAAGAGTTAGAGAACGATCTAACTACATTTACAACCAATCTAAACTACAACTTCACTGGACTCAAACAGTACAACAAACAGTACAGTGCCATGCTCTGGACACTCGGCTGTGGGAAGAATAGCACAGTGAAGGAGTTCTCCTGTATGACCGGCTTCACAAGTAAGGAGAGTTATATCTGTTCAGTATTTTGTTTTTAAATGTCTGCATATCACTTATTTCTTGTTTTTTCTGTGTTTGTAGGACCCGTTGTACCTAAAGTGACAGCAGTGAGTGTATCTGAGCTACAATATAACAAGTTTACTTTGAATCTTCATCAAGATATCTTTAACGACACGAATGGTTTTGTGTCCCATTATGGTGTGCTTGTCTCCTCCGGCACAGATGGTATGTCTAATAAATCTGAGACTTTCATGTGTCTTCTTTTGTAATTCTCTAAGATCCATTGATGGCTTGTTGTAGCATTTAACTCTGTAAAATACCACTTTATTTCTTGTCTTTAATAATTGGGTAGGATTTTTAAAATGTTTTTGAAAGGAGTCTCTTATGCTCACCAAGAATACATTTATTTGATCAAACTAGAGTTTAAACAGTAATGTTGTGAATAATAATAATAATAATTTATTCTATTTTCTATTTTAATACATTTTAAAATGTAATTTATTCCTGTGATGTCAAAGCTGAATTTTCAACATCACTACTCGGTATTTCAGACGAAACCACTTTGGCAAGTTTACCTGAGTTATTTCCCTAGCGGAAGTGCCGGTGGTATTATATCCTTCCGGTCTAACAGGAGAACGGGTAGTGGTTGGACCGATTTGACTGCTGACTGCGTCACCTGGTCGCAGCCTTTGCCTACGTAGCCTGTCTCGATTTTATCTAAATTTTCCATTTGAATACTTTACACTTACTATTGCCATTCTTTCTAGGTGTAATACATAATAATAGTATGAAAGTATATTAAAAAAAGAGAGGAGTTAGATTGTAGTCATTGTGCACTAAATATGAGTTTGCCTCCTGTAGACTGCTGGGTCAAGACTAAGAAGTTGGATCAATGCCCGTTTAACACCTATGAGGACTGGAAAGCAAAGCGGTGCAACACATTTCTGGCTGTTGTCAAAAAAATAACAGAGTCTAAAAGTGTGCAGGACCAAACAATCATCATAGGAGATGAAACTATGTGGAATAGTTACAAAAATGGAGAACTAAATGCCAAAGGCATTTACAGGTAAATCAATATACTTCCCATACTTTGTATTAACTTCAGTACTGCATAGATTACAACTCATTATAGCAATGTTACGGTTATTTCCATTACTAAGCTGAACTACTGTGGTTTGTTTCTAATGCTTCCTGATGCTGCCTCTATCTTTGATGAATCACATAGCGTTGTTATGTCTTCTCCATTATGTCGTCATGTGTTTGGCTTTCTTGCAGTGTTGCTGTCATCGTTTTCACACATTTGGAGTTAAATAACCGTTTAGTGGATGTGTCTAATTCATTCTACTCCATATCTGAGTTTACTCCCATCACTCTGCCAGAAAACCCAGGTAACAACAGGGAGACTTTCTGTCAATATTTATAGTACTTACTTCATTGCACCTGCATTTTCACAGTAACACATCCCTCCTAATGTCACATGAAAATTATTGACGTGTGTACTGTATAACTAGCACATTTACATAAAGGACAAATATTTAGATGAGATTCCCAGACTTTTGTGGTCACATATTTTTAGCTTTTAAAAATCTGGCATTGTTATGAATAACAACACTTATTTGTGTCCAGTTTTTTACATTGTAACAAGAACTGTGCCAATGAATGTGTTCCTGAACGATTTGTTACTTACCCTGTGTTTAATGAGTGGACATGGTCTATGTATAACAACTATGTGATGTTTTGGATAGTCATTTTTTTCCTTCTGCAACTCTAGAGCCACAGTGTATATATAAATTCTATCAAATTTGATCAATTCCATAAGTTTTATTTTTGTTGACTTGATTGAACTGTTTTGTCATTCTCCACCTTTCAGTGGTAATTGTAGGAGCAGCTGCAGGAACTGGTGGTGCTGTTGTTGTTCTTGTAATCATCATTGTGGTTGTGGTTTGTAGACGGTAAGACATTTTACAGATCTCATACATGATTCTTGATGTTTGGAGAGTTTAAAGGTTTGATTTAGAGTGTTTGATATGATAGATTTAAAGGAATAGATCATCCCCACCCCAAACAAAATCTGACATCATTTACTCCCCCTCAAGTTGTTCCAAATCCGTATGAAATTCTTTATTTTCCTGAACATAAAGTAAGATATTTTGAAGAATGTCAACAACTAAACATGTTTAGTTTAAAATGATGGGCCCTAAACTAAACAGTATTTTCCCCCATACTATGGAAGTCCATAGTTTAAGAAGATAGAAGATAGATCAATTGTTTGGTTACCCATATTCTTCAAAATACTTGTGTGTGTGTGTTCAGCTGAAGAAAGAAATTCATACAGGTTTGGAACAATTGAGGGTGAGTAAATGATGACACAATTTTTATTTTTGGTCAAACTACCCCTTTTAATATTGCCTAGCATGTGCCCACACAGTAATGCTAGATCACAGTGTTCCTCAAGTCTGTTTTTATGTTATTGATGGACAGTGGCAACTACATTTGATCATATTTACCATATTTATGCTCTCTATATCTCAGGAAGCAAAGAAAAGATGATTCCATTAGTGTTCCTATCCACTCTATAAGGTCAGTATACTGGTCTCCTCAAAACAACACTATACATACTGGAAACAAACAATAGAAAAAGCAATAAATATCAATCCACAAAAATGTAACCTTTAATTTTTGTTTCGTTTTCTTACAGAAACAAAGTGTAAGTAATCATATATGTTTGTTCACTCTCATTTTTGTGGATATATTCATGATTTGACTAAATATTTTACTACATGTCTGTGATTTGAGATGGGGGAACATTGTGAAATTGTGTCTCATAATAGCAATTGAAAATAAGCCCTTTTTCTGTAACTTTTATGTTCATATATTATTGTTTTTACACATGGTGTCTTGTATCACATTTTATTGTGTTATTTAATGGTTTCACAGGAGTGATCCAATAAAGGTGGAGGATTATGAGGCGTACTACAAGAAGCAAAGGGCTGATTCCTTCTGTGGATTTGCTGAAGAATTTGAGGTGGTTATATCTTTGGTTTCTTTGTAGACTTCCAAATGATCAACCTTAATAATAAATAATGACTGGCATTGCAAGTATTGCAATTAGATTTCCATTTTTCATTAGTTTTGGTTGCAATATCTGATTGGTTTGCTTTGACCATGTTTTGTTCCTCTTCATTGCTTTAACAAATGCTTTTATGACAGATGTTTAATTATTTATGTGAATGTAGCAAAATCAAATGATACAGAAAATAAATGTATATGTGTGTGTGGTTGTAGGATCTAAGGCCGGTTGGGATAAATCAGCTGAAGACTGTTGCTCTGGCCCCTGAAAACAAAGCCAAGAATCGTTATAACAATGTGCTGCCATGTAAGATCTTCTCCACTCACGGGTGTTTACCTTCACCTGTTCTTTGGATGAGACGTTAAACCGAGGTCCTGACTCTGTGGTCATTAAAAATTGACCTTTATCAATCATGGCCTCCTAATAATATTACCAATGCTTTCAATTGTCTCTCTCCACCTCCACCTATAGCTAGCTAGCGTGTTGTGAGCGCACTGGCACAGTTGTTCTGTGGATGTCAATGATGCACACTAGTGGTGGTTGAGGAGAGACCCCTGACGTGATTGTAAAGCACTTTTGGGTGTATAGTATAGTAGTAGCCTACATAGTAAAGTGCTATATAAATGCCTCATTCATTTCATGAAGTAACACAAGACTAAGTTCTCTCCACATCTAATCTGTTCTGTACATATTTATAATAGTTCATGTCTTCTCTACAGATGATTCATCTCGTGTCAAGCTCTCTGTGCTCGGCAACTCATTTGATGACTACATCAATGCCAGCTACATGCCGGTAGGAAAAACTACAACAACAACAACAAAATTAGCTATTTAAACATTTTTTATACTAACTGTGTGATATTTCCAGGGCTACACATCAAAGAAAGAGTTCATCGCAGCCCAAGGGCCACTGCCCTGCACTGTCAATGACTTTTGGAGGCTGATTTGGGAGAAAAATGTGCAGACTATTGTCATGCTCACCAAATGCAACGAGCAGGGAAGGGTACAGTATACATTCATGCTTCACTTTATCTGTGATCTCACTTGCCAGACCCTTCATTTCACATTTCAGTCAATTTTATTGTCAGATTAGGATACATGTCTTCATCATACATGCATCATCTTTAAAAGCCATTCAATGTTCATATCCTCTTTCCGATTTTTTTTATTTCTAATTTAAGTATTGAACCTAACGAGCTTAAATAGATGTTGCCACCATGTTCTGTCTCTCTCAGGTAAAATGTGAGGAATACTGGCCAGCAGATGTAAAACATTTTAACAATCTGACAGTGATGACTACTTCTGAGATTCCATTGGAGGACTGGACTTTACGTGACTTTGAATTGAAAAATGTAAGTCTATATTACTACTATTACAGATAGACCCAGGCTACTGTAACACTAAATGACACATATGTTACACAAACACATTTTTGTCACTGTTGTTTTATTTTTTTATTCCTAGACAGTCACAATTATCTTAATTGGTATCATGTTTGTAATATATTGTAACATTATGCCTCATGTACTGTGTTGATGTTTTGGGATAATGATCCTTGTCATGACAGGTGAAAACAGCAGAGTCTCGATCAGTTCGTCACTTTCATTTCACTGCATGGCCAGACCATGGAGTTCCTGAGACCACTGAGCTTCTCATCAACTTCAGACACCTGGTCCGAGAACACATGGACCAGTACTCGAGACATTCCCCCACACTTGTGCACTGCAGGTACTTGAACAGTTACCGAACTCTAAAATATACAAACAAGTCTCAACACTGTTTTATTATTATGCTCCCGCAAAGAAAAAGTCGTTTTCTGCAAACCTTTTGTTTTCGTAATGCAGTGCCGGTGTGGGCCGGACGGGAACCTTCATCGCCATTGATCGGTTGATCTTTCAGATCGAGCGGGATGGTGTAGTGGATGTATATGGGATCATCCACGATTTACGCATGCACAGACCACTCATGGTGCAAACAGAGGTACATTCATTAACACATTTTTTCATCTCACTGCACAGTTTGTATGTTCTTTTATCCACTTTATTCTTAACGCAAGAGCGTGGGTGCGGCCATTGTAACTTGAATGTGTTGAGACTTCTGGTCTCATCTGCTATTGGCTATTATCGCTGTACACTGTAAACTGTCTGTTTTGCTGCTTGATATTGCAAACTGTAACTTATCATGTTATTTTAATTGATTATTACACCGAAAATAGCTTAGCTCTGCATGGAAAAATATCTTTAACAAATAATCATCAGCTATGAAATTTCAATAGCTGTTTTGTAAGCCATAATCCGGATCTTATTCTCTAACAGTGCAGGCCTTTCCATTCTCTACTTTTGCAGGATCAATATGTGTTTCTTAACCAGTGCTCCATGGACATCATCAAGTCTCGGACTGGAAACAATGTAGATTTGATCTACCAAAACACAGCTGCACTCTCGATTTATGAGAACTTTGAGCCCTTGAAAAAACCCAAAAATGGCTACCATAAGGCTTGACCGTCTGCCTTGAACAGTTCGCTGCACTGCTGTAAATGAAACGTTTTTCTTTCATTTTTAAGTTGTTTTATTTAAAGAGGAAAAAAACAAATATATTTATTAAAAAGTTTGTTTATAAAGGTATATATTCTACTCAGAAATATATATATATGTTTTTATTAAATGCAGAAATGTAGCGGCAGGGATGTTTTGTAAGAGTTTTCATAAAATAAAGTTCAATTCCGTAATATGGCATCATAAAAATGGCATTTCCTCAGACTACATGTGAAAAGAAGATGAGCACGAATAGAAATATAGAATGTACATGTCGCATAGGACTTCATCATTAGACAATTACGGTGTATTTCTACTTCACTGCAGCAGTAGTAAAGACAGGATGGGTTTTCAAAACCTTTCTTCTGTGATTTAACATAGCAGCTAAGCTTGGTATTGGACCGTTGGCTGGTAAATAGTTTACAATTTGCTGTGACTTCATTGAGGTATGCTGGAGGTTGTATCTGAGCTATATTGTGCCAGTATGCTGTTCTTTGGTTTGTGGCTTCAATATATGATTTCTGGATTTCACAGGCCAAAAGTCGACCTTATTGGACCAAAAGGACAATACGATAGCAATGAAGAGTAGAAATCTCTTTGGTTTGTTTCTGGAATTGCTTATTCTCAGTAAAGATACTTGCTGACCTGTCTGTTCCTGGATTGTAAATGTTTTTGTTTTCCTTTTAGAATCAGGTCAGTTTAGAATATTCCTACCGACAACTTGTTGCCAAAAGGTTTTAACAGAGTGTGACTCTGTAACATGTTTATGCACTTATTGTTATATTTGTACATAATATATTTTGTTCAAACTGAATTTTCAAACTATTTTTTTTCAGTGTTGTTCAGGGACATTTTGCTTGTGTAGTTTTAATATTCTGCAATTTTCAGCACAATTTTTTAATTTTTTAATAATTGTTTATTGATACTCTGCTGGTCACAGTAAAGAACCATACAGACAACTCTGTATTATATTAGGATTAAAAAAAGCTGCACTTTATTTCACACTTCTGTGGTGATTTGTGTGTGTGTGTGGGTGGGTCAGGATTTCTCTTGTCAAATAATTCAGTCTTGGTATTATAGATTTTGATATGGTGTTTTATTAAAAGAAAAAGATTATTATATTTAATCAAAAATGACTGCATTCATAATTAGTATTTATTTATTTAAACATAAATTTCTCAAGTAATCTGTGTAATTTACGTATTATTGGATATGAATGATTTGTTCAAATTATAACAATAGACATTTTTGCACTCTGTCCATCTGGACAGTCTCTGCTTCGTGTTCGGTAACTCCTTGGGGCGACCGCCGAAGCAAACAAAGCTGTTCTGACTGCCTCACAATTTGATGAAAGCCTCACATTTTTCAGAAATCCTCGGTTTCCCATCAAAATACAGAAGGAGAGATTTTAGAGACAGTTTAGAGTGACAGAAAACGATAGACTTTAGTTTTTTTACGATTAGTTTGATTTCAAAAAAGAGTCTAATTTCATGTTCCAAATATAAATTCATGTTTTATGCCTTCATTTGATTGCCAGAAAATTTAAAATACACAACACAGAATTTCTGAAAGAAAAAAAAAAAATCAGGTTTCAACTGTTTGATGAACTGCATCATTTACATTTGGAAGAATTTCTTATGAATCTCAATTATCTTTTTTACATGGTTACAGGGATCTAAAAATGTCCTGGTGACATTATTTCGGGTTTATGATATGATGTTAAAATAACCGAAATTTTATTTTGCTGTTAAAAAATCAGTGTTTCTAAAGGGTTTTGTATAGTGGAGTTGACCTGGAATGGGAACATAATCCAGAAGAAAAGAAAAGACACCTTGTAAAGTTAAATGGTATCTGATACACTTTGAGTGAGAGGAAAAAGTTCTTTACTCTGAACTGTTTCAAATTTAATAGTAGTAGTAAATGTGTAAATAACATGTATGCCTCAATTTCTTTACTTGCAAGAGTTCACTTTTCTGTGGCAACAGGTTTACAAACGTTACATTTTGTTCAAAAAATTCAATTGCATAGAGGACATAAAATATGTAACCAAAGTGTCATAAAAAAAAATCGAGGTAGAAGAGGCTATTTAATCTCCCTATTGAATTGTCTCCGTGAAATGCTCTGCGACCTTTACTAAAGAACAGGATTTCAACCACGAACTCTTGACATCGAGTAACGTTACAGTGTGTGTTCTCTCGGGTAGACTCTGTCCGTTTATTTGGAATTCGTTTTCCGTTTACTCACTAGTGTAGACGACGGCTAGTCAGTCACGCCTTCAGTGTTCACGACACAGAGAGAGGAGGAGGAATTTCCTCAACGTTATCCACAACAAAATGGCGAGGATTTTTAGCACTCACCGGTAATACACTCATACGTTTACAGTTTTATTTTTCTTATTAAACCCGGTTACTTGTGTTTGTCACGTCATTTGTAGTCGGTCAGTTTAAACTGTCATAAGGTAACGTTAGCCTAAATATATGGAAGCCTATTCTGCCGAGATGAAAAGCCTGCAGATTTGTATAGTATTGTAACGTTAAATCTTTATATATATATATATCATTATGTTTATATAAATATTATAATATTTTATATTATATTATATTTTTAACCATTATGAACCCCCCTTTCCCCTTCCCCTCCGGAGTGAGCAGAACTTCAGCGAAACTGATAGACTTTAACCTGTTGTGAGTGAAGACTGGTCGAAGTTCATGTCGTTGCGCTCATGGGTTTAACCTTTCCCTCACATCATGAAATTATGCTTTGTCACTTGTTCTACTGCTGGATGAAGCCGTTAAGATTTTATATTTTTCGTACTAGTTAAATTGTGAGGAGGGACGCTGGAGCAGATGCTCTTATTTTACCAGTTTGAGGTGGAGATCAAGTGGAAGGAGAACAGTGACAGTCGCTTCGGGGAATACAAACCTAGAGGTGGTATTTAATAATTTGGATGATGGAACCTGCAGCGAAGCAGAAAGTGATTTACATCACCTACCTCATCGCAGCTCTGGACGTCACCTGGCTCTTTCTCCAGTTCTCCATAACACCGGTACGTCGGGTCTTGCTTTTTCGACTTTATTCAGAGTCACGTGTTAAAATTAAACCACATTTGAGTCAATCGCTTTAGCTGTTCTCTGGAATATCTGCTGTTTTTTCTGCTCTTTTTTTTTTGTTGTTGATCTGTTCATTTAGTGATATTTTCACATGACATTCCAGAAAACTATTAATTTCTTGTGTTAATTCATGTGAACTAATTTACACTTACATAAATACTTGCATATAATTCTATATTTATCTTTATACAATATCATTTATGTTATAAATGATCATATACATAATAATCATATTCATATAATATTTGCCCTATTCTAGTCTAATCCAGGCTCTTTCAGCTATTTCGATTTATTCAGCTATTCAGGAGTTTTAGCAGATGGATTGCATTGCATGTTCAGTTTTGTCTTCTGTGGAACAGTATTTGGCGAAGAGGCTCGGGTTCGACACTATTTGGTTTGGATATCTGCAGACCACAGTTGGAGTGATTCAGCTGCTTGGAGGCCCTATTTATGGAAGGTAAGAAGATATCAGGTCTGTGTTGTGTTTATGGTAGTATATGATGTATATGTAATAGTGTTGATACTGTATGTATGTAATTATGTGCTTAGTTATTTAAGTTACAAGCATACAGTTACTTTATCGTATGTAAGTGATTTCTTTTATTCATTATGTCCTTGTGTCTGTTCTCAGGTTTGGAGATGTGTTTGGAGCACGTGCAGCTCTCACTGTGTCTTGCTTGGCATCAGTGGTTTATTTCCTACTGTTGACCGTGGCAGACAGCACTTTTATGCTTTTCGTGCACAAACTACCTGCCGTTTTCATGCATGGACTGCCAGGTAAATCATACTCTTAATCTTAGACACACGCACGTAACTCAGACACACTCTGTACTCACTACACAGGTACATGAGTGCATTTGTATCTATGTGTGTAGGAGCTCAAATGGTGGTAGCAGATTTGTCAGAGAATGAGAAGCGAGCAGAAGCTCTTGGGAAACTTGGCCTCTGTTTTGGCATTGGCATGATAGCAGGATCAACACTGGGTGGAACCCTCAGCACACGCTTTGGGTAAAACACACTACACCACCTACACTACCATTTTAAAGTTTAAGGGTCGTCAATTTTTTTTAAAAAGAAGTCTCCTATGTTCACCATTGCTGCATTTATTTGGTGAAAAATACAATAAGAATGTTAAATAACGTTTTTGTATTTTAAAATTTTTTTAAAAATGTAATTTATTCCTGTGATGGCAAAGCTGATTTTAAGCAGCCATTACATCTGTCTTCAGAAATGATTCTCATGTGCTAATTTGGGCAATATTTTCAATAAATATTGATAATTATTAGCATTGCTGGAAATAGTTGTGCTTAATATTTTTGTGGAAACAGATTAATTTAATGCATCCTTGCTGAATAAACATATTTTTTTTAATCAAGTAGTATATCAAGTATATGTATATATATATATATATATATATATGCTTTTTGTTCACTGGTACAAAACGTTACCATTTGTACTTTGGAAAAACTGTATTCTAAAAAAACTAATTATGTTGTTTATCATATAAAAAATAGATGAAGGCAGCACTGATCCAGTACAAAACAATTTAAGTACCAATGATTATGTTTTGTGTGTGTGTTGCAGGGAAAAGTTTGCGGCATCTTTTGCAGCTATCGGGAGTTTTGTTTCCTTGCTTTTGGTGTTGAACTTCATACCTAAACAGACCAAAATACACACCACTCCAGAGAGTGAAAGTATGATAAACAACACACAACACTCATCTAGACACAGAAGACTGTGACACAGAACTTTATTTTATAAAACTCTTGCATATTAATACTTTTTTGTCTTCGTTTAGAGAAGGGACCATCAAAGTCAGTGTTTAATCTGGGAGAGATCACTAGACTGATGAAGTTTCCAGGTGTTGCGAAGACGTTTATAGTGAAGATTATCTCTGGATTGCCATCAGGTGAACATATATATCAACTGTTCCTGTTTGTGACTTTAAACTATAAACTTATTGAAACTTATTGAAACACAGTGGAAACATACTTAAATGAAATGAAAATTCACCATCTTCTCCAATCATTTAGTCCACTTAAAGCCAAGGTAGGGAATGGGATTTGCAAAACGGCAGATTTTGAAAATACACAACTCAAAAGTTCCTACCTTTTCTTCCTCCAACGCTGGCCCTGGACGCGCAATCATGTATATACAAAACTCAGATGCGCGAGATTGCACCTTCTCTCTCTCTCTCTGTACTGCAGCGATTTGCACTTAATGTGATTGGGTCACGAGCTTTGAGTATGTGCACGAAGGGATGTGCATGACTGTTTTGAAGTCCGTCAAAGTGCATCCATCCATGATAAAACTGTTCCACACGGCTCTGGGGGGTTAATAAATGCCTTCTGAAGTGAAACGACGCGTTCGTGTAAGAAAAAATACCCATATTTAAAATTTTATCAACTAAAATAACTAGCTTCCGGCAGACGGCCTACGCAATTAGACTTGCGCCAAAAGAGTAACACTTCACAGTGTATGACAGAGGATGTAGGAGTAGCATACCTTTTGATGCCTCTCGTGGTTCAAAAAAACAGGGCTGAGCAACAAACTCAAGCTCCTCCGACATTTCTCTTTAATTCGTGACTGTTGTTTTGTTAAGCTCTATCCTCTGCGCTTCTGCGTACATCATTACGTTGTGCGTCAAGATCAAGTGTTACACTCTTGCCGTAAATCGATGTGTACGGCCGTCTAACCAGAAGCTAGTTATTTTAGTCGATAAAGTTTCAAATATGGGTATGGTATTTTCCTTACACAAACACAAAATTGTTTAATTTTCATTTTGGGTTGAACTATCCCTTTATGAATATATGCATGATTTGAATGCAAGCTTGCAGAAGATTGCAAGAAAGGGTTTTTGCATGCTTGCATTCAGATTTGCATCCATCCAATCAACAACCAATGGATAGAAATAAGTCCCTGGTCTATAGTTTTTTTTTCCCTTTTGAAAATTTGGGGGTTAAGATCTGTCACTACTTCCATTCCATAATTTTTCTTGTGTTTTGTTTTATACATTAATGTCTGTTTCCTTTATGCTTCAGGTATATTTCAAGTTATGTTCTCCATAATTGCCATAAACTTTTTCGAACTGAAGGCTGAGCAGAATGGCTATCTGATGGCTTACTTTGGCATTGTTCAAATGGTATAATCACATGCACACTTCTACTCAATCATATGCCATATAAATAGTTTTGAATGAAAGCTCTGCTGTGCTGAGGTGGTTTGCTTTGGTAATAAGTGACTCTTACTGTTAAAGGTGATCCAAGGTGCTGTAATTGGACGTCTTACATCTAGATTTTCAGAATATACCTTACTGCTGCTCTCTGTTGGGATAAGCAGTGGAGTGGGCCTTGCACAGGTAAACTGATATTGCAAAATCATCCTTCCAGTTCCTTTTTTATTTTTAATTAGTTGCATAGCAGTGGTGTTAGTTAACTATGGAATAATTAGTGATGTGTGTATCTCCTTTAAGTGCGTATGTTTAATATATGTTCTTTGTGTGTTTTTCAGGCCATGATGACCAATGTGTTTCAATTTTGTTTAATCGTGATACCGATGATGTTTTCTCTAAGTGTCTTCAATGTCATCACAGATAGCATGTTGACCAAGAGTGTGTCTCCCTCTGACACAGGTAATCTACGCACTCAACTGGTTGCCCTTGTGCATCTAAATAGTACTTACAAATTACATATAAATTTACTCAATGCCCGAGGAATCATTTTCCTTACTAAGGTTTTTATAATGGCAATAAATTTGAAAATTACAATTTTTTAAATAATATTTTTAGTAAAAGTGCAGGAAGTAATATCTGAGAAACAAACACACCCCTCCCTTCATTGCTCTGCCCCCAAAATGCACAAACACGCATTGTAAGAGGGGATGTCTCTTTATCATACAGCAAAGCAAAAAAAAAGAAAAAAAGAACATACAGTACACAAGAGTATATACAAGCAAGAGTCTGTGTTAGTTGCCAGCAGCACACCAGCTCCAGAAGAACAACAACACTCAAAACTGTCCTGTAAGCTAACATTACAACAACAGCATATCTTGGTTCTTCGAAACATTGCTAAACCAATGTTACTCGCTTACATTTCAACAACCTCAGCTTACATTTTCAGGCCTTCTCGCTTGGGTCTCTTCGGTTCTGGAAAGCTTTTCTAATATTAACACGGGTCCTGAAACTCTTGCTTGATCATAACCTTTCTTTTTCCGGTGATATTCCTCAGACCTTTTTTTCTTTTGTGATGTCCCTCAGCCATCTCTCTTTCTTTAAAACTCCCTCTAGCTCACTCTCTCCTCCCCCACCCAGTATAAGTCCCTTACTGCTAATTGGCCACAAGAGTGTGTTGTGGTCAAAGACTTTCGATATACAGTTTTGATATACACTCATATTACTCATGAATGGGAAAAAGTGAAACACGCAATATGGCAATACAGCCATTCGCTGATTGTTAAAGTCATCACATCAGTGCAACTGCTTTTAGAAGCTCCGGTTGCTTTAGACTAGAGAGAGTCAGTGTTCTGAGACGTGCACTTAGGACTGCACATGAACTTTGGCTGGTCTAGCCTGAAAAATAAGCTTTTTTCACGATTTTTATGACAGATCATGTTAGATTTTGTTGCTGATTTGAGACATGTTATTTAATTGTAAGTTCAAGCTAATTTGGTTGTGGTGCTTGGTGCGATCAACTTTTAACTGCTTTTTTTCAGAAATCAATTACTTGACCTTGAATTAAGCCTTTACACATTTATATTAACAAAATATTTAGTACAAAAGCAGGCTCTAAAAGTTATAATTAAAGGTGCTCTAAGCAATGTTGGGTGACATCACATCTTGTTGACGTTCAAGTATTGTCAAACAAAATGGAGCCCCCATTGTGGAGTTTGGAGCCTGTGCTGCCTAGAGACCTCTTTTTTTTACTGTCTGTTCCGGGAAAAGGTGGATAGTGAGATGTGTGACAAAATTATTTGGCCTAAAAAAAGTGTGACATTGCTTAGAGCACTTTTAATCATCAACTAGTAAACAGTCTTTAAAAAAAAAAAACATTCAAGCACTTTGTGTGGTGTTTGTGTATTCAGGAACCATGCTGGGTCTGTGTGCTTCGGTGCAGTCTCTTTTGCGAACTGTGGGGCCAACTATTGGAGGATTCCTCTATGAGACATATGGTGTGCCATCCTTCGGATTCATCCAGTGTGTCATCAATGCTGCTGTCTTTAGCTTTCTGCTAGCCACTGGAGGGCGCTCACAGCCACGTAGACCATAAAAATTGTAAAAAGGTTTGAGTATCTGTTTGTGGCTTCATTGTGAGAGATGGCTATTTCAAAAAAAATTTAAACACCATGGGCATTTAACTTACCTCCTCAAACAATGGGGAAGAATTTAGTCCAATAAATAACCCAGCTGATTTTAGGTTTTGTAAATGCCACAGACATCAATAGATCTTGTTACTGTCAAATTACTCCTCTTTATATCACACGCTAACTCAGGATCGTCTTTTATGAAGTTTCATATGTTGAAGAGAAGCTGGCATGTAAATGTTTACTGTAGGCCAGTACAAAGCGATGCAGAATGAATGTAATTGTGTACCGTTACTCGTTTAAACAATCCAAGATTGCACAGTAATTATTTGTTATAATGATGTTGCAGTTTGGAGATATGTAATCATGAAGAAGGGCAAAATTCAAAATCCATAGGCACCTTAAATGTCATTGCACCTAACCTCTCAAATATAGTTGTTCATCTGTTCAATGTTCATCTTTGGAACACAAATGAAGATACTTATTATGAAATCTGAGAGCTTTCTGTCACTCCATTGACATTTACGCAACTGACACTTGGATGCTTCAAAAAGTTAAAGAGATCGTAAAACTTAGTCTATATACAGTATGTGAACTGAGCAGTTCAGTCCAAATTTTCTGAAGAGACTCGATCGCTTTATTGGATGAACAGATTTATTTCAGAATTTTATTTTCATACACAATGAAACGCATGCTTGCTTGATGTTCGAGAACCAATGAGGCTGGTTCTCAAACCAATGGTTTGTCTCACATATCAAGCAGGTTCGGTTTAGCTTCTATTTATGTTTGCTGATATATGTTTAAATTTGAATAAAAGCCTCAATTTAATCTGTTCATCATATAAAAGCAATCGTCTTTCTTTCGGAAATTTGGACTTAACTGCTCAATTCATATGGGTTCACAATTCATGAATCTCTTTATGGACTAAAGCACCAAAATGGTAATTGTGTAGATGGGCAATGAATGGACAGAAATCTCTTAGTATATTCATTTGTGTTCCAAAGATGAAAGAAAGTCTTTGGGTAAATTAACTCTTTAAGCAGAATCCACCGGCTGCCTGTTACCTTTCACTTTCATTGTATCTTTTTATTTTCCATATTAAAGTGAATGGTGCACCTCTCATTCTGCCTATCTCCTTTTGAGAAGAAAGTAAGTTACGCAGATGTGAAACACGAGGATTAGTTAACAGAATTGTCTTTTTTACTATCGTTAACTATCTTTTTATCACCTCTCAGTTGTTGGATCAATTGGTTTTCATTGTCAATGTATAAAATAAAATAAAAAATATATATATAGGCTATATATTTAAGCCTAAACTTTGGCGTTTACTTGCAGCAACAGTAAACGGGCATCCCGTTCTCTCTCTGAAGTTGTGGTTATGCATAATGGGGATTCATTAGCATATATTATGCTAATGAGGGCGAGCGCGCAACTGGTGTTATCTTCAGCACCTGAGATGAGCGCGCGGACACACACACAGAGAGAGAGAGCGCGAGCAGCTGCTGCAGTCAGACGGGAATATGCGTCGATAGTGCCCATCGGTGTAAGACTGTGAGGGGAGAATCTCATTCCATTTCAAGTGATTCGCATGAGTCACGAATGGATCCTATTTTAACTCCCGGAAAGAAACTTTTTTTACTCTATTTATTATTCTTTATCTTAATATATCAAGGTAAGTAGCATGACGATGAACTGGTCACTAATGCTCTGATATAGTCTATTGATTAGGCTATTCTTAATTGATTATATTCTATTAGAAAATTTTGATTTAGATTTGAAAAAAAAATGTAGAGCCTATTATTATTGTCAAATGAACCAGCTTTTGACTTTGAGGAAAACTCTTCCTCTGCCAGTGAAGGGAGAACTATTATTGAATAGTCAATAGCTTATGCCTAAATTCCTTCTCTTAATGTATCAAAGTAATGAGTAGACTAACAATCATGAAAATATAGGCCTATACAATTAATATTTTTAGCATGATGCAGAGTTTCCAAACGTTTGATTAAATTGTTTGATACAGACAAGTGTTACACTGACTGTGAAAAAAAAATCTAACTATAAACTTTGAAAAGCTCTGCACTAATGTTATCATTTGTTTCTCTTTTTTTAGCAAATCTCACGTGGGGCACTGAAAGTCTGAATTTGACACAACAGCATGATTTTGAAAAGTAAGTATTACAATTTAAATGTATATGTGCCGATCCGAAAGACCTATGCATGCTGTAGGCTATTTTTAGTTTTCATTTATTATTTAGGCCTATTATTTATTGATTGATTTATTATAACGGGTAAAAACTTTTCTATTACAACCTACATCTATTTCTACATGGTATTATAATAAAAATTCTGCACATTTTGAGCATCGTGAAAATTTGATATCTCAACTCGTGGCTCAACTCGCGGTAATTTTACGCATGTTTGATGAAATCAATTGAAAGGTCTTCAGGTCTGTTCTAGTTGTGAAACAGGCCGTCAAAGCTCAGTCGAAACGCCTGTGAGTCTCTGGCTTTTCTGTCGAACACAAGTGCTGATTAGCTGTGTGTGAGGAACAAACCGCTCCTTGTTCTCTGTGTGTCCCAGCAGCAGCGAAAGCAGCAGGATAATGCTGGAGAAATGGGATCCCGCTTCCCAAACGGAGCAGGTAGGAGAGCTGAAGCGATGCATTGAGAGAGCGCACAGGAAACCTGCGCTAAATGCAGTGCCATGAGGTTAAATGCATAACATTACAGAAAACAAGGTGTTTGCAAAAGATGTGCTTTCTTGATCTATGATAAAAGCGAGGTTGTTGAACAAGCTATGAGATTAGCCTACCTAATTCAATAGGATTTATTTTCTAAACTTCAACGAGGTTGGTAAAGGAATTTAAAACGTTTTCTACACAAATCCAGCAAAAGGAATTATCCCATGGCTCATTTTATTTTTCATTAGCTAAGTTGCTGTTTTTCATGAGCCTCCCATTCAATACCATGTAGGCTAATTACCGAAGAAGAGATGCGAATTATGCACGAATGATGTCTGGGTGCATATTTAAAAAATAACTAAAGAATTAACAACAGCACGATGTTCGAGCATTTTGAGTATTAAAACAACATTTTCTAAACACTGCGTCATCATTTTTTTTTATTATAATGTAGCCTAACATAACGTGTGTTTTTGGTTTGTTTTAAAATTATTTATTTGGTCAATTGCGTCAGGTGCGCACAAAAATCACATTATGCTCACATCGACGAGATAGATTGCGCATCGAAAATAAATTCTTTGCAACTTTTCTTTGAAAAGAATTTGACCCCCCTTAAATTCATTGTTTAATTCGCACACAGAAAACACAACCCCCAGTGCTGGCTTTTGGAGATCTTTGGGACAAAAAGTCGTCATTTCGGAGGCAGTAAAGCGGTTTCAGGTGTCCGCTGGGCGCTCGGGATTGGTAAAGCTGGCGCGGCTGTTCCCCAGAGCCGCTATTCACTGAGACACACTGGCCCCGTTCATTATGTCAGAATACATCTCCCTTTACTCCCTCGTAAGCTACATGAAATTATTGAACTCTCAGATATCAAGTGTGATGGGGAGAAGCGGGCAGAATAGAGCTGGTTTCGGTCAGATAAGAAAATGATTTAGTTCTGAAGTGAATCGTTGATCGCTCTCATGCAGCCTACCCCTTCATGCGGTGATAATAAACTCCTATCCATGTTATGTGCAGCACATTCTTGCCGCTTCTGTACAGTCAAGCGAACAATGACTTATTAGATTAGGACTCTGATTGAAATTTCACATTTGCTCTGTGGCGCCCTGCTTCTATTTTTTTGATAAATCTAATCTTGGAGGTCTTCATAATCCGATATGAATACATATGAATGTAGCCTATTGCAGATCGTAGGTTTAGTCAACTAATTAGAACTGCTAGAGTTACATTAGCTCAATATTTATTTGCTTGTAGCCTAAAAAACGGTCTTTGTAACCTCAAGCTTTAAGAGTTATGTGACTTTTCTGCTTATTCAATTCTTTCAGTCTAATGTAGGAGTCTTTTCAAGCCAATGACCCACGTTTGGGGACCTGCAAAATTGTAAATAAATAATAACAAAATGTTTAAAGCATTAGTTCACCCCATTTACGACTCACCCCCATGCCTCCAAGCCCTTAAGACCTTCAGAACACAGTTTAAGTTATTTTAGATTTAGTCCAACAGATTCTGTCCCTTCGTTTGAAATGTGTCCTTGTTCAGAAAGGAAATAAAGACTTCATCAAAGTAGTCCATGTGACATCAGTGGGTTAGTTAGAATGTTTTGAAGCATCGAAAATACATTTCGATCCAAAAATAACAAAAACTACGACTTAATTCAGCATTGTATTCTCTTCCGGTTTTGCTGTCAATCCGCGTCCGCAGTGACGCTGCTGACGTGTTATCTGGTGCTGGTTACAACCTATGGAGAATAACATTACAATGCTGAATAAAGTTGTATTTTTTTGTCATTTGTGGACCAAAATGTATTTTCGTTGCTTCAAAACATTCTAACTAACCCACTAATGTCACATGGACTTCTTTGATGATGTCTTTGTTTCCTTTCTGGACAAGGACAGTAGGCTATATCGCACATTTTCAAATATCTTAAACTGGGTTCTGAAGATGAAAGGTCTTATGGGCTTGGTCCGACATGAGGGTGAGTCATTAATGACCTAATTTTCATTTCTGGCTGAACTAACCCTTTAAGTAAATTTTAAACATGAAATGGATATGCAACAATATGACTGTTCTTACATATTTTTATGCACATTATAATAATTTTTAATATCATATATTATTAATATTAATATTAATTTTACTCACATTTGAATTCAAATAGCTTGAAATCAAACAATAATTGGCAAACTCCGACTATATGTGGAACTACTAGGGGTCACAGTACCCCCAGTTACACAAACTATGTGTTAATTCAATCCTTTTATTCTCCAAAGAGATCCTTAGAGAGCAACTCATCGTCAGCAGAGCAAACAGAAGCACAGAAGCCATCACCCCGCAGAGCCACCGGTAAGACCTGAGCTGAATATGACTTTTATGAGAAGCACCAGTGCTTTCTTTGAGTGTATCATGGGTCTTTATGCATGTTTTCGCACTATGAACATTGCTCTGTGTTTCATTTGTGTATTAATGAATCTGTAAGGAACTGTTTGTTGTGTGTCAATGTGGATGCACTTGAATTTGCTTGTCACAAACTTTATTTGTTTATTGCATTAAGGAATAATTGTAAGCTATTATAACACGATAATTGCAGTTAATGCAAGTTTGTAATGCATAAACCTAATTTTTGTTATGAGAAACTGCAAACAATAAGAGTTATGCTCATCTGAAATGTGAGAAAGGGAATGCCCCCTCTTTCAGTGGACATCTGTTCAACAGGCTGTGAGTGTCATCATTACACATAAGAGCTGGATTCATCGTAATGCTTCACTGACCACTTCAGTTACCAGATCTCAAACACATGCTTAAACGCACTGGAACACACACTATTTTAATGCGCTTTATTTGTGATGTGCAGGTGAGTGTTCATCTCCTTGTCTGAATGGGGGTTGGTGTGTCTATCCAGACTCATGTAACTGCACTTTATACCAAGCCACTGGAACACACTGCCAGACAGGTACTGTATACTGTGCAACATACAACACTTAATTTCACATTCCTTTCTTAGTTTTGACATGACAAATAATAGATAAAATGTTTCAGTCCCCAACCTAGGCTTTGAGCGAGAGATGACATGCCGCTCGTGGGGACAATACAACTATGAAACCTTTGATGGACTTTATTACTACTTCCCTGGAAAATGCAGCTACACGTTACTGAAAGACTGTGAAGACAGCACTCGGTCAAGTGTACACATACAGGTGATCTCTTATAATGTTTACTAATTTACTACAACATACATTTTTAGTTCCACTGATGTTCATAGTGGTAGAAAATATGTCCTTTACTAGATGGTGATTTGTTGCCTTTTTTCCCCATTTGTCGGATATTAGCTTCAGATGTGGCTTGTTTGGGCAGACTACTGTTCTCTGCTTTGTGTGTGTGTGTGTGTGTGTACTGCACAGCTCTTGCCTGAGGAAGATATTTATTGGCCTTCATAGAGAAAGTGATCTCATTATTATGGTCATTTATGCCCATTACAGTTTAATACAGTAATTACAGCCAGGGCCAAAACAGAATTGGCTTTGTTCTCCCAGACTCACTGATGGGAATCCAGAGAAGGTGAGTTAACTCAGCCAGGAGTTTCTTTAGGCCATTAGCTTAAGTGCCAATATCATTTATCAATGAATTGAAAGGATGGCTGACAGTAATGCAGAACTTAAGCAGGATTGGCCCGGCTGCTCTGGATAAGTAGACTCCGCTCTTTGATGATGTAGAGGAAGCTTCTTAAAAGCTGCACACTGTACGTATTTCCAGATTCTTTATTTTGGTGGTAATGTGGCTTACTTCCGCCTAATTTTAGTGTTGGAATTCTTTTTTAATCTAAAATTAAGCTTTATTTTAGTTAGTTTTTTTAAGTCGCCATGAAATATACAGTAAGTTGCAATAGCCTTCTTTTTTATGTTGTGACGTATATCCAAGTAAAACACCTTCTCGAACAAGAAAATATGAGCCCGATCTCATGAAAGTTTGTATCTATAGCACGAATGTCATTTCTTGTGCCATTTATATGCCAAAACTAGTTTTTGCGTGTATATGGTACGTGTTTTTCGCATGCATATGATACGCACTTTTTGGCGTATAATAAGTACGAACTCCCCACCCCCTTCCGCCTAAACCTAACCAGGGGGTTTTCAGTGTGTAGCATATGCACTCAAAAACATTTTTGGCATATAAATGCCACGAGAAATGACAATCGTGGTATAGATGCGCACTTTCATGAGACTATGTTGGAAAATATGTATGGTGGGACTTATACTGTATGTATGATTTTGTCCATCGGGAATTGAATCGTTGGATTGTTGTGGTTTGCTATTGATGTTTGCTATTGACAGGATGTCCCACCCTCAGAGGAAAGTCGTTGTTGCAAGGGGTCAGGAAGTTATTTTGATTAAACATTATGGAGGATACATGAATAATAATAATAAAAAAGATGTGCATGGGAAATATATTTATTGTAAATGCTGCCATATTACATAAAACATGAGACCAGTCCATTTCGATTTCATGGTGACTTTAATACGGCGAGATTCTTATATCGTGCTTCATGATTAATTATTGATTTGCAGGTGCATAATGACCCAGAATGCAGTTCTTTGCCATACTACTGTACACGTTCAATCAGCCTCTTCCTGCCCTGGGAGGGGGAGATTAGGTTACAGAACTTCAGTGTTACTTTCAAGGGTCAAAGGTAATGAACATTCACACTCAACCACTTACCAGCCACTTAATCTCAACCTGACCCACACAATATTTCAGGGATTCTTTTAAAGAGCTGTTCAGTAATGGTTTAAATGTGTGTGTAGTATTAACTGTAGTTGAATATTCTCTATTCTAATATTCTGTAGTGTGCAGCTGCCCCATCACATCCACGATGTTGAGCTGGAGCGAATCTCTGACTACATTGTAGTGACACAGTCACGGGGTTTCACGCTAGCCTGGCAGGGGTTCACTGGCTCCGTGTACATCAAGATGAGTCCTGAGTTTGTTGGACACACATGTGGACTTTGTGGGAATTTCAATGCCGACACTCAGGATGACTTAATAACCAGCTATGGCAAGTTTCACTCAATTTGTTACAGACTGTGGCATTTGAATTATAACTGCGTAATGGAAAGGGAAAACATCAACAATAATAGATCAAGAAAGTATAGATTTTATTTGACCATATATAAAAAATTGTGAATTATTTGAATAGTGTGCATCATGCACATACATCATGAAAGAGATTTTACTGACAGTACATGTTCTTTAATACAAAAGTCCAATGAATACAGGAGAATAACAGGGAAATACAACCAAAGAACAATGAACTCAGAGAATACAGGGTTTTATAACAAGGAGAACTAATGAGATAATAAACAGAACAGCTGAATGGAATCATTAATCGGACACAATGGGAAAAGCGCTATATAAATAAATGTGACTTGACTTGACTTGACTTTAAATGACCGGCACAGGGAAAACAGAACCAAAACACATAGAACAGAAAAGAACCCTGACGTTCACATTAAGCCTGTCAATACCGGTGATATACAATATTATAGAAATTAAAATTCAGTCATAAACTTCTTTGCTTATGACAGTCAGACAAGTAATATTTAATGACTCTGATGTCACACCACAGGATCATTTAAAATTAGTGGAAAACTACACACTTTCCCCTTACACAAATTTTAAAATCTTGATGTTGATTTTAAAGAAGTGCATGAACACATAATACTGTACATCACCTACTCATATGCATTTATCATTCCAGGTGTTTTCACACAGGATTTATCCATGTTTGGAAACAGCTGGGCAGAGGAGGAGCCACAGCTGGCCAGATGTCCTGTCGTTCCCTCTCTCTACCCCTCAGCATGTGCCACGCAGGATCCTCATGTCTTTTTGGTACCACACACACACACACACACACACATTTATATACAGGTATAAATGCATGTTACATCTTATATATTCTTGTCCCACACCAACAAAAGTCTCATAATCACATCTACACCTAAAATACACGTGGTTAATAAAGAATCTGGTTCTTCACTGCAGAAAGTGGAGGAAGTTTGTGCCACCCTACTGAAGGATCCGTTCCAGTCTTGCCATGAGTTTGTCAGTCCATACTCATACATGGCCAGTTGCTCCAATGACCTCTGTCTGTAAGTACTGACATTGACATAGCTTTAAACCTGCATTGCAAAGCTACTGAGATTACTTTCCAAAGTGCAATGCTAAACACAACTCATGTAATTGCTGCTGATGCACTTTATAATTGTCGCATGTGCAATTGTTTGACCTGGTGCAGGTCTGGTCCCAGTGGTGATGTGGTGTGCCAGGTGTTTACAGAGTACGCAAGAGCATGTGCCCATGCTGAACATCCGCTGCATAACTGGAGAGTACACTTTCCTGTTTGCAGTAAGTTACTTGCAAATGCATAAATAGTTTATTTTGTACATATTTACAAATGTACTGTAAATATTATAAAACATATATTTTAGACTGACTGAATGAGCTTTCAGATGTAAAATAGCCAATATATACAGTACATGCCTTTGAATTCAAATAAATCCCATATTTATGTGCCAAGTTTATGTATTGCATAAACAATTTATTGAAATATTTTGCGATTGGCATTTTATAAAAGCAAAATAATGTGTTATGTGTTAATGAAATTTTACCACAGGTATGACGTTGTAAAATCACCCTAACGAACATCTTTGGGTGCTTTATTTAATCTGCTGACGTTAAATATTTTAGTACTTTTAGCTATTTGATCATTTTAGTGTTCGAATATATCAGATATAGATATATATATCATTCCTTTTCTTTTTGCTGTG
>JAOTRC010000022.1:22064324-22077498 GCA_027497675.1 Cyprinella lutrensis
GCCCATTTCAGTTGCATTTTTCAAAAAGATTTTGAGCTAGACTTGAGCTGAAAGAGGGGGGTTTCATGACCCTTTAAGGCGCAGTCACATTTACCATTTCACAGGCAAAAAGAAGAAGTATTCCCCAACACAAATGAGGTTCTGTTGGTGACTTGAATTCGCCGTGGTACTGACCAACAGACAACTGATTCATTTGAAAGTTACCTATTGATAATAGACAATGGATTTTTTAAGTCCACAAGTCCATTATCTGTTAACAGTGTAGAGAATTTGCATGAACTCTCACACAGAGGTCACTTTCAATCCAAGCAGCTTTCTGTTGGTCATTGCAGCGAGATCAGTCACCAACTTGAATGCGTTGCGAAAATCTTTCACCTTCAAATTTCTCATTTCTGATCGCGTGGAACCATCATGTCTCCAAACAACTCAGTAATGGTGTTCCATTCCTGAATGAATCAGCTTTTTTTAAACGTATTGAATCGAATCGGTTGAATAAATGATTCAATGGTGCACTCGTAAAGCCTCCTACAGCGGTAACAATGACCTACAGAAGGAATCACTGAAAAAAATCACTGAAAAATTCCCTCCACTAATGTACAGACTGATTAACTGTAATGCAATGTAACACAACCAAATTTGAGGACTAAATTGATAGTTGACCCAAAAATGAAAGTTCAGTCATTACTTATCGTGTAATGAATGGTACCTGAGATGGTCATCTCTTTTTGTATCCCATTCACTTGCAAAAATAACGGTTCCAAGAAGAGGAATTCTCAAAGAACCTTTCAGTGACCAGTTCTTAAAACAACCATTTAAATAAACAACAATCAAAAAAATCCTTTTAACCTTTTTCTAATGCAAAGAACGCAAATGTTTCATGGATGTTAATGGATTACCATTATCAGATACCAGTAAATGATTTTCGTTTTTGGTTCAACTATCCCTTTAAGCTTTTAAGTGTGTCCAGGATGCAGTTGAATCTCCCCTAGTAAAACAAATGTAGGTCATAATAAAATATGTCAAGTAAATTAAGTTTATAGACATCGTATTTTTCAAACAGGCATTAGAATGCTTCCTCACCTCATACTTCTGCCTCTTGAGTTTCTCGAGGTGCTCAAACTTTTCAGCTTCCAGCTGGTACAACCAGTCCCACAGCTCTTTAGCTTTCTCCCTGTAAACACACATATACACCAAAACGCATTTAGAATGTAGACACCAGTTATGTTTCATCAGGACAGTGTGTCTTTTTCAGCCTCATTGAGAATTTGTGCTGACTTCAGCTTGTCCTCATTGAGATGGTCAATATTCAGAGGCTTGCGTCTGTCTGCCAGAATCTTCTTCTTCTTCTCCCTTTCAGTTTGCTTCTTGCCTCCCCTCTTTGAGTCAGCCTGTTTTTATCAGCACACAAACACAACCCAGTTCACAATCATACACTGTACTCCGAGTGATGATGAACAGAATCAGAGTTGGGGCTGATAGAAAGCTCTGCACCTTCTGCAGGTAGCTGCTGTACTGAGAGCCCATGTTGGACAGGGCAGACTTCTTCTTGGCATCATCATCTGCCTTCTTCTTAGCATCAGCCTCCTCCTTCCTCAGCCTCTCTTCCTCACGTCTTGCCTGACGCTCCTTGTCCTTCTCAGCGCGGATCCTCTGCTGTTCTGCCCTCTCAGCCCTACGCTTCTCCTACACACACAGAGTTATCAAATATGTCCATTATAATATCCTGATAGGATTACCTAATTCTGACTGGTATGCCATGCCATTGTCCAAAGCAATGCTGTATATCGTTCTTCTTAATCCAGGTTAGTGTTATTTTAGGATTAACATTTTTTTTTAATATTAGTTTTCATTTTAGCCTAAATGTAAGTCAGTTTGTTTTCTGCTTTCTTTCATTTTTATTAGTTTTGGGGATTTGTGGGTTTAGTAATTTTAGTAGGCTACTTTAACTTTTATTAGTGTATAAAACCAACCTTTATGTGTCTCGTTTCTTCTATTGTAGTGAAAGTGGAAATGTTCATATTGTGTTTGTCTTGTTGATAGGCTGATTGTGTTGTAGATCGTAACAGACTATTATAAGATAATATACAGGTAAGATTCTAAAATAATTTGATCTCAAATCAATATTTAAAATTCACATACTTGTTGTTGAGTCATGTAATCAGGAAGCTTATAGACAGTGATCACTCACAATTCTTTCTTTCAGAGCAATAAGCTCCTCCTCCTCCTTCTTCCTGCACTCAAAGTGGGCATCAATCAGGCCCTGCAGCTCAATGAGATCCTTGTTTTGACGCTTCTTCTGGATGTCCTGTTTGCACCCAAGGAAATATGACCTCAAACATGTATTTGTGCAGCGTTTAATCCATAATCTAATATAACCAACAATGACATGCGCTACTTGCTTACATCAAAGTCCACCTTATCCCCGTCAGGGATCTTTGGTGCACTTGGTCTGAAGGGAATGAAAGCAAAATTTGTTTTAGTGGCATTCTGGGTGTCAAATAACTTCATCAGCTCCTCAGGACAACTCAGAGCCTGATGTATTACATCACAGCATTGAAATTGGCTGCTCAGCGGTAAAAAATAAACTGTTAACTGGACAATACTACTTACTTGAACTTGGGCTTCTCATCTGTTATGAAAAATAAAATGAAAAGGGAGAGGGATATGTAACATGGTTAGAGATGTTTTAAACAACCTCAGTCAACAAACAGTGGGAATTCTGTTAGCCATATCCATGAAGAATGGAGTTACTCAATTCAATTTAAATTTAAAGTTACTCTTAGTAACAACTCAGTGCTGGTTTCTGTTACCCTGAGCTTTAAGAATGATGTATGTAACTTTTAATGGTATCTTTACGAAGTTAAGTGTATATATATACTTTCAGTAATGTTAAAAAACTGGGTTAGTTAGAAAGTTTTGAAAAACATAGTTGATCAAAACAAATCTAGCTGAATCATTGCACAAGTAATCAGATCATGAGGTGCTTATAAGTACATGAGTATAAACAGACAGAGAACTCCGGACAAGTGAACCATTCTCACTCTTCCAGGAATTAACACAACAACAACAACACACACACACACACACACACAAAAAGCCTTGTGGATAAGATTCAGCTTTTTATCCTTCATTCATTTTCCCATTTCTTTTGACTAACAGCATCTAAATCTGGGTTTATTATAGATCTGGTCATCATGGACTTTTGACTAGACTCTGCAAGTGGGCTGGATAAGATGTTTAAGCCATTGCAATGTATCATACCAATTTGGCTTGACCTTCACACCAAAAACACAAGCATCAAGCTACACCCAGACCAGACATTTTCCAGAAGGGAATTAAAAACTACCATCTTGTACTCCTTCCACTGGTATTGTGGCACATTCATGCAAAAAGAAGCAAAGCATAGAGCAATGTCAGCATTTCATATTCTTTCACCCTTGACTTATTGTAAGCTAGTGTCAGTTTCAACCGACACTACAGGCCAGCTTTCTGTGTCCCCCTATTTAGAATAAGATAAGATGTTGTAAGGTTTTGGTCCTGATTTCACTGTGCACCTTGCAGGCATTAACCCCTCCCCCATGCCGTCTTTTTAATCAGAAATGACAAATACAAGAAAATGACAAACATACCTTCCTCTTCATAGGCCTCTGCATGCATCAAGCGTTGAAAGCAAGAGTAAAATAGAGAATATTAATGTTGCTTTGTGTGCTTTTTGCTGCCCTAAGCAGGGCTGCGTGCTCAGAGGCAGAGTTCAGCTGGGCGGACACTCAGATTGAGGTATCAGAATCAGGATACATTGAAATTGAACATAACAATTAATTAAACAATAAATCTCACAATAAATATTGAATGAATTAGGTTATCACTTTCAGTGGGACACCTCAATATGAGCAAGCTATATAACATAAGTTAAATAACAACATTTCTATTGATGACCAATTTATATTAGCATACACATTATCGTAAAACATTGCTTGGTATTTCAAAGTGGACAAAAAGCATCTTAATAATGGACAGAATCTGGCTTGACACTTTCAGCATTTTGCTTTTTAATTCAATAATTCAACTTAAAAGATTGTAATATTTAATAATGAATATAATTCAGTGTGCCAAAGAGATCCGTTCCAGTGTTAAGCCAGTAAAATTAGAGAGAATGAGAACATGTAAGTAGCCCTTTTGTCCCTTTGAAAATTTCATTAAACATACTGACCATTTATTGTGTAATTGGTATTTAAACATTATCAGCATCCAATGAATATTATGAAAAACCATAGCAACTGAAACAATTGCGTTTGATGCAGAGTTATTAAAACACATGCAATAGAATATATTTTTCCTCAAGATGCTGCCTAGATTAGCATTACGCTGGCGGCAACTCAGAGGCAGTTCTGAATTCAGAAGAGTGCAATGAGTTTTCAGTCACAATCTGATATAAGCATCGTAATTGCAGCGTAATTGGCAAGAGCAGGAGCTGGAATGTGATTTATTATCAGCTCAGGCCACCAGTGTTGGGGAAGCTACTTTGAAACTGTTGTAAACCAAGCTACTCCTAATGGTTAGTTCATACAGTCAAGCTAGAGGACACTGAGGGGACAATACCATCTTTAATATATAGATTTATATCAGCCCATTCTCACCCCCAAGGCGTCACCAAACTGACTTACTTATCACTTAACTGATTAAAAAACAAACAGCGATGAACAGCAGTATTTAGTACAGCTAAATACTGAATCGTTTATTTGAATCAGTGAATCTTTTATTGTCAATCATTTACTGAATTGGGGAATATTTACATGACGTACATATTTATAACGACTGGGACTTTATAAAGAGAGAGGACAAGATGACTTTTTGAATAAAAAAGAGCAATGAAGGATTGATGCACCGAACTAAAAATATAGTTTAGAAGTGTTGCTAATCATTTTTGCTTCCCAACACTGAAGGCTTCCTGCATCCACTCTAAAGAAGCTGCATTTTAGATGAGTGCCATGTCTGTCAGAGCTTAATCATTCCAGCTCACTCCACATAGGTCTGCAAGTGAATTAGAATTGGAAAATATTCCTTGTTCGTAAATTGGGAAATTGTCCAATCCTGAAAAAAAATAATTCAAATGCACCATAAGGGACTGAAATGGCATAAATCTAAGCTCTGTCAACATCTGAGATGTACACCCATACGTATAGTGGGCCTGAACGAAGAGGAGGTACCGCCAGTAGTGGTTAAAGTTTTGTAGGGGAACTACTGGGGAACTACTGCTACGTTAATGTGAATGATTTTTAAGAAACGGGTGAGGTTCGCTGCCTGTTTTTAGTTGTTTGGGGAAAATGGGAAGGATGAATGAATATCCATGCCACATACCTTCCTCATGCACCTCTGGCTCTGGCTCTGGTTCTGGTTCTGGCTCTGGTTCTGGCTGTGTTTCTGGCTCTGGTTCTGGCTCTGGCTCTGGCTCTGGTTCTTGCTCAGGCTCAGGCTCAGGCTCCGGTTCAGGAGCTGCCTCTGGAGCTACCTCTACCTCTACTACCTCTTCAGCTAATAATACATGATGCAGCAAGCAACCAGGGGAAGGAAGGTTGTCAAAAGTTAATGCGTTGCAAAGGAAGGAGCATTCAGAAATGGGAGATTAAGTATTGGTTAAAGTGTGTGTGTAAGAGAAAGAGATAGAGATAGAGAGAGTCATGTGTGAAATGTATATAAATTAGGATGCATGGTGGCTAAGAGGATCCAAACAGCGGGAGAACCTGTTATGAAATGATGAGACCTTGAGACACCAGGGTTCCACATGCCAAATAAAATACCCACATGAAATGCCTTTGTTTTTCCCTGTTTGCCAAAGCCATTACTTCAGATATTCTAAAGTCAACTCTAACTGCCTTGTGGTGGCTGGGAAAATAAACTAGAATAAATTTCACAACTTGTGCACGGACAAAACGACCTCAAAACAAAGACAAAGCATCAAAACAACAGATTCTTTGAATGACCTTTTTAACAGTTACACAATTTAGAACTTTCCACAATGAAGTATTTCAATCCGCTTTATGGATTCTGTCTAAAAGGTCATCAAATGACATGGCAACCTTCAAGCTGACACATGCTGGTTAGCTCCCATTAGTTCCCTTTCGAAAGGGAACTCACACTGCTTCGATTGACGCTGTCTGAAATCACTATCAAATCACGGCAATCCTATTGACCTGTGACAGCCCATGACATCATCACCGTGCGACCCGGAAGTATAAAAGGGGAGCCTTGCAAACATGACATTCACATTATCGTCTGAAGGGACTGTTTGGTAGGCAGGTCCTGAGGCATGTCGAAAAGACGCAGTGTCTCATTCCCTGTTCTCAGGGAACAGAGGTTACAGTGACTTAGACGTTCCCTTTCGAAAGAGAACTCGCACTGCATTGATTGATGCTTTGGGGAACTATATACCAACGTCATCATGCTTTGGGGAGAGGCTGACAGTGGCAGTAACAACTGTCCGAACCAGCAAATTCAAATGAAATGCCAGAACCACTCACCCTCAGGTCACACTGGGCTGTCAGTGACAACTACCCAAGCTATACGATTCACAGGAAACCCTCCATAAACTTTGTTTAATGAAAACGCCAACCCGGGCCTGCTTTAAGGGCCTAGCACCACAGCTTCAAATTAGAAGGGGTCCGTTCAAGGGAATGTGGCTAGGGACCAGCCAATCACTATTCATGTCAATCGATGCAGTGTCTCATTCCCTGTTCTCAGGTTACAGAGGTTACAGTTGAAACCTAGACGTTTTCCCAGCATAAACATAATTAGGATGCTTATTGTTTTAGTTTTCCTTATGATGAGTTAAATGAAAAGGTTGACATTTGAATGATTAGGAAAAAAAATTAGTTAAGCAAACCATTTTCATTTTCTGCTTTCAGTTAATTTATTTTCAGTTGACTTAGTTACTGTACAGCTTACTGCAGACAGTTTCAAGCAGTTTTAAACAAATAAGGAGAAATTGTTGAATTAGTACGTTGAACGACTAGTTAATTTTCAAATCCATTTGGTTTGTTTTGTTGTAGTTTATTGTTGCTTATTTTACCTTCCTCTTCATATTCTTCATATGCCAGAAAAGAAAGCAGTAAAGGAATACACAAATTAAAAAGTGCATTTTTTTCTTTTCTTTTCTTTTCTATTTTTTTGTACAATTGTGTTTGTAATTGCATCATACATGAAACACATGCTGAGCCTTTTTTATGGTGTTCTGTGGGGTTAGTGCTCAGTCGGAGTTCAGTACAGAGCCACAGGAGCCAATTATTAATGATAGTTCCAGTAAATGAATCATATGGTCTGATCTCTGATCTAGCCTGACATGAGCATCAGAGAACATCAGAGAAACCTCAGAGAACACCAGTAACATGAGCATCATTGATACTGCATTCAGCCACTGCCTGTGTTTAGCATGTCAGCCTCCAGAGATGTTTCTAAAAAAGCTCTCGGTAGCAGTGGCAGAAGGCAGTATGCTGGCATGAGATTCATGAAACAGCTGCTAGACAGCAGGTGGCACAATATCACTCATTACAAGCAAATTCAGGGCACAACTCTTGCATTGGATACATATTTAGATTTGGAATGTGTATTTTTTATCTATTGAATTTAAATGCTGGATAAAGCAAAGCCAAACCTGCACAGATATGTCAACAAGGCTCTATATACAGTAATTTCTGACATACCAAAAAACATTAATGCTGACTGAAAAAACAAAATACATACATATAATACATTTTTTTTTATCAAAAACGGAAATAGATATTAATTGGAAAAATTTGTACATACAAAAAATAATGTACATACGCTGCATACACATATGATAGACATCCTGTCTAGGGCATTTCTACAACAACTGCAATAATAATTTAAATTTAGAACTTACCCCCACTGAAAGAAAAGAGAGAAAGAAGAGTTATCGTTATTTTTTTTCTTGACCATAGAACATGAATAATGACAGTTAGCATGCTGAACAATGCAGTTTAATATTTAATGTCAGAATACTCACACGTCTTCTGTGTCGGACATGATGACAAGGAGCTTTAGACCTAAATGAAGCAGACAGGGAGATTGTTTGTACCACTGTGACACTGTGAGTTAATCGCAAACTAGACAGGTGTGAAAGGCACCCCAACATGCTAAATATTTTAGAAAGCTTGTAACATTGCATGAGATCTTTTCATTGTCAACTAAAAATATGCTTAACGTTTACTGTCTGTTTGGTTTCAGTCTCTCAAAGAAATTATAAATGATCAAGGCAGGGCATGTTGAATCTGGCAGAATTAGAGCTTAGATCTTCAACAAAATATCAACAGAATAAAACTCTGTAAATGAAATATTTTCATTCTAAAAATGTGATGTTTAAGTTGAGGTGTAATGTCTAAAGCATCAAATGTCATGCAGTATAAAAACTAAAACATTTAAAGAAAAATGGTGTTTTTTGGTTAAAAAAGGTTTAAGATGACACAAATGTGTATAATGGCTATTACAAAGTAAACTTGGTTTATGAGGACACTTCCTGTAAACTTGTTTTTGTGTGACGTTTTGTGTGATGGGTATAGGGGTATGGTTAGTGTAAGGAAATACAGTTTGTACCGTATAAAAAAACATTACGCCTAAGGAAGCATATCCAGATATCCTTGTGATTCTTAAAAATCTCTCTCTTTCTCTCTCTCTGTACTGTAATCTGGTGATTGCCAGCGTTGGTCGACACCTGGTGCAGTGTGAATTGGCATTTACCCAGTATAAAACTGTTCTTGAGTCCCTCTCTCTCTGTCTGTGTGTGTGTGTGTGTGTGTGTGTGTGTGCTGTGACTCATATCTCCAGCACAGCTGCAGGAGCGTTTGGAGATTAACACATGATCATATTTCCCAGCATCAGCTCTCTCTCTTTTTGACAGCAAGACTCTGGTCCTGTCAGCCCTGCCTTATGTGGGCATAACTGTGTGCTTAAATTATTATGAGCCATCAAAGGAAAGAATGCTGGATTTTCTGTTTTGCCATGAAATAAAAAGTGAATGCAGTATCACAACAGAATGAATATAGTATACTATTATATTATGCATTGTATTAGCCTCAAAATGTCAACAATTTGTGCATTGTTCTACTCCCACCCTGTTTGTGCTATTAATCTGTTGACAGCTGTTAAGCCTCTATTGTCACGGTGGTGATCTACAGGATAGGACAAAGAGGAAGCCAACAATTTGTAAATCCTAAATTGCATTGTGCTGGTTGATAATAGCCATTAGTCAGTTATCTACAGAGTGGCACACTGAGACAGAACCATCCCATCAACAGAGGTGCCCACACACATTTAAGCCATCAACTGAAGTATAATATGCTAGCAGCATATTCCATTCAGCATAGTCAAAGTTCATCGTTTACAACAATTTACAATTTACAACATGTGTGAGAGAGAGAAAAAAAAAACAGAATGATGATTTTAAAGGAAAAAAGCACCATTAGCTGTGGACAGAGGGTGAGAACTTTCCACTCAGACTCGGCCAAGAGTTGTCTTTGAATTTCTGAAGATACCAAATCTTTAAAACTCTTACCTCAAAAAAGGCGAAGGAAGAGAGTGTCTTGATGGCGAAGACAGGCTGAAAGGTTCTGCAAACCTTGAAACTTCTTAAGTCCTTGACTTATACTGATACTTGATCTTCTAAGGAGTCTCATTGGCTGAGGAGCTAATATGGGTGGGGGGGATCTGGACCATAAGGAGACCCACAGAATGTGCTGGATGAAAGGACGATCAGATTTGGAAAGCTGAGGCACCCAATCGCTATATCTGTCGCAGCACAAGGCAAGCAAAAATAAGCCCAAGTTAAGAAGGAGAGTATGAAATCTGGCTGTGATTAACAGAGGGATACAAAATGTCTTTGTGGATGCTTTTTGGGAGCGGAGCATGCGCTAGACATCACAAACTAGAAAATGATAATGTTGTTGTCCACAATGGGGCAAATTTGACCAAAGCAAGCATATACTGTAATACAGACAAACTGCCTGCAGTGAATAACTCCATTGTGCATACCAATCAATGTACTTTAAAAGCATGTTATTAGGTGTTAATGCTAATTAAATCTAGAAGCATATTAATAAGCACATTTTCTTTTTAATAAGGAATAGCCTACTCAAAAAATTAAATAATTCTAAAATATACTCATCAATTATTGAAATAATACTTAAGCTGTTCAACTAACAACTAATACTTCAACTAATAACCACATTGTAACTGTTCTTGTTTAGAAAGAAAATGTATATTTGTAAGTATTTGTTCACTACAATTTGTACATTGAATAAAATGTCCAAACAATACATTGAAAATTATTTTAATTAAAAAAAGTTCTCAAAATACTTCCACTCCCACTTGCAGTGACATCTGATGACACGTTCACTGGAGCGAGGGTGGGACAGCCTGTCACTCACATGAGATCACTGCAGTAGCAAACCACAACGAACCAAAAAAACAAAACAAAAAAACAATCAATTCCCAGTGAACAAAATCAAGGTCTGTCCTACATTTTTTTCAAGTTTGAAAAGATGTTTTAAGACTCTCCATGAATTTTCCTGGCTATTATTTTTCTGGGGTAGGTTGCAAGGTCTTTTCACAACCCTCCCCATTACAACTCACACATTCGGGCACACATTAAAGGGTAAACAAACCCTAAACCAATTTTTTTTTTAGTTAATGTTCTCTAAGAATGGGGCTTTTTAAATACTGATCATGGATTTGAGTAACTTTTTTGACATTTGGGTACAAAGTGTTTTAATTCTACAATATATGGTGTAAAAACATCTTAGTGCTGCCCTCTTCGGGTTGAACGGTGGCTATTGCAGTTGAATTTTCCTATTGGATCTTTGCGGTTCTTCATGATGTAAGCAGGTTTCAACTTACCACGCCCTTGGTACGATCAACTGTGATATCTAGCTGCTTATCCTCAGACATGCTAAAATACTCTTTAGATATGGATTTTACAAAACATCAATGGGAGAAATGAATGGGAAATTTACTTTCGGCACCAACAGGCAACAAACCATCTCGGGCTGTGGGCGGGACTGTTGTGCTCTATTGCAGTACACAAGATCCAGGGGGCGGAGGTTTTTGGGGTGGGTTTAGGGATCAGAAAGGTGGAGCTGGGTAGGTTTAGGTATATATGATGTGGGAGGAGTTGGATCTGGATCTGACTCCTCCCCGTGGATTTCATGTCCTGCAGTGAGAACCATCTCCATTTTTTCAGCATTTTTCAAATATTGCCAGTGGGTGGAGGCAGGCTCTAACCAGGGGTTTAGTTACCCTTTAAGAGCAATTTAGCATCTCCAATGAACCTATACGGCATGTTTTTGAATTGTGGGGGAAACAGGAGCACCCAGAGGAAACCCAAGCGCAGGCACAAGGAGAACATGCAAAAGTTCTGCACACAGAAAGGACTCCTGGCTCCTGGGGAAGATACCCTGCTTCCCACAAAGCCAGATAAATGTCACAAGAGACTATTGAAACTGTTACATGTCGATTTTAAATGTGAATCTGCACCCATGTCACAACCAAAATATATCGGTAGGGTCGGGCAGACTATAAAAAAATTACCTCTGCAAACATGTAGCACAGTAATTCCATTCCTTCAATTATGCATGCAAAGATAGCAAATGAGAAAGACTTTTGATAACACATGCACTGGGCCTGTCATATGTTTCAGGTGAAGTGGAAAGCCCCTGCTGGTTACATCTCTCTGGCTGTCAGAGCGAAGATTGAATTTGGGGCGATGAGTTTTATTTTTGGCATGGAAAGGGGGTAGGTCACCATGTCCTGTTGCTCTGTTCTACTAATCTTACCCAACCACACTCGCACAGAGTGGGACCCAGCAGACGCACACTTAATTATACAGCAATACTTGCACAGGTAAAAACAAAAAACGCAGTTTAACTTTTATTAACAGTGTCTGTGAATTGTGGCTGTCTTTCGCATGGCTCTGTGAGAGACGTTAGGCCTCTGCTCATTGTGCTAACTGGCACTAGTGTCAAAGTGCCTGTTTTAAAACAATTGAAAGCTGCGTTTGTCATTTAAGATCTTTGTTTGGCATATATAATATGACTGTCTAGTGTGCACCTTGTATTTGTATTTCACAGTACTTATTAACTGATGTTAATTTCCTATCTGTCTGTTTATATCTTTTGCAGATCAGCATCATCTCTCTCTTCTGGCCCCACTGTAAGTCTCATGAATGCTTAGCTATAGCGCGATCACCTTACCTGAAGTATTTAATAGAAAATAATAAATCAATTGTATGTGTTGCAATACACAATAGTGAACAGTGCAACGATTAAGCTAGTATGAAGTCTTTCAATTATTAATAGTACAGAGGTGTTATGCTAAAAGTGCCTAAATCAAACAGGCATATCTCAGGTCTTCAGCACTCAGACATCTCACACATCTAAGGAAAAGGAGGGAATTAGATCACTGAGGTTAGAATGTTTGCCAACCAGATACACTGTAATAGATTAAAAAGTGTTAATGTACTAATTAGCTCTGTACTGTTGTGTGAGAATTGAGGCTGGGGCCGTGTTTATCTTTTTGTGGTTCCAGGATGTGCAGTCTTTCAGTGGGCAAAAATAAAATGTAGAGCAGCTCAAGATCACATTTCAGGGATAGTACTGTCACACAGGCACTAGAATACACACAGATACTAAATTAACCCAGATACAGAGGGAGTCACAGACTGTATGTACATGCAAGAATATTACGATATTGACCAGACTTTGGGATATTCTGTGGTGAATTTGAATTTAATAAATTCTGTCAATATGTAGGGGTCATGTAGCTTATTAACTTATTAACAGAGGACAAACATACTTAAAAAACAAACGTGTTCATGGTAAACTAAATTACAGTATTTTGACATGCCTGTGAACTGCAGGATAGGTAGTAAGAACAGTATGGATGAACAAAGACAAAATTGACGAGTTTTATTTATGACAAATACACCTTATACCGCACAGATGTTTGGGTGATTGGTTTACATGTTTTGACTGAGTAAGGCTACTTAACAGAATATTACTCACTTACATGGAGACAATATTTTAAAAGAAAATCATGAGAGAGGAAAGAAAAAGACATTGAGAGTAGAAATGCTCAGAATGAAAATGCTATTTAAACTAAAGGAAAATTT
>JAOTRC010000022.1:22100121-22113121 GCA_027497675.1 Cyprinella lutrensis
TAATGGCCAGACTAGTTAAAATTCAAACTGATAGAAAGTAAACTGTTACTCAAAAAAAAAACACCAAGGTCTGCAGAAGAGCATCTCTGAACACACAACACTTTGAACACTGAAGCTGTTGCAGCAGCAGAAGATCATACTGGGCTTTAAAAAATGCACTGGCAAAAACTGTGCATAAATTTGGTGTAAACAACATAAAAAACATGGATCCATCCCGCTTTGTATCAACGGTTTAGGCTGATGGTGGTAATGAAATGGTGATGAAATTTTATTGGCACACTTTGGACTCCAGACCATTAGTACCCACTGAGTATCGTTTAAAAGCCACAGCTACCTATAAGTATTGTTGCTGACCATGACCATCCTTCTGATGGCAATTTCCTGCAGGATAACACACCATGTCACAAAGTTCAGATCATCTCAAACTGAATTTTTGAACGTGACAATAAGTTCACTAAATGGCATCCACAGTCACCAGCTCTCAATCCAATAGAGCATCTTTTGAAATTGCAAAAGGGCAAAGTCAGATTATTTTTATTTATTTATTAATTATCAATTTAAAGCCTCAGCTACAACACCAACAATCACATACATCAAAACCATGCTTCATATATTACTCTTATATTACTCTTATATTACTCTATAACATCACTTCAAATGATAGAGAACATTACCACTCTTTATCTTTCATAACACTGAAGACCTCAAGAATTAAGACAACCTAACCCAGGGATGCCTTAATTTTCAAGTGAATCTGAAGACCTAGATTGGTTACTTCAGAGTTGGAGATAAACTAGGACAGTTGTATCGACACAAGCAGTGTTGGGAACCCCTGATTTCTATCATTGAATAGAAATTTTAGAAAAACAGATTTAGGCCTCAGTCTCAAACATCTTCTTCCTGCCATCCATACCAGTCTTATCCTCAATGTTCTTACGCCAATCTCCAACTGCCTCTTCCTGTAGCAGCAGAAAAAGTAGGTTTCAGTACAAGCCTTCTCATTTAAATCACTTTTTTCATCATTATTAGCGTATAGATTTTTTCTTCTTCTTTGTCATTCATTGGCAAAGTGTGAGTTATGCCCACATTTTATTGCACACGTTTCTGTTAAAAGGCTAGTAGTGTGTTCTCACCTCCTCCTTGACCTCTTTCTTGACCTGTTTGAGGTTGGCTCTCAGGTCCATGGACACTTTGTGTTTGGAGCCCAGCAGGGCCTGCAGCATGGCATCAGCAGACATTCGCACTCTCTTCAGAACAGGTTTCTTGAATTTACCGTTCAGGTCCTGAACTTTTATCTTCAGATCCTCAATCTCAAGTGATCAGGAAAAAAGTTCAAGTTTTAGAAGTTACAGAAGTTAAATACATTTCTATTAGTAGAACAGAACAATCAAGAAGTACCTCCTTGTTTGACTTGGCCACTTTGGTCTCCATATCGTATCTTTGTTCATCAATGGCATCTATCTGCTGGTGCAACTTCCTACACAGTTCCTTTACACACAGACACATGCCAATTTTTGCCACAAATTTTCACACATAGCCTATTCATCTGTACATTTGCTCATCAATACCTGCAAATGAATAAGATGGTGTGCTTTTAAGGCCAATTCATACTGCACTGGCATTAGCATATAACCCAATGGTCAGAACCGATTTCACCAAGTACACAATTAAGTTATCAGGATCAACAAAGATATTGAACATTTCAATCAACCAATCAAATTTTACAACCAGGGTTGGGTGCTTCTACATAAGTGTTATTTATCAATCAATTTACTCTGATTAGGGGAAATTTCTAGGGTTAGGATTAAGTGTGGATTAAATGCTTAAGATAAAATTTTCTGACAGGAACGTTGTTCCAGTATCATCTTTAAATGTTGACCCAGGTTTTTGTTTTTGCCAAATCAGTTCAGCCTATTCAGTGTATTACTCCTGTTGGCGTCTGTGCTTGTTCAATTGGCACTTGTTGGATTGTGTAAAGACTGAGAAGTAGCGTACTGTAATGTGGTGATTGTTAGCGTTGGTTGACACCTGTTGGTACAGTGTGAAATGGCATTTAGCCTGTATGAAACTGTTCTTAAGTTCTGTTCTCTCTGTGTCTCTGTCTCTCTCTCTGTACCTGTAGATCCTGCATGCTTCCAGGCAGTGAGAAAGTAGGACAGTTCTCTTCCATGTATCGCTTTTTTTCTTGCTCCTTCTCAGCTGCCTCATCCTCCAAAAGCCCATGAGCGATCTGAAGCAACAAGCTCTGGAGCAGAAAGACGAGAAGAGGCATATACAGTAATTAAAAAGAGATTCAGTGACAGTTCAAAAAACCCAGATCTCATGAAGAAAGAGTTGGCCTTACCTTCAGATGGTGCTTCCGGCTGGATGTCATCTTTTTCCTGTCAGAAAGCAAATGTTTACAATTTCAGAGAGTACATCATTCATCCACTGCGATGCAATGATTATAACCAAGTGATGTAAAAGCATTGTGCTTTTGATAATAATATTATTTAGGCATGTATGCAAGTCTGTATAATAGTAAATACAAAAAAAGAGCTAATTGGAGCTTGGCACTAAATGTATTTTATGAGTTCAGTGATCGAGGATGATGAGTTATAAGATCATTTTCACAGCACACAAAGATCATTATGTCGTAACTCAATACATACTCTGACATCTCGCCAGTCTCTTTTTGGCGCTGCCTTTGAAAGTGAAGATGCCTGTTGGTTGCAGGAGGTGGTGTTGCAGCCTTCAATCTAATGGAAACAATTTATATTCAGTCACTGGCCCTGCAGCAGGTCTAAATTTGGCTTGGGATAGAGAGAGACGGATGATGTACATGGTTGTGTGTCAAAACCCATTGAAGTGTTTGATGTTTAAGGGTTTGAATTTGAGAAGCAGTTGTCTTGTGCTCTTATTGTTTTAGTGTTCCTTTGTTGGAAGTAAGGGGTCTGCACCCAATTCAGAAGAGGAGACAGCTGACAGACAAATTGCTGCCTCTTGAAGAATCTCCACAGCTTCAACCCCTAACAGCTGAAACCCTGCACAACTGTAAAAATACTCAGCTAGTCTGAAGAACTATTTTAGTTCTATACCTTTCCTGCCAAAAAAAGATATTGGATTGGACATGGACTGAATTGGGACCGTTTTCTAAAATGAGTAGTTCCATACCAATTTCATCATGTGTTTGAAGGTAATATGTCAAATGTGGTGATACAATCTTAAAATGATGGTTCCAAAAGGGGTTTTAGAAGAACCAATAACAATTTTTAGTTCCGCAAGACCTTTTAGTTAGTTATTAAAAGAAACTTTAGTAACATTTTCTATGTAGCCCATGCATATAATGAATTAAAGCAGTATTAATTTTAAGTATTACTATTAAATAAATATTTATAAAGTCTTATTAAGACCTAGCAGTTTTATAGTTTAGTTTAGGTGTCTTACATTTATATTATTTGTAATTACATAAGTCATACATTTGCTTTTTCAATGTGCATGCTCACAATTCATGTTACACTCATGTAAATGATTTAAAAAATGATCATATATAAAATAGTTCCAGATACACTTGTTTTGCTGAACCAATTAGTTATCAATTATTTATTTTATGTCTTTATTGGCTAATTTTTTTTTTTAGAGGTCATGAATGGTCATTTTGATTTGTTAAAATCTATTCCTCCTCAGCCATATGCATTGCTTTGAGCAGTTTGATATATCATTTTCCCCATTATTTCACAAATCTAATTAAACTTAAATGTACAATTAGCACATCTTGATGATTTCTTAACTTCCTATGCTTGATTCCCATGTTTTCATTTTACTTAAAGTCATCAATGATGTGTTTATAACTGTATTATCACTCACAATAAGTATTTATAAGAACACATCACGACTATTAATAACAATATTAACTTATTTGACAGAAATAAATTACTAAAAGTCACTGTAACTATAATATAATAACATTATAGCAATGCAGGTTGCATCTTCATACATTAATGGAACCATACAACTGGCTAATTAATACTTTTAAATCAGTGTATAATGGATTATGAGCTTGCACATTGAAAAAAAAAACAAATGCATGACATAAGTAATTATAAAAAAAATATATAAATGTAACAATGACTGTTCTTGTACTGCAGAATAGGTCCTAATGAGTTATGCTACTCTTAATTAAGTATCAATTGTAATTCATGCTTCATAGAAAGTGTTTATGAGTTTCTCACAAAAGAACAGTGTAATTAACAGTGAACAGTGTTTTTATGTAATGGAAAGGTTTCATGAATGTTATGGAAATAAAGAACTTCTATTTTTTTAAGTGTATACTTTGAATGTGTAAAATAATGCTGATAAACCAAGACAGGAAATGTCCAACTTTCAGTGTGTGCTTAATGATATAAATCAGAGCAAATAAACTGAACATATTTGAGCATTTTGCATTGCAATGCATTAAAAAATTAAAACTGACAAAAACTGATAAGAACACATCAAAACAAATTCATAACCTCTAAAATTAAAAAACAGCATAATATGATTTTAGGCAACAGCCACTGTTTTATCTTTTATCTCAGTGCACATTAAAGCATATTTCGAGCTTATTGATCTGATTTCTTGAATGTGTGTCAGCTCAGCACAAGTGAGATGTTTTGAAGGTCTTTGGCATGCTCAAATATTAGTGTGCAAACCCTAGATATGGACAGAATAATGGACTCACCTTACAATGTGCAGCAGAACCTTTAAATGAAATTAGAGGAAAAGAGTGTCAGTTGAGTTTATATAGGCTTTCCATACAGCTTCTCCATTCTCTTTAAGGAAGCAAATCTTTCCTTAAGCCAATGGGACTCTGTCCTCCCTTCCCCCACAATAAACACCCCCCCACACACACACACACACACACAATTGTTTTTCTATAATTCTATCATGAGGGTGTTCTATTGAGTTCTATTGTTTTTACATTGAGCTAATGCTGCTTTCCACCCTCTTACATATTTTACCTTCTTGTTATTTTTAATTAAAAATCATTTTGTATGTAATGGTCTCCACAATGTAGGTGATTTCCGTTTTATCTGTCCTTTGGGGACATTTCTGGTCCCAACAATGTATGTATGATTATGACCTGCTCTAGTACAAAGACACAGCTTTAATCATGTCCCACCCTGCAACAAGCAGAAATATAACGCTTTCACTGAGGCCTTTGTTGTGTGTAAATGAGAGAAATTAAGAATGAGATTGATTCTTTCCTGTCACTTTTGTTGCTGATATCTTTGCATTTTTCACCTGTTGTGCTCTAGCAACAGTGTTCAACAGGTGGCAACTCCAACTGTATTACAGGAATATCGCTCAGCACATTCTGCATGTAAACCTCACAAGTGTTTTGTAATTGTCATCATACCTACACTTTTATTCAACACTTGGCATGTTGGTATGTTGGAAAAGATTTTATTGTTTAAGTGGCCTAATTGTTAACATTACTAGATTTATGAAAGCTTCTGCAAAGTTTCACGGTTCAAGTAAAAATTTGTAAAGTATAGTCAGAAGCTAGCTTTATTATCAGGTCAACATCACAGAACAAACAGATTAAAACAGAAAGAAGAAAAAAATATTTGATTTAAAAAATCAAGCTGGTAGGTCAAATCATTCATATTTTTAAAAAATCGAATTTTTAGATTTTTTTCTCCCCCTCTTCAGTAGGCTATAATATTTTTTAAAATCATTTCACGATTAAAGTCGAAATGTTTCGAGATTAAAGTCGAAAAATTTCGAGATTATAGTCGAAAGGTTTCAAGATAAAGTCGAAACATTTCGAGAATAATGTCAAAACATTAATGAATTGAATAGTCTTCCATAGAAGTGCATTCATGAGAGTGGAGACGTGTTCTCTGGAGTGACGAATCATGCTTGTCTGTCTGGCGATCTCATGGACGAGTCTGGGTTTGGCGGTTGCCAGGAGAACGGTACTTGCCTGACTGCATTGTGACAAGTGTAAAGTTTTGTGGAGGGGGGATTATGGTGTGGGGTTGTTTTTCAAGGGGTTGAGTTTGGCCCCTTAGGTCCAGTGAAAGCAACTCTTAATGCTTCAGCATACCAAGACATTTTGGACAATGTCATGCTCCCAACTTTGTGGAAACAGTTTGTAGATGGTTCCTTTCTGTTGGTGTCACTTTTTGGTGACTTTGGGTGTTCCTGTGTATCCAGGAACTCTGCATCTTTCCTTCTTGTAACGCATTGTTTGCCATTGTAAAGTAGGCCTACTAAACATCCTTGAAAAGTACCTCTTATCCCACAACGTTGCCTTGAGGCTTGCTGGACAAACAGATCGTCAGATCACAAATTAATTCACAGGGATATCGATGTCGGAGTAAACATATGATAGACCTAAGTGATATATTAATGTTGTTTAACTATAATCCATTTGGATTAAGTATTGATATACAATTGAGCTAATTTTAACCTGTCTGTAAAACGTGATCTATGCAATTAATTATAATCCTTGTGATTAATTGTCGAGGTGCACATGAATGCAGATTGCCCTGATTCTAATTTTAATTTACTTTAATAAACTGCATTTGGTTCCTTAACCTTCGTGTCTTGGAGCAGTTCGTAACACTCAACTGAGTTTAAACATTTAAACATTATTATTATCATGAGAAATTGACTCCAGACTGGTCTAACATGCTTTTCTAACTAGTCAGACTTACTTTGCCAAAAAATCCCATTGACTTGCGTTATCTGAGCAAAGAAGGCCGCAATACTTCTGTCCACCACTAGAGGGGTGACCATAGGGGGTGACATGACACAAAGTCGGTTCTACTCTCTTTTCTTCTGTTTACTGTACACCAGTTTAAATTGGATCAGTTTAGTTTACATCAGTCCGGCTGCACCACAAGCAAGTACTTTATTATTATTAACTTTTCTGTGGGAATGTTTGACTGTGTACTTTTGTTTTTTAACCAGTTATTCTCTGAAAAGAGAAGTGCAATGTCGGACTTAAAGCGGCATCTAGTGGTTCTGTTGTGAGTTGCAATTCACCCCTCCCTTTCGAAGAAGCTACGGTGGCTAAAATGGGACAAACAAACATATCATTGTTTGAGACAGCAGAGAATAGCCAGAGTAAGCCAAGAGTGTGTAACATTCATTGTCACTGTTTCTGTACCACAGTCCATTATAAACCACATCATGGATAAAGTTTACAAAGCCATAGTCAGGTAAGTATCATGGGTCTTAATATATAATATAATAATAGTAATCAGCTGATCGTCTACAAACGTAACCAGCACATTTTCTCCCCACATAACAAACCTACAGTATAATTCAGTGAGGGAGAAGAACCACATGAAACTACAATTTTTTTTCTATCAGGGTATTAAAAATTTCGCTGGCTAAATATGAGCTGTTACTGGTTAGACTACTCAATATTTTTTGACATTAACAATTTAAGACAAGATGCACATTTTTAATGAGGTTAGTCAAAAATGTTAACATTGATTTATTACATGGGAACGTGTTTCCATGCATTTTGTTGTCTTTTTTTGCATAGCCTATTGTATATAGGCTACATGGTTTATTATTCATGTTGCTTATGTATTAAACAATTTTTTTTGTAAACAATGTATTCTATTCATTGATAATAATCTTTTGGTAACACTTTACAATAAGGTTCATTAGTTAACATTAGTAAATGCATTAACTAACATGAACTAATGATGTACAATGCATTAGTCACAGTGTTTTTTAATCTTTGTTAATGTTAGTTAATACAAATACAGCTGTTCATTGTGCGTTCATATTAGTTCATAGTGCATTAACTAATGTTAACTAATACAACCTTTGATTTTAATAACGTATTAGTAAATGTTGGAATTAATATTAACTAAGATTAATAAATGCCGAAGAAGTATTTTTCATTCTTAGTACGTTAACTAATGTAGTTAACTAATGTTAACTAATGAACCTTATTGTAAAGTGTTACCAATCTTTTTTTTTTTTTATAATACTAGCTTTGTATGTATTAAAATTGGTCTAAAATATGTAATACTTTAAACAATTCTTATTTTTTATTTGGTTCAGTTTTTTTATATATATAATATAAGTTAATGGTAACCATGGTAACAACATGAAAAAAAAAATGGTTCCTGGAGGCAGTTCCACGCCTAATATAAGAGTTCCTCATGCAGGAAACCTGTGTGGTTGGAACACTATTTATTTTGGTTTTGAGTGTTTGGTGAAACCATTTGTTTTTGTAAGCAGCAGATCTCAAAGCCTATAGCTGCCTACAAAGATGCGTTTTTTTTTTTTTTTTGATGGCCCGCTTATGGGGTGGGCAGCAAGTGGATTGTTAGGAAAGATTAGATGAATGTGATAGTGATGAATGTGAGTCAATGAGATGATTTTTGGGCCTGAAACTGCTGATACAACCTTTAAGAGGAATAAATGGATAAGAAGAATGAAGGGAATTTGGAATGTGAGGGATGATTAAATCAGATGACAGAGTTAATTTTCTCATTTTTATTTGTTTGGGTGAGTTCATGTATCATTCATGTAGTACATGCCATTCTGAATACTATGATTATAACTTGGTTACTGCTTGTTGGATGTGAAGCTTGAAAAAGCTCTTTTTTTGACAGAAAAATTTGCTACATCGTCAACAAAATCCATCAGAAGTCAACTTCAAAAGGAAAATAGCTGCCTGTTTAAGCCTCGGATTCAAACATCTTCTTCCTGCCATCCATACCAGCCTTATCCTCGATGTTCTTACGCCAGTCTCCCACTGCCTCCTTATCCTAAAATAATTCACATAAGAATGTCAAGATTAAAAATGATATTTGACAAATATTAGTTTCTTGACTGTCATAGTGTGTTCTCACCTCCTCCTTGACCTCTTTCTTGACCTGTTTGAGGTTGGCTCTCAGGTCCATGGACACTTTGTGTTTGGAGCCCAGCAGGGCCTGCAGCATGGAATCAGCAGACATTCGCACTTTCTTCAAAGCAGGTTTCTTGAATTTACCTATCAGGTCCTGAACCTTTATCTTCAGATCCTCAATCTACAAAAATGCACAGCGTCACTTGCTAATAGTCAAACAATCAAAATGGATAGAGCAATGAAAGAAAATAATCCGTGGATTAAAAACCTCTTTGTCACTTTTGGACACTTTAACAGACATGTCATATCTCTCCTCGTCCACCACATCAATCTGCTGATGAAGCTCTTTGCACAGATCCTGACCACATTGGAGAAACAACAGATTTAACAACAGAGTAAAACAACTGTCATAATAACAAACAAAGTTAAAAGATGTGCATATGTACCTGTAATTCCTGTGTAGAGCTCGGCAGAGACAGAGGAGGGCATTTCTCCTCCATATAGCGAATTCTGTCCTCCTCTATCCGCTTTTTCTCAGCCTCCAGCAAGTCCTTGGCTATAGCCAGGATCAAACTCTAGAACAAACAGTGAACAAATGATACATGCATCCAAACACAACTGTTAAGTAAATATAAACTGAACAGACCCAAATTTACCTTGAGATTATGCCGACGGCTTGAAGTCATCTTTTTTCTGTAAGGATTTTAGGGGAGAAAAGAAAAAAATTTCAACACTTTAGGTTTAGAACTGTATGTGTATTAGTAATTTATTTCCAGTTGAAGATGTGTTTGCAGACTTACTCAGACATGATGGCAGTCTTGTTTTGGTCTTCTGTTAGGAAATATGGAGAGCAGGGTGCAATTGTAAGAGTGATTTTCAAAGCATTGTTTAATGTTCAACACATTGAGCTGATGACAACCCCATTCAATTCCCTTTCAGTCACTCACGTTCGACATAACATCAATGTTACAACATAATTGGGGGATCGCCTTGAGAGACCAATCTACTTCCAGAGTATTTAAACGAGCCAATGCATATTGGCATGCAATAATAGCATCAGCGTCTCTGCTTGTTGAAGCCTCGCGGGAGTTGCCATTGTAGCAGAACTTCACCTGCTGTTAGCATCCCATTGACTCCCATTCATTTTGGCTGCACTTTGACAGCGAATAACTTTACATCTGAGGCGTCCAAAGACTTAATTTATACATTGTTTATTTCTAAAGAAACACGACAATGTATTAAATGCTCCATTACTTTATATCTTATGTTCCGGCCCCGTAGAAGCCGTTTTTGTAAAAATATGCTAAAGATTGCGTCAGGACTTTCTGTCGCACAATAGAGACATTACTGTAAAGACAGGAGGAGAAGCTTGCAGGCAGTCTTTTACTGTCTATGAGGCAATTGGGGGGGCATGGAGGCACAAAGTCAAGGTAGAAGCCCATAAATAGAGAGTCCATAAAAGCAACAGGACAACATATTTCAACAACGTTTTTGAGGAATTAGGTGATTCAGATTTGTCTTGGCACAGCTACTAGAAGATTTTCAACTGTCAGACTGTCAGTTTGAGCCTGTGCGTTCGCTCAGACATCAGACCGGAAGTACAATAATCCGGCTTCAGTCTTCTCCGTTGAAATCAATGGGGTCGCTGTGTCCATTTCTTTTACTGTCTATGCTCAAGAGCAGCTGCACAAACTCCGATGACGTCACAGTCTGTTCCACGATTCACCAGATTCACCGCATGACAACGATCATGTGCGTTTGTTTATTCTAACACCTTTAGTACTACTAAAGCTCACAAATCAGTTTTTTATAACAGTAAACTTCATGTAGTCACAATGTTATATTGTGTCATGTTTATTAAAATAAAACTGATTAAACCACTTCATTGATACAGGCTTATTTTGAAATTATTCTTGTTCAAACAGATGCTGGAAGAAGCAGTAAAGTATTGAATGTAAATGTGTCTGAACGGGAGACATCCCGTTGCCACGGTTGCTGACCATCGCTGTACGGCCGAGCACGTCTCGGCTCCTCAGCGTAAAACAATATGCAACCCACCTGCTGCTCCTTATATGTTTGTGCTGCAAGCAGAGCAGCTGATGGGATTATCGCATGCCAATATATATTGGCTCATTTTAATACTGTCGAAGTAGATTGGTCTCTCAAGGCAATCCCAATTACGTCGTCACGTTGACGTTACGTCTCCTATTCCCTCTTTCAGGGAACAAGGGTTACAATAGTAAACCAGACGTTTTACATCCCACCATTTGGTGAGGGTCAAAACACTCTAGTCTAGACAGTATATGTTACTTAGATTTATGCCTACATGAAATGCTGGTTTAAAGTCAAATATACATTTCATCTCAAAGCATTAAACTGTGCAGCACTAAACTAAACGAAAGCTCAGTTAACAGTCTTGCTCTCTAATCTCTTCTCTGCTGCGTTCATCACATACAGTACTCCCCTTATTAAGTTACAGCCACTGAGTAATTGCTATCAACAGTCATCACTTTTAACAGCTATAAACAAGTCACACCCCTGCACACTCAATTACACTCTCATTCATAATACAGATAACATCCCACTGATCACATTAAATAATATTGAGTGGCTGTTTTGTCTGTTAATGAAGTAATTAATTAATTTATTCACTCATGTATAAATTATTTACGACAAAAACTGACAAAAAAGCCTATGAACTGACCATAATAGGCCTACAACAGCTGTTTGTGGGTATAATGTAGCCTGTATGTTTACTTCGATCCTGAACTTGCCCATAGTAATGTTAAGCAACTCATGGATTTATTATTACAGCTATAAATAGCAACATAACTTACAGATGTTTTAGCGTAGTTTGTGTAAAAATGTGAAATAAAATAAATCTGGGTTGACAGGACTATTCAATCTATCACCCAGTACTAGCATTTAGATGCATGCAACATAAATGTGAGTGTAACAGAAAGCTGATCTCTTGTGTGTAAAATGATCCAAAGTTTTCAATCAACAGTTCCATCATACACAGGCAGCCTCTTTCTCCCTTTTTGTCTCTCGCTCATGCTCTCTCTTAATTTCAGTAACAGTATTCAATATTCAGTATTTACTGTCATATAATGTCTCTTTCTCACTATTCCTAACCAATATGTCCAGATTTCCTGATGATCTATAACTGGACTGTAGCTGCTGTGATGAGCAAAGTGATGGATTAACTGAGACCTCAGATTTCAGGGTTATTGAAATGTTAGCACATAGCGTTCCCTCAGCTCTGCCATGTTACACGTATTATGTTATCTTGATTATGTCTAGATATTTTTCAAGATTTCAGAACTCCTCCGTTTAAGTAAGATTTGATGGTTTGAAACATTTAAACAAATGCAATACCCTGCACTCATTAATGACCCATTAACATATCCTTGAGAAAGGCACCTAACCCTAGGTTCCTCCAGGAGGACTATGCCACACTTTGGATACAAATGTCTGACAAAAACCCCCCCCCAAAACTTTCTGCTTGAAACAAAAACATGCAAGAGGATGCTTAGGCTGATCATTGAAAATAAATATTCTCAAAAATACTAGCTAAATACATTGAAAGGAAGAAAAACTCATTTTACAAATGACTGGACATAATCATTAGCTTTGAATCCCATCCTACACTTACCAATAAAGGTTTACTTTAGTGGTTCCATATGGTAATTTTAGAACAGTTCACTGAATCTCAATAGATCACTGCAAATCCATTTTAGAACTTTTACTCAATTCTCACAAAACACATTTATAAAGTCCTGAAATATGGATAAATACACATACATACGATTATATAGATAGCAAAATGTCTTGTTTTGTACAAAAAAAAAAAATTATAAAGTCATAAATCACATCCAAAAACTGTACAGCATGTGTAACAGGTCAGAAACATCTCACCTTTAAGAAAGTCTGGGTAACAGGACAGATGAGGAAATGCGGGTGGCCTCTGTGCTGAAAGAGGGTTTTGATAGCATTCTGTGATGGCTCAGCAAAACCCTTTAACTCTTTATAGAATTACAGTCCAGTGCAGACCAATGAAACTTCAAGCTGCTGAAAGCCAATAATACCCCTCCCAGCCTCACACATACTGCTGGTCAGAATTATTTGCCCCTTGGTAAATAGGATCAAAAATGG
>JAOTRC010000022.1:22113221-22126326 GCA_027497675.1 Cyprinella lutrensis
TATCCTCAGACATGCTCTAATACTCTTTAGATATGGATTTTACAAAATGTCAATGGGAGAAATGAATGGGAAATTTAATTACTTCCGGCGGGCGGGACTGTGATGCTCGGCGGCTGCGGTTTTTAGTGAAAAAATAGTGATATGTCTCTTTAACCATAGGACAGGGGAGGGCGGTGCATAAGGAAGCTCGTCGTCACGCTAGTTTGTGTAGGAAGTAATGTTACTGGAAAACATCCTGGACTTTCTCTTGTGACAGTGGTACAAATGTGTAATCATGCGTTAGGATTACTAAACCACAGATTGTTTTTCAGAGCGTCTACATACATGGAGTAGCACGAAAGACGAAAGAAACACGAAAGAAAAAACAAACAAACAAACAAACAAACAAAACGAGTCGGAACCACGAAAGCAGCTGAAATTCAACTATTAGTGTTGAACATTGAAAAGCAATGTTGAAGGAGTCTCTGCGTACAAATGCGTGCTCTGCTGCTCTTAGTGTTGTTTTGCACCCTTGCTCTGCAATGGGATCGTGTCAGCTGCCAGAAATCTGTTTACCTCTTTGCTCTTGGGAATATATGGAGTTCAGACAGACCTTCAGGAGTTACCCTGAACCGCAATGGAGACGAGGTGAGCTGGACAAAAATCTCTTCAATATACTATCATAGACCATTACAGCTAAATCAAACCACTAAGTTAGACCCCTTAAATTCAGTATTCGGATGTGCAGTAACTTCACAAAAGTGCAATCAATGGTATCACTCTCCATTTATCATAATTAAACTCAGCATTATGTATGTGTCCTTTCTAACTATTGGTAATTTGCTATGAATCCTGCATTTTTGTCTTTGTTGCAGTGTGATGTTGTGATGAACCTGTCTGCCAGTCAAAGATGTGAGTTTGTGAAGAATACCCCGGACTGTGCTTCAGATGAAGGGTTCATCAAATACCCTTGGGTCACCTTTTGTCTGTTCCCATCTAATCTGCTGCCCCTAGTCATCACCCTATATGTAAGGACATTTAGCTCAGTTACCAAACTTAATTTCTTATGAAACTGTTCACACAGCAGAGAATGTTGTGTAAGTTTATTTGTGGAGCGTGACACGTTTTTGTTTACATATCCAACTAAAACTAATCATTATTTATCAGTCGATTGTAATTTGATGTTATATATAAACTTTCCCTTATTCTCTCTTTTCTTCCTGTCAGGTAATCTGGCTGTTTGTTTTGTTCCTCGTTCTCGGGCTGATTGCATCAGACTTGTGAGTTTTGTAACGTTATTTGAGAAAATACTGGTTATCACTGCTGCCCCTGCCCTTCAGGGACTTACTTTCTTCTGTGGAAGATATTTTGAAGAATGTTACCATTAACTTTCAGTGTGTGGACAAAATAAACTCTGAGGCTTATGTTCCACTTCCACATATTCCCAACATTCTTCTCTGCTTGGTACACTCATAATCACTGAATTGCAATAATTGAGCCTGACTGAATTAGGCATAAGTTAAGTGCTGGTTGTGCGTCCGTGTGGCATGGGTGTAATCTTTACTTATAGAGTGAATAAGATTTGGCATGTTTATTACCTAGGTTTTACTTCCCTATTTATTCACGTGACAGAGACAACGTCTTTCATTTATCTTGAGAATTTGAGTTGAATCTTTATTTTGTAAAAATTCTGCTTTTTGAGGATCATAAAGTCAGTTAATTCATAACTTGGTTGCAAAATTCATTTACAATGACTACAATCTATAAAGAACTGAATATTTTATTCAAATGTGTGTAGCTTATAACGTGTATTTTGATATATATATATATTTTTTTCAGTTTCTGCCCAAATCTTTCAGCCATATCCTCCTCACTAAGACTGACTCATAATGTGGCCGTATCCTTTAAATGTTTGAAACAGAACATTAATGCTCAGATCAGCTGATCCTTGTAATTTGTCCTCATTTTGTAGAGGTTGAGGAGGTTAATTACTCCTGTGAACTTCTGCTTTGTCCTAATCAACCACAGCAGTTATAAACTCCTGGAGTGAAGAGAATATCACGCTAAGCAACTAGTATATAAAAACAATGAGTCTGTTTGTAGGTCATATGCCCCTCAGTGTTAGCCAAGGCTGTGTCATTCTTGGTAGTGTTCGTTTAGAGTCTAATACTGTTTGTTCTTGAAGTCTGCATGGTTGAGAAGAGTCTGTTGTGCTGTTTGAGCGATTAAAAGTGTGTGCATGAGTGAGAGGTATGTGTGTAGTGGTCAAGTAGTGTGTGACTGAGTGGAATCCAAAGTGATCTGTTTGTGTTTTGGTTACTGGAAATGGCCAAAAATGGTGCTGTGAGGTTGTGTGTTGGTGTTGGCATATTTTCTTTTTCTTCATCATTTTCCCTGACTGAATGGGACAGGGAGTAACGTTCCTGGCACTTGGAAATGGTGCTCCAGATGTGTTCAGTGCCATGGCTGCTTTTTCTCACCCTCAGACTGCTGGTCTTGCTGTTGGAGCTTTGTTTGGTGAGAGATCAGCACTTTTAAACATGCACCAAACATTCTTACACACACACTCTATTAGTTAGGAAACTGCATAGACTTCCATTGATTTGTATCGTGTTCTGTATATTATCACCTAACCCTACCCCTAAACACAACCCTCACAGAAACACGTAAAAACACTAGATTCAAATAAAACATGATTTGGCCAATTTGTAACCCCTTTTAACTAGTGAGGACTAGTAAAATGTCAGTTGTCATAGTATTTCACTATATAAGTGAGGACATTTGGCCCTCACATATATAGTTCTATTGGCTGCTGCAGTAATTACAGACTTGACCATTTGTTGCACTTCATGAATTGGGAATTTTTTTCCCCCTACTTTATTATGACATACTGTATTTTTTTTCTTCTTCTAGGGGCAGGAATCTTTGTTACAACAGTGGTAGCTGGGAGCATTGCTCTGATTAAACCTTTCACTGTGGCATCCCGTCCATTCCTTCGCGATGTCATTTTCTACATGGCGGCTGTATTTTGGACCTTCAGTATCCTATACAAAGGCCACATTTCCATGGGAGAAGCCGTGGGTCTGATCACCGTTACTCATTTACCCAAAATTTACACATTTATGTAGTAGAATATATGGTTACCAGTTCAAAGATTAATATTCTCAATTTTTTTGGAAGAAATATATGACTATGAGTCTAACATATTTGTCTCGTGTGCCATTTTTTTCTCTTATCCACAGGTTATCTGGGGTTGTATATTGCATATGTTTTGACTGTGATTGTGAGTGCATATGTTTACAATCGTCAGAAGCATCAACTAAATGAATCGGCACAGAGCTCAGGCAGAGAACACGGTGAGGAGACATGAGCGCTATTATTCCAAAAACACATCACACACATTTTACCCTCTTAAAGTCTCATTACAATTTCTCAATTGGGAGCGATTATTTGTTATTATCTGCTTTTAAGTTAAATAAATGTTAAAATGTGTTAATGTCATGTAACTATTGGTTTTTGGTTTTCAAAATATGAACAACTAAGCTGTCTGAAATGTTGAATATTAATTTTATTTTGCACTATTTACACATTCATATAAAGCTCTGTCAGAACTTTTATCTAAATAAAGTGTTATAGTAGTTTATGAAATAAAATACATGCTGTTTGACTAATAACAGTGTTAGTCAGATCACTGAGCGGAGATTAATGAGTGCTGTTCTTGACTTGTAGAAGAGATTCTCCCGTCTGATTCGTTTAGAGAAACCCAGAGTGGCAGCATACAAGCAGAAGGTGGGTCACTTCCTCTCAACTTAAAACTCTGTTGGCTAACTTAATAGCTGGAGTTTCCATGGGTTACTTATGTGTGTGGTTGTTTTAAACTCCACAAACTTTCATAAATATGTTTTGCAAGTGTGTGTTCCCATCTGCTTAATTAAAGGGATAGTTCACCCCAAAATGAAAGTTCTTTTAGTAAAGACTCACTCTCATGTTATTCCAACCTCGCAAGACTTCCGTATATCTTCGGAACACAGATTAAGATATTTTTGATTGATTCTGAGAGCTGTCTCACTCCTCCATAGGCTTCTAAGGGATTGAAACTTGCCGGGCCAGAAAAGTTTCAATCCCTTTCAAGTGTCAATCCCTTAAGCCTATGGAGGAGTGAGACAGCTCTCAGAATTAATCAGAAATATCTTAATTTGTGTGCCAAGATGAATGAAAGTCTTACGGGGTTGGAACAACATGAGGGTGAGTAATTACTGACAGAATTTTCATTTTGGTGTGAACCACCCCTTTAACAGTGAAAGAGATGTATGCATCTTTGAGGAAGTTCTGTATGGTGTGAAAGTGTTGCTCTCTGCACAGACATTACATGTTATGGCTTGACTGGCTTTGAAATGCCACTCTACAGCATGTTTCTTTCATAATTTACATTGTGTGTGTGTGATTCTTACATGTATGTTTCAGATGGAGAAGAGTATGAGCCTTTGCTGCCTTACAATCAATCTACTGCTCAGATCTTCCTGAATGCTATTAACCCAGTCGACATCCGGGCCTGGAGGAGACGGCACTGGATTTCCAGAGTCCTGAAAGTGATCAAGGTGAAAATGTAAACGTTTCACTTCCTGGTTCTAAATGAGTGAATGTTCCTCTAGTACCGTCTTTTTTAAAATTGTCCAATTGGTGGATGGTGGGAATTTTATATACATGCATATGTTATTTTAAAGTCACAATGAAATCGGAGAATATTCTGTGAATACTTTCATAGAATATTGCAATATTTATATTTAAGTCCCCTTCCTCTTGCAATGACATCTCTTTGATGATGACACAAGCTGTTTACAGGCGCAAGATGGGGCAAACTGTCTCACATGGGATAACAGCAATAGCAAACCAGAACTATCTTATTAATTCCTGATGGCCAAAATGCACAAGTCCCGCCCTACATTTTATTCTTGTTCAAGAAGGCGTTTTACTTTCCTTTTCATGCCGACTTTAAGGTGAAGTTCCTTTTTTCCTGTCTGTCGGACTGTGTTAGGTGCCTGTAGAAGTGCTGTTATTGTTGACCGTTCCTGTGGTGGACACAGATAAGGAGGATCACAACTGGAAACGGCCTCTTAACTGTCTGCATATAATCACTGGGCCTCTGGTGTGTGTGCTTATATTCCAGTCTGGAAAGTGTGAGTCGGCTTGTTTTTAACCATAAGAACCAAACTGTGTAACGGCCGTCTTTTATGTTATGTGGACATATAAGGTACTGTTATGTCACCCCTAATTCTCCTGTTTCAGTCATTAGAACGGTCAGAGGAACTGAAATTCCTCTTGTATGCGAAAAGATAAATGCTGTTAATGCAGATATTGTGTAATGACTTCACGTTCTCTAAAGTGCATATGATTAAAAGAGACATTCATTCTTTTTCCTTCAAGATGGCTTATACCTCATCGAAGGAGAATTTCCTGTCTGGGTGCTTACAGTCTGCATTGGAGTCTTCCTCTCAGCCATCGTCTTCTTCACTACCACAAATATTCATCCTCCTAGTTATCACTTTGTATGAATCTTTAGTTCTGTCTGCTTTTTATTTTGGTTGAAATATGCGGCCAATATAAAGCTTCATAGCTCATATGCATGTTTGCAGTAATGTTCATGACTGTTCAAAGGTTTTAAACTTAACAAGTAATATTCATTTATTTGATCAAAAATATAATTTAAATAAAATACTTTAAATGAACTGTTTTAATATATTGAAATATTTCAAATGTAATTGAATAATGATGATCATTTAATAATAATAATTCATAAATGTCATTTAAAATGATATTTCCTGTAAAGGCAAAGCTAAATTTTGTATGTGTGTGTGTAGCTCTATTCATTGCTAGGTTTTGTGGTCAGTGCTCTGTGGATCAGCACTGTGGCGGCTGAGATTGTCAGTGTGCTGCATCTGCTGGGGATTGTTCTTAGACTCAGCAACACTGTACTGGGACTCACCTTGTTAGCCTGGGGCAACAGCATCGGAGGTACATACCCATTCACAATATTAATTCCCACATGGCACATTATCTTCCCATTATTTTTATATTTTGTTGGCACTGTCAAGTACTAATGGTAATTTATGTGTTAGGTTTTTTTACAGATAACTTTTAATACTTTAAAGGATCACCAGTAGGACATTATACACTGTAATGTGATTACATCTGTTTGACCAGATATGTTTGTGTTTTCACAGATTGCTTTGCAGACATTACTATAGCCCGTAAGGGATACCCACGGATGGCTATCTCAGCCTGTTTTGGTGGCATTATCTTTAGTATCCTTTTGCATACACTCTTTTAAAAGTTTTCCTTTTTGCGTATGTGGTTTAACTATGTCAATAGTATTGTTAATATCCAGAGTGTGCTTTGTATGCCTTTAACATTGCATAAAGATATGCTGTTTGGTGTAGGTCTGGGATGCCTGCTGCAAATGTTTCAGAATCATAACGTTGTGACGGTATGTCTCACACTCTATACACAATGCATGTCTGGATGCTATCTGCTGTACAATCTTCAGGCGTTTACTTGAGAATATGTTGCAAGCTTTTAATCAGCCAAATATTAGTTTAAATGAGTAATGGAGTCTGATCTGTGTTCTGTTGTATGGTCAGCTGGAACCAGAGGGGGTGCTGTGCTGGGTTCTCTCAGGCGCGCTGGGTTTGTCTCTGGTCCTCTCCTTCGTACTGGTTCCTCTTCAGTGTTTCCACCTGAACAGAGTCTATGGCATTTTTCTACTGATCTTCTACGTTGTCTTCCTCGTCGTCGCCCTCCTCACCGAATTTAGAATTATCCAATTCTGACATCGGCAGAAACTTTAACCGGATGGATGCAAATATCTTAAGACTTTCATAGAAATATATTTAAGAATATATATTTTTTTGTAAATGCACATGTGTTTGAAGATCACGAGCCACTAATTACTGTACAGTTAAATTGTTTTCAATCAAATATAATGTTGAATCATGAGATTAAAATGTATTTTATTAAACAGATCATTTGCAAATTTATGTGATGTAGGGTTGTCTGTTTTTCTTAAGCAAACACTTTAAAGGGAAAATTAAAGGGATAGTTCACCCAAAAATGAAAATTCTGTCAGTAATTGCTCATCCTCATGTTGTTTATTAAATTTCTTTATTAACTATTCTGGGCCGGCAAGTTAGAAGCCTATGGAGTGATCCAGCTCTTAGATTTAATCAAAAATATCTTAATTTGTGTTCCGAAAATGAACGAAAGTCTCACAGGGTTGGAACTAAATGAGGGTGACAGAATTGCTGACAGAATTTTCATTTTTCGTTGAACCATCCCTTTAACCATGATTTTACTACGGTAAAACAAAACCATGGTAAATATAGTTAAACCAAACCATGGTAACCACAAAAAATTACAATTGCTACACTAACCATGTTGAGTACAACTACATTTTTTGTCAACGCGACGTCTCCTGAATGAGTGTCATCTGTGAGTGAAGTTGTTGAAGTAGCTGTAGTAATCGCTCCAGACCATGATGTGGCAGTGTCGCTCCAGCGCTCTTACTGAACCTGAGCGCAGAGAGCAGTCCGTAGCTGTTTTTAAGTAGGCTGATGTTACCTAGCAGAGAAATTCAATCCCTGTTTACCTGTAACATACAGACAGGTAGAAATTAGGCCAACCTCAAGACTTGACCCGTTAGGGTTATTATTTGATACACATACATTTTCTTAGGTTGGCACGAGCGATGTCAGGCAGTTGCGGGCGGAATCCTCCTCCTTTCCCTGAAAATGAAGATCAAGAGGGTGAATTAGACACTCGAGTGCTGGACAGCGACGAGTATGATGAAGGCGAGGACATATTCACCGGCGCGAGAGTGAGACACCTGTTTCTCAATGAATAACCTTTTTTTATCATTTGGTGAATTGATATGTGGGAATATTTAAGTGTCGTTTGACAGTAGCTAGCTGATAGCGTATTCAATGTATGCAGCGCTTAATGCAGCTCAACAGACCGCACGAACTGTAATCATGTCACGTTTATCAGCTGTTATTGTGACAATGTGTTCATCTCTTTGCAGAGTAAACCGATCACACCGACATCAGCTCCTGATGAGGGCGATATCTTCAGTGAGGAGGGCTCTTACATCAGGACCGATGTCCATCACTCAACTAATGGCCTTCACTCTGATGAAGAGCTGGATCTGTTCACTGGTATTTCTCACCACTCCATTGCTGCTCCATTACTCAAAAAGAGCAATACATATTTAATGACATTTAATTTTGCATGCAGGCTCGATGGCAACTGAACTGCTTTCTGGAGTCAGTTTGTCTTTAAAATAGCATGACAGAAACGCTGATTATGTAAAGATGCTTAATCTGAGGAGTAAAAAAGTACTGAGAATTTTTTTTATCAAGGTAAAGTACAGTTACAATGCAAAACACTACAACAAAAAGAAAAAGAAAACCTTACTTAAAACTATTACCAGTTAGTACCTACCAACTAGCCTAAATAGTTAGGAGAAAGTACAAACGTACTACCCACAAGTAATTTGTATGCAATATTTAAAACCAAACCTAAAACTTTCATAGCCCGATCAAAAATCACTTGATCTAACTACATAAGAAACTAGGATTGAGCCGATGTTAAACTGAAACCAAAACCCTGATATCTGTTATCTGAGTATATACAGCTAACATTACCAGATGTTAGCTGTAAATTTTTTGACTTTTGAATATGGTGATTTTTAGTGGTTATTATAAAAACAATTTAAGAGTTGAAAGTATGTCTGAAAGGGATAGATTATGTGTGCATAATTCTTGACTGGCTTGTTTGTCACATTAGGAGATTATATATTAAAATCTCTTAGGAAAGCTTTAAGTTACAATGACATGCAGGTCATTTGTAATTTTAAGTTTACATGAAATTGTAATAGAGTAAAAAGTATTTTTTCTTGTAAATAAAACTGAATAAACATTCAAGTACTTGGATTTAACAGAACGCAAGTAAATTACAGATTCCTCAAAATACAACTATACTAAAATATAGTGAAGTACCATTACTTAAATACATTACACCACTGTGCTTTATCTGTTCTGTCTGTTCAAACTCCAGAGGCCACTGTCGAACTGACACTCACCAACACCACAAGTCAAGGCAGGAGAGAGATTATTGGCCCGACTGCATCGGCTTGCAACACCACACATGTCCCTAATTCCATACTCAAATCCAGCATTGTTACCAAGAACATGGATGAGGTATTGAGACAAGACCCGTCATTTGCCTTCATTTGCATTAATGTATTATTTATGTATATATTCTCATTTCTAACTGAATGCTGATGGACTTTCAACAGTTGGAGGAGGAAGAGAGTGGAGACCAGTTTGAGCTGAACATCTCAGTCACAAACCCTGAGAAAATTGGTATCTTATCCACCTTATTTTTCAATGCAGAAGTAAGCGATTATCAGTGAATGTGCAAGACTTCTGATTCATCATCCACTTTAGGTAAACAACTAGAAGAATATCTTATGATACATTTAAATAACATAATAACATGATCAAGCAGCATAATTTTTGTACAGCTGAAAGAAAACAACTATAAAAGAATAATAATTATAAAACAGAAGACACCAGAAGCCTTACACATTCAAGTTACAAATGTTAGTGCCTACTCTTACGTAAAAAAAGCCTCTGTAGTTCTAGCTGATGTCTTCAGTGCTTCTCAACCAGTTGCCCAGTAGGGGGCCTCAGCAAACTTCCAAAGGAGCATTTAAAAAAAGGAGTATTTTATTTATTATATTTATTTATAAATAGTTTGCATTAAAATATTTGAACTTAATTCAAATGCTAAATATGTTGTTTCTATTATTATTAAAGAACATACAGTTTTTCTGAATAATTTCAGACACTTCTGAAATAAAAAAACATTAACGATAAATTATAATTTACCTATTGACACTCAAAGAAAACAAGCAGGATTGTCATTTTTACTACAGTAGTACCTGGAAACATCTTAGCCTAGATGGGTGGGCCTTAAAATATTTCCTTGGACAATGTGGAGTGAAAAGGTCACGAACCACTGTTCGAGCCTCTTGTTCTGAATGTTCAGTTGAGAGCTATAGTGACTGTGTTTTTTTTTACATCATTGTGTTGCAGGAGATGGCATGAATGCCTACATGTCTTACAAAGTTTCAACTCAGGTACATAAAAAAGCTCTTCCTTATTACTATGTTTTGGATTGTTCAAGCTTTATATCAGAATATTTTCTTTTCTCTATGCTTCTCTGTCTCTCCCCAGACTACGCTGCCTATGTTCCTTAATAAGACGTTCACAGTGCGTCGACGTTTCAGCGATTTCCTGGGACTTTATGAGAAGATGTCAGCCAAACATTCCTTGCTGGGCTGCATCATCCCACCTCCACCTCAGAAGAGCGTAGTGGGTAAAGAAGCTCTCATGGTCACTCTGACTCTGCCTAGTGCAACGGTTGGCAACAACGGTCCGGAGTTTAGCTCCAACCCTAATCAAACAAACCTGAACAAGCTAATCAATGTCTTCAGGATTACTCTTCAGGAGTTTTTTCAGGGTTGGAGCTAAACTCTGTAGAACAGTGGCTCTCCGGGACTGATGTTGCCTACCCCTGGTCTAGTGGAGTTGCAAAGGCCTGGATTCCTGAGAATGTTCACTCTGAGCTGTCTGTTCGCAGCAGTCTGTGATTTGCTCACTGAGTGTGTGGTTTGTTGTTGTCACAGGGATGACCAAAGTGAAGGTAGGGAAGGAGGATTCATCCTCAGCAGAGTTCGTGGAAAAGAGACGAGCAGCACTGGAGAGGTGAACGCATGCTTAATAACACATACACACAAAAAAGAGGTCAACCAATTCATAGGTTTCAGTCACATGACTGCAGCTGGGATCTGGAGGGTAAAACCTCCATAGAACTGTTTCAAGCCACAAATATTTAGATCACCTCTCAAAAGATGAATGAGATGGTATGTGAACAAACTGCAGTATTTCAACCAACAAAAACAGCGGGACATTTGAAAATGTGCTGTGAAAAACACTTAACAGTGATTTTAAAAGATCAAATTCAGTATACACCTTAATGATGTTGCATATTATACGCAGGCAATCAGATGCCATTTCAGTGTCATATTGAGCACTTTCGTTATAATTGTTTCTATTGTAAACTTAACACGCAATACAGTGGAGAAAGGCCTTGTTTTGCCCTCCTGGTGGATGTGACATCACGTGAAAACAGTAAACTGTATTTTTCTGATTTAGATGCATTGAATATGTTTAGAAAACCTCTTAGTCTTTCCCTAGTGTGACGGGGCATTCTAGAGTCCGAATGTAGGAAATCCAAAGTGCTTTTTTGTGCAGCCAAAAGTACAAATATTTGTCCTATAATAACCAGGAAAAGAGAAAGACATTTACACTAAAAAGTCAAAGTTTGAAGATGCAAATATGAGCAGCCATTTATCATCAATGATCCTTTGGCAAAACGGATCTGGTAGCCAAGTACACATCAAATTGAGGATAAAGATTTGAAAGATTGTTAATCACAGCAATATATTTAGACACATTAAACCTTGGAGTAAGGAGTTTCCTTTTTATTTTCCAGTTGTACTCTACCACACACACAAAATATAGCATTCATTGTTTCATCAGCAAAACACTACGTTTATTGACCTCTATCATAGAATGTTTCACATTTGTTTTATTATTTTATATTTTTACTGGTTATATTTACTTACTGTGTCTATATATTTTCTGTAGGTATCTACAGCGAGTAGTGGCCCATCCATCTTTGCTGCAGGATCCGGATGTTCGAGAATTTTTAGAGAGAGACGAGGTCACCACCTTTATCATGTTTTTAGACACATTGTACAGTATTTTTTGGTGGCACATTTTATATTTAAACTTGTATGTGTAGTTGCCCAGGGCAGTAAATACTCAGGCTTTGAGTGGACCTGGCCTGCTAAAGATGATAAACAGAGCGTCGGATGCAGTGAATAAGATGACCATAAAAATGAATGAATCAGATAATGTAAGATGAGCTCTGTTTGTGCACTTCTAAAGCATATATTTTGCCAGGACGTTGCATTTGGCTAGTGATTGACACGTCTGCGTGTGTTTCAGTGGTTTGAGAGCAAGCTGCAGGAGGTGGAGAATGAGGAGCAGCTGCTGAGGAGGCTGCATGCTGCTGTTGACTCATTAGTAAACCACAGGAAAGGTAAGAGTAAAAACTACAATGTGAAACCAATCGTCCAGGTTCATGTCGTCACACAGCATCTTAATGTCTTTTTCCTCTCGTAGAGTTGTGTAGTAACACAGCGGTGTTTAGTAAGAGTGTGGCCATGCTGGGCAGTGTGGAGGAGAACTCCGCATTGTCTCGTGCGCTGTCACAGCTGGCGGAAGTGGAGGATAAGATGGAGCAGCTGCATCAGCAACAGGCCTTCAGCGATTTCTTCATCCTCGCCGAGCTCCTGGCCGACTACGTCAGACTCCTGGGGGCCGTGAGGGTTAGAGAGCACAACCACATAACCCAAAACCAGTAGTCAGAACCAACCACATAAGAAATATGTTGTTTACTGTGTTCTTTGCTGCCTTCAGTGCTGTTTTGAGCAGAGGATGAAAGTATGGCAGCGTCTGCAGGAAGCTCAGAGCACACTTCAGAAGAAACGAGAGGCTGAGGCCAAACTGCTCTGGGCAAACAAACCCGAGAAACTGCAGCAGGCTAAAGATGACATAAATGAGGTTAAACCTTATCAGTGAATGCACAACACTCTACATGTACAGTTCAGTCCAATTTGCTGTTCATGTTAAGCTGTTTTCTTTGTTTCTCTGCAGTGGGAGTCTAAAGTCAGTCAGTATGAGAGAGATTTAGAAAGAGTCACCTGCACTGTGCGCAAAGAAGTGCTCAGATTTGAGGTAAGATGTGTTGCAAAACAAACATAATGGCACATTAGTTGAATATTTCCAAGAGAAATAGAAAGAACACATCAGAGAAACAGCAGAGTAAAATACTTGTTAAAGTCTTGCTAAAAGGGATAGTCCACCCAAAAATGAAAATTTAGTCATCATTTACGTATATACAGCGTCATGTTTTTTCAAACCTGTATTACTTTCTTTTT
>JAOTRC010000022.1:22160131-22170815 GCA_027497675.1 Cyprinella lutrensis
GGCTATTTTACAAATACAAATAAAAACGAAAAACATATTAAGAAAACACAATCTATTGAATCAGCATGATATAGCCGTTAAAAGGGCTGCTCACGTCTTTTGCGCGTTAAAGTTCGATTTCAAATAGGCGCGCGGTGTGTTGGCTCATAATGGAGCAATGCGGTCGCCTCCCTCCACAGTCTTGTCGTCTTTGTTTTAAAATTTACAATGCAGCCAGACAAAAGATATAGATTTCTTGGACATTTTGTCGACTAAAGCCAAAACAACTGAATGAATAGAGCATCCCTTACCGAGCGCGAAGCAGCAGCGCAGCCGGCCACAGGCGCGTTCCCGAGTGTTCAATGTGTGTGCGTTAAAACTGTGGCGCTGTTACAAAATAGCCTAAATTAAAGCATTTAAAGATGTGGATAAAACAAAGGCTAATTGTATTTAGAATACAGTAATAAATAATGGCTTATAAAGGAATAAATATCAAGGAGTAAATCATTAAAAAATCTTTCTATTGGTAAAAAAAAAAAATGTAACTGGTCGACCAATAAGTCGAACAACTTCAGATGAACCAATTGTCATTTTCGAGGAAACTATGCCTTTTAGTATTAGCCATATATAGCTGCAGTGACATCAGCAATGTCTTGGCTACGGAAATATTGTCCCAACTACCGTTTTATTCTTGGGGTTTTTTTCACCAAACAAAAACTTCCAGAACTAACACACATCCTGGATTCTTCACTTGATTGCAAATATCTACGGTTTTGTATTTCTCAAAATAATTCCTATGTGTTTGCCTTACCTCTTACACCAAACCTACTGTCAACACACTTCAAGGCAACTTTCTAAACCACCTTTGTCTTAAAATATACATCTTGATACACCTGTATGCCCTCATCACAGGGTTATTTAAAAATATTTCTTGAAGCCAGCTACAGTACCAGCTGCATCGGATGTGCCTCTGAACATCTTGCATACATTAAGTCAACAACTTCCACAAGTGCGGAAGAACCAAACTGATGTTGTGAATGCATAGTAAATTACTAGACAGAAAAAAAGTTGGAAACCACCAGCACAGTTCCCTTTCGAACGGTCACTTCGTATTGAGTGCTGCAGCAACTGCACATCCAATGGCGTGGACGTGTGACCAATGAGACCACTCTACGTCATTACAGAAATCAGAGCCTGTTAAGGGGCGTGGCCTCAGCCTATATTAGTCCCTAAATTCACCATTATAGCAGATTTTACTCCTTCAGCGACAAACTACACGTCTCTGACTATTGCTTATCCTATGAGCGAGCCAGGTGCTCTTTGGGCTAGCTGCAAATGCGTTTTACATAAAGGTTTCAGCAAATCAGGAAAGAGGAGTTTTCCCACTGCGTATAGCTACGCAATACTTTGTTCTCTTACTCAGGGAACTGAGGTTACACGAGTAACCAAGTAGTTCTTATTTTCAACATTACAATTTTTTTATCAGCCATCGTTTGAGTGCTTATGAGGGTGGATGTCCCATACTTCACAGATCCCACTCCCCACATATCCTGTACCAATTCAAAACAATGCAAATATCCACAGAACTGTTTCTCGCTTTTGCATACCAGCATTCTGTCTCCCACACAGAGTTATTGCTCCCACACTAATTGCTGTGTGTCATACGAGGTTCAGAAATGCCCCTCTCCAAACCCTCTCCAGCTCACACAGAAAAGAGCATCATGACTTCACTTTACAAATCGTCCTCTCCTCTCCTCTCCTCTCCTCTCCTCTCCTCTCCTCACATGTTCATGTCAATGTTGGAACAGTTATTATTGTCGTCTGGGAGATTTTTCTGTGGCAAGATGAATAATGTGCATAAATTAACCCTCAATTATTGTTAAATCAGTGCTTTATCTAGTTTTTACTAATTGTTAAGTGCCCTGGTGATGAATTAATCATAGTAAATTTCTTAGTTTTTAAATAGAGAATTACTTTACCTAGCATCCAATAATCACTTTAGGGATTCAAGATCTGTAATAGGGGTTGTTCTCTTTGTGGACTCCTATTATATTCTGTTGCAATGGGTAGTTGCATAGCCATGAGGTATGATTGGCCCATGATGATAAAATGAGATGGGAGGACTTTTACTGTTAACTTATGGACAAATATCCAAATATCCACAAATTTTCACATACCCAGGATGTTCTCTCTCACTCTTTCTGCTATTGCTGTGTATTTATTTTTCTACCCTGAGATCAGGGCCCTTAAATTACTTTCTTTTGAGAGCCAGATTATCCAAATGGAAAATTTAGGGAAAAATTTAGGGAAAATGACTTTGAAAAACAACATTTTTCAAAGTAATTATCATATTATAGCACTTTTATTTCAAGTCTAGTCATGTTATAATCAAAAACAAAACTAAACCCTAATACTAATTCAGTAAGTATATGTGTACTGTTTGTTGTATGTGGCTGTGTAAATATATATATATATATGTAGATAGATAGACAGACAGACAGACAGACAGACTGATCGGTCGATCGATCTTTTGTCCAGGTATTGCACAGTTTTAGTTTTGCAGGTTTTTTCAAGCGTCTTTGGAAATGTTGCCGCAGTTCTTCTGATCTTAGTCTCTGTTTTATATCGGTTGAGTTATGAAAACTTCCCTTTGAATTTACTTTTATATTTCAGAGATTCTTGCAGTTCTTGTTTTAATCATAAATTGTTAACTAAAGTAAAGGAAAATAAAATATTTCTGGGTGAACTATCCTATTTTTTTATTTATTTTTTTACTAAAGACCTCTTAAAGAGGTATTTTAAAAAAATCTTAAATTTACTTTCATAAAAGCTGCAAAAACCCTGAAAATCTGAAGGAATCAGATTCCTTTAGTAAATATAATCATTGTCAAAGTCTGATTTTATGTTTTACATATTCAAATTGAATCAGTGGTCATTTAAGCAGTGAGGTTGAGAAATATAGGGTTTGTGCGTAGTGTATGTGTGTGTTCTATTAGATATTGTTTAACTACAGATAGGAAGTATGACAAAGCCAGAGCTGGAGGGCCTTAGGATAGAGTGTGTAATGAATGAAGGGGTAGTGATGGAGAACAGTGACCCTCTCTTATTCAGCCCGGCTCTAATCCATTCAGTCCTGCTCCACCCAGTGCTGCAGGCCTGACGGATTCCTCAGGCTCTTGTTGTCAGAGAGAAACACAGTTTATATGGACTTTTCAGAGCATGAAAAACAGACCCGATTATCTTTAATGGAATGGTCTCTCTCTCTCTCTCTCTCTCTTCTGCTCTGTCCGGTCAGTGCTGAAGAGGGTGGTGAGTATACATGAGGCAAATGACTGATTTCTGCTGCATGGACAGTTTATTAATTTATGTTTTGGTGTGTGAAGTAAATTTCAACCATTTTGAAAAGCACTGATATAATTTCCATAATTTTCATGAAGAAACACACTTTTCTTGGTAGTCGTCCTAAATTTAGTTATTGTTTGGGACACTTATGATGACCTCATTTAGCATACGCACCACATGCCATACAAAGACTCCCTCGGGTAATCGTTCCTTGAAACACTCAGTCGAGCCACTCTTAAAACACAGCTGAGTCTATGAAGAGGTCAGGTGAGGTCTCTCTCTTCCTCCCATTTTCTCTTTTTAGTTGCCTTTGTCTTTCTGGGCAGCTCCAGGTAGTGACCTGTTTTTGAGAGGTCTAGCATCAGTTCCTGTCAGCTGCTCTTTATTCTTTAACATTGGGAACAGACTCAGAAGTCAGAGGTCACATATCCCATCCTAACTATTTCTTGCTATATGTAGTAGAGGATTCTGAGATGCTGTTGAGAAAGTTTTTTTGCCCTTATGTGCATTTTCAGCTGTTAGACCGTTTCAGCTGAGAGAGGCGTGTTCCTTTCCATACCCATTCAGTTGAATTTGCCACAGTTTAACTCCATTTGAAATGAATGCTACCTGAGCTAAATATCAAGTGTCTCAGAAAAGGGTATACATACTAATTCAAAGTATAGTAGTTTTTCCTTTTTAATAAATTTGCAAAATTATCACATCTGTTTTTACTTTATCATTATGGTTTATGAAGTGTAGATTGATGTGGAAAACAAAGTAATTTAAAGTAGTTTAACATAAGGCATCAAGATTTGAATACATAAGACTAACATGACACCTTCATAATCATGACATGAATATAAAGGAGGTTTATGCATGTTTATGACAACTGTCATTAAGTGTCATTCGCTCAGATGACATTTTTAATCCAAAAATGACATTTTTTGTTTGAGATGTCTTTGTTATGACACCTTGACATAAACCAATACATCATAAGACAACACAACCTGTCATAAACATAACATAGCAGATTAATTATCTAACTTAAGAAACCACCTAGTTTCACTGGTTAACATTACATTAAACTGTCTGGTGGGTGGTTTTGACATTGGCTGTCATGAAGCCATTTTAACTTTTTAATGACAAATTCAATTAGTACCACTGTAGTTGAGGTCACGAAAAATATTCATGTCACAATTATAATGCCCTCATGGCAGCCAATGTCAAAGCCAACCACATGACGGTTTAACTTAATTTTATGTCAAGGTGTCATGACAAAGACATCTTAAACAATGTCATATTTGCATTCTAAATGTCATTATTGAGCAAAAGACACTTAATGACAGTTTTCATAAACATGCACAAACCCTACTTCATATTTGACATATGTCATGTGGTCATAAACGTGTCATGTCAGTCTTATGCACACCCCTTCAAGTAAAGTGTTACCAAAATCTCTCCAGATGACATAGGGTTATGACATACTGGGCTGCTGAACTGGTTCCAGACAACATTGCAGTGCTCATGCCAGCTGGAATTGTTACTAGTTAACAGTTGTAACAGCTTTCCTGCTCTGTGTGAAAAGGTGCAGACCTGACCTCCTCAGTGCTAACTGCCTGTGCCTGTGAGTGCTGAAATTGTAATTGGTCTTGAGCAGAAGTTTAATCAGCCAGCAGGGCGGGAAATACTGATCCTGCCAAGACTCTGAGACTTGTTAAACTCTGAACAGCCATCAGCCATATCAGCCTGTAGCTCAAGGCTGGTTGCCACTGAAGCTAAGCAGGGCTGAGTCTGATTAGTACTTGGACCTCCTGAGAAAAACGGGTAATTGCTGGAAGAGGTGTTCATGAGGCCAGTAGGGGGCACTCACCCTGTGGTCTGTGTGGGTCATAATACCCTAGTGTAGTGACCGGGACACTACACTGTCAAAAAGCACCGTCCATCGGATGGGATGTTAAACCGAGATCCTGACTCGCTGTGGTAATTAAAAATCCCATCATTTCATATAACCATCATGGCGTCCTAAATAATCATACACTGATTGGCTTGTGGTGTGCGTCTGGGGCAATATGTCTGCCGTAGTATCATCCAGGTAGATGTTGCCCATTGGTGGTGGTTGAGGAGATTCCCCCTACCATGTAAAGTACCCAAAAAAGTGCTAAATAAATGTAACAAATTATAATTATAAACCAAACTCTCTCCTAGCCTTAAGAGAATTTGACGTGATTTTTTCCCCCCCAATGATCACATTTGGAAATAAATGTTTTTTTCCAAAACACATTGGCCACAATTATTGGCACCCCTATATTTTTATGAGTAAAATATCTCTGAAGTATGTTCCCATTAATATTTGCATTTTTTTTAGCACACTAGGGTGACTAGGAGCATGACATTGTCTAGCTGACATTGTTTCACAGTATAAACATAAGGAAACATGAAGGCCAATTTCTTGAAGGCCAAACAAAAATCCGCCTTGCTCATCCAAAATCAAACTCCAGCATATTCATTTGTCAGACACGACTGGAACTTCAAAAGGGACCAGATTCTATGGTCAGATGAAACTTAAAAAATTGTTTTTGGGCAGCAAACCCACCAGATGGTACAGATACAGATACAGAACAAATATACCGCTGGATCTTTAATGTTGTGGGCCTATTTTCCTGCTGAAGGTCCTGGACATCTTGCTCAGATACATGACATAATGGATTCTAGCAAATTCTAACAGATAGAAAATAATTAAAAGCTCTGCTGGAAATCTTGTAATGTGCCATGGTTGGATCATCCATCAGGACATAAAACAAACATCAAAATCAACACAAAATCTGTCACTGAGCACAAAATGAAGCTTCTGGCATGACCGTCCCTGATGAGTGGGCTGAATTGAAGAGATTGGAGAGATTCTGATTCTCTGATCTCTCGTCAGGTGTTAGAGCTGTTATTTCGGCAAAAGGAGGTTGCGAATGCACAATGTTTTTTGGAGAAAAGCTTTTATTTCGTAATGTTATTTACCCTCATTTTTAATTCTTTGGTGAATTTTTTGAATGCAATATCAAAAGTATAAACAATGCAGATTTATTTTTTACAGCCATCTTAGATCATATATACCACGGATGCCATTAATTTTCTCAGAATATATTTTATATTCCACAAAAGAAAGAAATTCATACAGGTTTGAAGTGACATGAGAGTCAGTAAACAATGATATTTTATATTTTTATTATTTATATTTTGGGGTGAACTCCCTGTAACAAACATGGTGTTGCAGTGAAATTTTAAAATACATCTCCATTTTTGGCTTTTTAAAATTTTGTCTGTGAATATTTTGATGAGTGTATCCCCCATTGTCTCTGCTGTCTATGTCTACCTTATAAAATTCTCATCAAGCACTCGGCTCCCCCAAAAGGAGGGACATTTTCAGGGCAATTTGTTGTGCGTCTATGAAGAAAACGATGGCCGTGTAAAAGGTTTAGCTCATAACTGCACTGTGACAGATGATAAATACTTAATCCCTCATCCTCGTCCTAGTGCTTATTTTTGTTGTTGTTGATAAAATGGTCACGTTAGTGTAGTTAATTCTTGTAAACTCTGTTTGTTCCTCATCTGTTCCACGCCACTCCTCTAAACTGTCTATAAAACCATTTTACAGTAAAATGATTAATTATCTCTTTTGTTTTCTGAAGATGACTTTGTTGCACACTAATGTGTTTTACATGTCTGTCATATTAATTTCTTTTTAGAGCAGTTTCTTTTGTGATTTGTCCTGTTGTTGACCTGCATTTTTTATTGTAAAAAAAATGAGGATTTGGTTTTAAATCAACACACTCATCTCAGACATCATTCTGTCTGTCTTTCCTTATTTCCCCTTCCCCTTCAAATCCTACATGTATATCTATTGATATGGTTAAAACTTACACTACTAAGCAAAGTTTTGGGTTAAATAAGAAATGTTGCTTGAGTAAAAGTACTACAGTCAATCATTTAGTGCACTTTTCTGTAGCTAGTAGAATCTAGCTCAGAAATGTAAGTTTATTTAAATGATGGAGGATGAATTTTTGTAGGCGGTTATCAAGTTCTGTTTTGGTAAACACAGCAAACACTTGAAGCAAAAACTAGACAAATTGTTCAGAAAATTGAAATAGTCTGGCAAGGTGGGGCCACGGGTTGACGCATTCCTGGGAACCCTTTCCTTCATTCGTTGTTTCGTCCATGGTTTCTTCTCTTATCTAAATCTGACCATGGAGTTGACTTTTTTAATAGGCTGTCCCAATCAGTGGTACCTGCACAATCCAATCACGTTTGAGAGGGAAACAACAAATTGAGGGTTTCCGAGATTTTTATTTTTTCCTTATTTATTTATTTATTTATTTAAATTATAAGTAATCCGTATTCATGATTATGGATAGAAATGGAGTAAAGAGAACAATATTTGCCTCTCAAGTGTACTGAAGTAAAGTCATGAGTACCCCCAAACAATTATACCCGAGTAAAGTACAGATCCCTCAAAATTGTACTTAAAAATACTGTACAAAAAGTAAATGTACTCAGAATAATCAGAATAAATGACATGTTGAAATGTTAAATAGAAACTTGTTATTTTACATTTTAATAATGTTTCACAGTATTATTGTTTTCTACAGCTATTAAATAAATGCAGTCTTTGAAAGCATGAAAGAGAAGAGAAAAGTATTTCAAACGATTGCCGACACAAAACGTTTGAATGGTAGTGTAAATTTTATGTCTTTTTATTTGCACACATTTTTGTCTTCCTATATGTAGCACTCTTAGATGTGTTGTGTTGTATTTCTGGTTAGGTTTAGTGTAAAGTCCATATCATTCTGTTTCCCAAAGGGTCTTTTATAGTGAGGGAAGCTCTCCAGCTCATCAGACCATGGCTGTTAGAGCAGCTTCTGAAAGCCCTGTCTGATTTTGCACCTCAGCTTACTCCACCTGGGTGTCTGTGGGCCGTAATGGGCAGACAGCAGAGTGCAGGGGGAAGCTGCGTAATAGATATTTATGTCTGCATTACGTCTCCTTGAGTTCAGGTCATAACAGGCAAATCTAATATGTAAGCCAGACCCAGGATCGACCCTCTACTCGGAAATGGACCTCTAAGTGTACTGCTTGGCCAAAGCCTTTCCTCTTCCCTTCTGTAATTATGGTGACAAGGCTGAGCGCTGGAGAGGACAGCCTGACATTTCATTTTTTACCTCAAAGAAGTTTTGTTGTACTAAAATCAGTGAAACCAGTACTAAAATCAGTGGGGAGTGTGTTGTTTTATTTGCTAAGTGCCCAGAGTGTAATATTGTTTATTTAACCATTGATGGACTCATAGCGGAAAAAGTTTTTGCAGATATATGAGATTCCTGAGGCAAACAAAGCTTAACTGCTATGGTCCAGATCAGATGCAGAATCATACAGAAGCCTATTAAGCAACCTTGAGCTGCGGAAAGGCGCTATATAAATAAAACAACTTCTTCAGAAAATGTATTAAATATCTGTTATATGTTAAACTTTTGCCTGTTTTTTTGTCTATTGTTTTTAATCTGCTGACCTCTAAAATAACAAGAATATACACTGTGGGTTTGATCAGTATGAGTAGGGCCCATGTTATTAATTTTCCTGTTCTGCTTGAGTGTTCAAGACTTGAGTTTGCATTCTGAGATGCCACGTAAACCACAACTAAACACAACTGTGTCTTTAGTTGAATGCTGTTATATTATCCATGTTCTTGTAGTTTGCTGTTGTGGTCAGATATACAGTACGCTAAAGTTCAAAGGTTTGGGGTTGGTAAGCTTTATTAATATCTTTATTTATTATTATTTTATTTATTATTAATAAAGTTTCTTGTCTGCATTTTATTAGTACAACAGTATTAGTGTGGAATTTTATTACTATTTAAAATATTCTATTTTAGAAACCATGATATATTTAGAAACCAAACATTTGAACAGTAGTGTAAGGAATGTGCATAATTAACCTATTTACATGGAAATATTGACTGACTGAGAATTTTTTTTAATTGCTGTATGTGTAAACTGAATGTTTGTTTTTTGCATCTTTTTTTAAGGTGCTGTAATCGGGGATGGTCAATCTGCAGTAGCCAGCAACATCGCTAACACAACTTATCGTCTGCAGTGGTGGGACTTCACCAAATTCGACTTGCCTGAGATCAGTAATGGTGAGTGTTTGAAGGGATGTATTGTAGCCATTAATGATAAACAGATGCATTATCAGATATTGTTGGGGAATCAATACATTGGTACATCGCTGTTCTTTCATAAATGATTCTGAATCGTCTACAAAGTTTTTGTTTTTTAAGCTGCAGTCTGCAGTTTTTCCTCTTTGTCGCCATCTCTGTTCGAAATCTGAAATTGCAGGTATTCGCGGAAACTTTACGTGAGTAGTACTTTGATACGGCTCAGCATGGGTGAACACAAAGTGTGATGAGACTGACTGCTGCAATGTTTGAAGCTGTCAGTCGCCATGACGGTGTGGGTTGGGATTATGCAATCAGGTACTGACTTCAACGAGGGGGCTAATAATTTTGCAGGGGGGTCGAAATTAGGCACAACATCACTGACAATCACAGATTATTCTTTTTGTAAATATGACCAACATAAGAATTTTCACTGGAAAATGTCATCTGAACAAGTAAGAAACATCCACTTTTGTTCTGGTTCTGATATTACAGTAAATCGCGCTGATTAAATCTGACAATCGCTTATCATATCATGCAAAACCCTGCAAATTATACTTTGTTCTCAAATTGTTAAAGTTAACAATGTCAGCATTGTTACTCAGTGATGTCACGGTACCAAAATTCCAGCAATCGGTACCGATACCATTAAAATGTTACAGTTCTCGGTACCAACTCGGTACCAAAAACAAAAATGTTGATGATATTGAGAAATATTGCTTATAAAAAAATCAAGTTAAAAATAAGCAACCTTATATGCACACATTATTATTCTTAGTAGTAGTATTTTTTAATTGAGACGTAGTTAAATCTATTGTAAAGTAGCCTAATATAACTATTTCTGTCAATTTCTTCAAGTTAAACCAAACTTTTATTTTGAAGGGTTGCTGTGAAGACCTTTAAGTTTCTGTCGTGTATGATACAGGGCTGCCAACTCTCACGCATTGAGCGTGAGACTCACGCAATTGAGCCAATTCTCACGCCACACCCCCGATTTCTCACGCTAAAGTGTTAAGCCTGTCAGTAAAATACCTGAAAGATGAGTTTATCTATAGGTCCACCAGTTGAGCTACTCGTGATCGTCTAGTTTTACCACAAATTAGTTAAAATATCCTCTAATCTAGAGTGAGCTTGCATGCGAGACAGATGTTGAGCTCCTCTTGGACCCAAAGCCAGGACTGTTAT
>JAOTRC010000022.1:22183505-22193768 GCA_027497675.1 Cyprinella lutrensis
TATTACGTTTAATATTTAATATTGCACTGACCACAACTGGCCAACAAATAAGTCTAAAAATAAAGTATCCTTAAATGTACCAAAAATGAATAAATAATAATAAAAAAATATACATACACTCCTTGTAGTGAAAATTTAAATGATAAACAGTTATAACAAGAAGTTCCCCTGGAACCCGAATTCCCAGAACGTTCCCTGCAGGTTATTTTTTAGATTTTATTTGTTTAATTAATTAAAACATTGCAGATGATACCAATAGGCTACAGAGATTATTCTAATGCTGAAACTTGTAATTTATTTATAAACAAACTAAATAATGCTCGGACACACTCTGTCTCTCTCGCGCAGTCAAGTGCGCTCTCGGACACACTCTATCTCGCGCATTGTCGAGTACGCTCGCGGCGTTTGCTTCAGGGGTGTCCAGTCCGGTGCCTCATAAACACACAACGCCAGAGAAAAAAACTTTGCAGGTCCTATGGCGGAGAGCCTACTCAGATGGAAACAGCTTCAGTGAGCTCAATTAGGCTATAGTAACGCCGCATTTTATTGTCATAAACAGTAATTCGTAACTCATTACTGAGAAAGATAACATTATTTATTATTTATTATATTAGAAGATAACAAGATATTTATAACGCCTTTATTCCCATCACTGGTGGTTATTAGGGTTTAATACCCTGATTGATCCATCATAACTAAAATCATTTTAAAATTCATCTTAATTAAATCAAATGCAAAGGGACACAGCTTTTCGTATTGTCCTCTCACTTTCCCTCTAATTGGCTGAACAGACAGCAGTGATGGAGCTCTTTTAGATGCAGCTTTAATTAGATAGTCCCCATTTAAATGCGAAATGGAGGCTGGGGTGGGACCAGGCTGTGGAGGAAACCAATGATGAGGAGGTATGAGTCTTGCTTGTTTTAGATTAAGCTGATTTGAAACACTGTTCTCCCTCTCTTTGTGGCTTGATCATCCCCATCGGCTGTACATGTCTCAAAGAACTGTCATTGATCCTATCCAGTTACAGTGAATTAATGAAAGCAATCAACCAGGAAGCCTCAATACTAAACCACTCGTTTTCATTTGCTCACATCGCCAGCACTCTTTGGCTCTCTAGCTCATGCACATGCCAAGCAAGACTGATTTCTAAAGTTAAAATGGATACAAAATTCAATTACGTTTTAAGATGAGAAATTATATCAGCTATAATTACAGTCTGAGCAGGTCTAGGTGTGAACGTTTCTAATTTCATGCTTTAAAAGTCTGAATGCTCTGCTTATAGGATTTACAGCAATTAATAATGTGCAAAATGAATGTTTTATTATTAATAGTTTCAAAATGCATTTCCTGGATTTTCATAATTTTAGTTCAGTTTGATTTGACTTTTTTTAAGTGTACTTAGTAATTGTTATAGTTTAAATACTGCACACCCAGCTCACTCAGTGTTTTATTAGTTTATTGTATTGTTGGTTTAGCAAAAAAAAAAAATGTAAGACCAATACAGCCCTTGCAACCCATTCTTGTTGAATTTATTACTTTACATAATTGTGCTAATTTTGCAATTGTGTAGCTTATAGTGTAGTTTTAAGTCAATGTTTCTGTATTAGATTGTCTCTGTCTCTGTTTGTCGTGATACAGCTGTGAATAACTGCACTGTGTGTTTGTCATAGGTCCAAATGCCATCTCTGTCAGTTTGTCTCCGATGGGTCGTTACGTGATGGTGGCTCTGGCATCTCGTCGCATCCTGCTGCATCAGATCACCGATCACATGGTGGCGCAGGTCTTCAGACTGCAGCAGCCCCACGGAGGAGAGACGTCCATGAGGGTACGTCACTTCTGACCTCACGTCTTCTTCAGAGACTGCTCTCAATACTCAATGAAATAAAAAGCAAAGAAAACTACTTTATAGTTAAAGTAGTAAGTAAAACTATTTGCTTTAAAACAAATTGCCTTCTATGTAGGTTGTGCACTTTTCTGTCAGTCTATTCAGTGTAATAAAATAATAAAGGCAAAAAAAAAAACTTGCCTTGGCAGGAAGACAACGCCACAAAATGATAATATTACAATATACAGTATCAGTCAGAAACATATTGACACGCATTCAGGCAAATTGCATTTCATCAATAAAATTAGACAAAATGAAGACATAACTGGGAACTTTTAAGAAACTGTTTAATATGCTTTTTAAATGTCCAATAAGTGGGACATTCTTTGTTTGCTGGGAGGCTGTGTATATATATATATATGTATGTGTGTATATTATTGTTTCTTTTTCAATTAAACTAAAAAATTTACTAAAAGTCCAGATGGGCCACAAAACCCATTTACTTTTTTACTTTAGTCAATTTACTGTAGTTATTCTTTCACGGCATTTGATTATTGTGAAGCTTGGCTATTATTGTTGGACTGCCGCTGCCCTATGTAGATCAGCTCTCTGTGCTCTCTACAACAGAGGGGGGAGCCTGGGGTTTAGAAAAGCCTTTGAGTAGGAACCTGACCTAGATACGCTCTCTTAGAAATAGAGAGGGAGAGAGAAGTGGGAAAACTGTGTTTTTGTGTGGAGCGAAGGGCATAAATGGAAATATCTACATGGTTGACTTTTGTTTTTGTAAGCTGTGCTCATGGCAGGATTCTGAACGTGGATTAATTTGAGAGCGATGGAGCAGGAGAGCTTCATTTTTATCCTTGTTCAGTCTCTAAACACACAACACCAAATCTCTCAGCAGAGTTTGGAAAGCCGTTCAGTGAGCGCTTGTTGGTTTTCATGGGTGTTTGGTGCTATTTCACCAGCACTCCCCACTTAAGTCTCTTTTTGTTTCACGCCTAATTTGCCTAATTTGTATGATCAATCTGAAGCTTCCTCTTAATTAGGCTTACATTAATGTCTTTGTGTTTATCAGAAACTGTGATGCATTAAAAGAAGTTAGTAGCCTTGTTATTCCTGCTAGAGCTGTGTTTAGAATATGACCCATACATTAATTCAGTCTCTCTTAATGACACTCAGGGACTCTTTCTCAGCTCTAATTGTTATTGTATATCACTACCAAAGGTAATGTAATGAAATGGACAATGCAATAGTGTTATGTTATGTCTTATGAGATAATGAGGAGTCTCCACAGGTCTCCTGACTGTCAGCCTTTCACACATCTCTGTGTGATTTATTTTTTCCTGGTCTCCTTTCATTAAAGCTGCAGTCCGTAGATTTTTTGGGGTTAAAAAATATCCAAAATACATATTTGAGAAATACATAACCAGCCAGTGTTCAACGCTATCTGCTTGCCTTAGCTCGATTCAAAGCGGTAAGCTTGTAATAATGTTTTTAATTCCAGTGGTACTGCGGGAGATTCGAGCATGTCTTTGCGTCATTACGTCACATCTGTACACATAAAGAAGAGTCTCGGCTAGTAGGCTGTATTGCTAGTGAGGATGTTGGAGGTGGAGATTTATAGACTTTTGTCAAAGCATTTGAAATAATTAAACTTTTAATTAATTTGATGGCAGATCCAGAAAGTTTCAAACGACAATCACCAGTGACAACAGATTCACCCGCTGTAAAATGTAAAAGACTTCGTTCGGACTTTGGAGTGACTACAAATAAAAGAGACTGTAACCAGTCCATGCGAAAACAAGGATACATATCGGAAGGACATTACATGTAGTCACGGAATGCTGACGTTGTTAATATTAACAATTTGAGAACAAAGTATAATTTGCACGGTTTTGCATGACATGATAACTTATAAGCGATTATTAGATTTAATCAGCATGATGTACTGCAATGTCAGAAGTGAACCAGGACAAAAGTGGAAGTTTCTTACTAGATGGCATTTTCCGGTTAAAATTCCTATGTTCTTCATATTTCCAAAAATAATAATCTGTTATTCTGAATGTCAGTATCCACACCGGCGTGGTGATTGACAGCCTCACACTCTCCTCAAACATTGTGTTCGTCCGCGTTGTGCTATGTTGAGGGTGTTGAAATACAACTCGTGTAAAGTTGATAATTCCGCGAATGACTGCAATTGCAGATTTCAAACAGAGATGGCGACAAAGAGGAAAAACATCAGACTGCAGCTTAAAATTTTCTCTGCATTGAATGTGAGACTGAAATGAGACTTAACTGTAAGTTTCTTGTACTGCTTATGAAGGCTTTAAACATCTCCATAGAAGCTGCATGAACCAAAACCATTTGAACTGTCAGATTAAGTTAAAGTAGGAGCTCAGGTTCTGTGTATGCTGTTGAACAATCTAAAATTCAAGATTTTGTGAGAAAGAAAAAAAAACACCTTTTTAAGGGTAGGTCACTAGTAAATTAAGTTTTGGTCACAAGAACACAAGGCAGGGCTTAGGGCTTCTGTACACTGTTACATGGGGTAAAGTGTACAACTGATTTATTTTTAAGAAATTCAAAATTTATTTTATGTTTGAATGAATGTATTGAATGATACTATGTGAATGTAAAACACCAGCACCGTAAAACGACAACAGGCTTCTGCTATGAATCACAGGGACAAACGTGGACTGGTGCAAAATGCATATTAGCCACTACATACATTTGCCATAGCAACGTCCTCACAGTGTGCCTCATTTCAGCTGTAACTATAGCAACAGCACATTTAATACAACCTTTTTTGGTTGTTTGTTTATAGAGACGTTTCTCATTCACAGTATGTTTATTTATTAGTTTTCATCATTTTACATTATGTGATTTGATTATGTCTTAGTTTATTAGAGTAGGTATTTTTGTTTGTTTATTTGAAGTGATATTTTCTCATATGGTAGTTAATGAATGAATTTAATATGTCAGCACCGTTAATGTGTCTGCTTATTACCAGGATTAATTATACACAGGAGTGCGGAGAGAAAGAAAATGAACAAAGGTTAGCCCAAGGCTCTGTCTCCAGCTTTTTGTACATATTAATTTTTTTTAATGTAATAATCAATTTCATAGAAAAGTACTGGTCATGCCACTTACCTGCCAATGTTCTCTAGCATTGCTTACATGTGATTTCATATTAGGTTTTTTAGATTGAAAATTCGCAGTTAAATGTTTTATGAGCAGTGTAATATTTAACGCACCCCCCCCCCCCACAGAGCTTATAATGCTGTTTATATGACCATGTGGTCTTTCTTCCTTTAAAGTATTAGTTCTCTTCAAAATGAAAATTCTGTCATCGTTTGCTCAAGTTGTTTAAAACCTGTATGAATTTCTTTCTTTTGCTGAACACAGGAAGATATTTTGAAGAATGTCGGTAACCAAACAGTCGATATGCCCCATTAACTTCCATTGTATTTGTTTTTCCTACTATGGAAGTTAATGGGGTACAGTACATCAACTGTTTGGTTACCGACATTCTTCAAAATATCTTCATGTGTTTAGCAGAAGAAAGACATTCATACAGGTTTGAAACAACTTGAGGGTGAGTCAATGATGACATAATTTTCATTTTGAAGTGAACTATTTCTTTAAATACACTGTTTGAACAGTGTACTTTGTGGCTTTTATCCTTGTCCTGAATTTCCTCTGTCTAGGGTAAAGTGAGAGAGAAAGAGTTTGTCTGTTGATCACTCATCTGCAGATGAATGAGACCGCTTTCTCTTTCCCTGGCAGACATGAACTTGTCCTATTTTTGTCCTTTTTTCTAGAGCCAGTGGAGTGTAAGTAGTATGCCAAGGCTGACAGACAGGGACAGGGGAATGGATTGGAAAGAAAGAGAAAGAGTACTTTGGAGAAAGAGATTTGACTTTTCATAGTTTAGCCTCTCCTCAGTTATGCTAGCAGTGCTTGTCATATCTGACACAGACTGCAGTCTACAGCGGAGAGGATAATGGGAGGTTTTGGTGACTGATGGAATGATTGAAAGTACTAAGAGGGCTGTGGGACAAGTTAAACAGGTGTGTTCTTGTATATTTTTCAGAGGGTGTTTGATGTGGTGTATCCAATGGCCCCAGACCAGCGGAGACACGTCAGTATAAATTCTGCACGTTGGCTGCCAGAACCGGGGCTTGGGCTTGCTTATGGAACCAACAAAGGAGATCTGGTCATCTGCAGACCTGTGTGAGTCTCCTATCCATCCCTTCATAGTTCACTCAGCCCTCTTTGCTGGTCATAAATCACTTTTTCTTTCCTTTTCTGTTGCATTAAAGAATAAAAGTGCTGTTGAAAGACTCTGCTGGACTCAAGATAGTTGCTTGTCAAATATAATCAGCACTTTACTCATCTGCATGTGGGTCGTCAACAAATGAGAAATGATCCGTAATGTTAACCATGATAAAACAGATTGCAATGATATATATGGTGTGCGTATAATAATGTTTGGTTGTTCTGAAATGTCTTTCCACTGCTTTGCCCATCTGTTTTTGTTTTCTGAGTGAGAACTGCACTGTTTTATGTTTATGTAAATGAATGTCATACATCTCAAATACCTTCTTGGTTTTGTCAGTTTTTCAGCAGTTTTAAAAGAGGTTTTCCTACAAGCGTTTGGTGTCTGTTAACGAAACAGACACTAATTAATTCACTTCAAGGATAATTTCCCTCCACTGTATTTGGTTGTATAATTTGCTTGGCTGTGAATGTTGCTTTTCTGCAAGTTTGTCATAATTATCCTCAAGGTTACTGTGGATACAAAAAGCCCACATTGCCACACAAACATTGTTTCTCTAATGTAATCATGCTCTCACTTCATTAATGCAAACAGTTTTGCTAATTAGAGAAAGCAGAAAATGCACCATACACAAACTCAGGGCACAAACTTATTTATAGAATATGTACTCATTCGTGGTGTCCAGTGTTTAGAGACAGATAATATTGTATGGCTTTGACACCAAAAAGCCCAATCGCTTTAGCCGTGACTTTAGTCATGAATGATCTCTCTTAGTGTAATATACACAGTAATTAATGGACTACCACATAGGCCTAATACAATTGTTGATTAATCATCTGATCGTGGTTATTTGGTCTAATTGCAATTATGGGAGAAATTCGATAACTGTGTAGTTTAAATTTAAATCACTTTTTGCCATTTAAATAACTGATATTTAAGCGTGTAAAGAAATGTCATTAAATGTGCTCTGTCGAGTCTTTTTTTTTCCCTTTGTGTAGAGAGAAGCAGCGGAGTCAGTTTTCGGCACTACAAAGAACCGTTATTTACTCTACTCAAAAATTATCATTTTATTTACAAACCTTTATGCAATCCCAGATATCTGTGACTTTCTTTCTTTTGTTTAACACGCACTGAGATTTTTAAAGAAATAAAAAATTCCTGTGAGTAATGCAAATGGATGGGTCTCTCAAAGTTGATGCTTCAAAAACCACACAAAACGAACACGGCAGTAACCCATAAAATTCATACAATCTTTTTTTTAAAATGGTTGCATGGATTTTTAAATGGGAAACTAAAACTGCCGTAGGTGGCAGCATTCATAGGCTATGTTCTGATTGCAAGTCCAAATCCGATTATTTGTGAATTCGGTTGGAATCTGATCTAAAATTATTTACGTTCACACTGAATCGTAACAGTTCGGATCTGATTTGTGTGTCAATGTAGCTCTTTGGTTTTGCGGAATATCTACATTGGTTTCTATGGCAATGACATTGCGTTGACAGGTGTACGTCAAAAAGAACAACCACAACATGGATGGGGTTTGCAATACAGATGTTGTCTTATTTACAGCATGATGATGTGAGGGCTACTACTAGGCAGAAACAGAAACATAGGAGGCTGGTATATGTGGCTTTATTCCATCCTGTTGTCTCTAACAGTTTTAATACTTGTCTCCGTTACATATATAAAACATATCGTCATTTTCTGCTCATCCGGCACTTTGCAACAACACACCCTTGTTTCTGCAGCAATTTTCAGCTTGTTTCCTTTAAAGATGTCTAACGTTTTCATTTTATGTAGCGTGAGGCAGTAACATAAACATTGCGTGAAATGCGATCAGAGGTGTCAGATTGAAACGAATTTCCAGAAATGCGATTTGAATATGATTTCAAACCACAAACCAATGTAGCTTTAAAAGGATTTGTAAAATTTGCACTATATGTGATTTGGACTGACAGTCTGAACGTAGCCTTAATGATCGAGTCGCAGAATCGCTTATTTGATGTGTTCAAAACGGCTGAGTGAAAGTAAAGTAACTGTTCCCATTCAAGTAGTTCACTCGGTACAACACATGACTATGGTGTATTCGCACTATTTGCTAAAGACACTTTTATTCACACCTGAAAGGCCAATTGTGCATGACAACATTTATATCCAGGGTTTATATGCTGTGGATTACCCGCCTACAGCATATGAATGCAGTTCCATGCATTATTTCCCTTTGTTCTTCAGCTCCTCATAGTGCTGCTAGAACACCATCGCGCCACATTTTTGTGAGAAGAAAAGCCCACGTGGTGGTTCTTGTTGAATCCAAGGCAGAAAAGAGAATTTTTTTAGCTCAAGTTTAGCTTTGATAACGAAGGGCTTATAAACGTTTCTCAAACAAAATGTTCAAAAACGCCACATTCACAAGAAATCCCATGATGGTGACTCATGTTGAAGGAAAAGGCATAAAAGAGAAGTTTTAAGCTCAAGTGTAGCATAGCTAGCAAATGTCTGACACATTTTTTCATGAGAAATATCTGAACATAAGTTCTCGCCCCATATGTCATATGGGTGTTATTGTATACTCACGAGCACTGTCTAGTTTGTTTGGAATTGTCCGCTCTAGGCTGGATCTCTCCAACCCCAATGCATGTGTGTGCACTGCCGACAGATGTATCGTTCCACACTTGAGCGGTACACACTTGAGCATGTGCTCGGCGGGGCAGCAGCCACAACACGGTCCACTCCTGTTTTCAGGTGCTGATCCAGTTACTTCGACAGTGAGACAGAGAGAAATTGCGACAGAGAGAGAGAGCAGGTTGATTTTTGTTTGCGATAAGACACAGTTTCTTGGGAATAAATGAATAAGGGGGAAGCGACCCCCGCCAAATTATTACCCCCTAGCATTGGTAGGTTTAGGATTAGTTGTGGGAGAGGGGGTAGGATTAGGGGCGGAGTTGGGATTAGACAATTAGGTACTGACTTCAACGAGGGGGGTAATAATTTTAGCAGGGGGTCTAAATTAGGCACAAAACTGGCTCAGACCCTGCCCTAATCAACCCAAATCGGCACGTGACTCCTCACTCTCAATAACGCTCAGACAAGAGTTGGGTAATTAAGATACTTATCCACTGAAAAGGTAAAGTAAAGGATTACTGTTCATTTTTAGGTATTTTAATTACAGTTAATGTACTTGCGTTACATACTGTAAATTAGTTTAACAGTTCTGCATAAACCAATATTGAATTTAAGCGGCAGAAGTGAGTGGCTGTTTTACCAGATGGAAATATTCCCATTACTTCACATTTTTGAAACAGGTAGACAAGAACATTACGGTATAATGTAAGAAGCTATGTAGAAAAACCTATCGGCCGTTTGTCGGTCAATAGCACATGTAATCTTACTGCACCTGACAAGGCAGTATCGACGAACACTTTTGAGTGATCCATGTTTGAGTGGTCCACTCTTCGACTCAGATAGGCTTCTCGTTGCTTTGAAAGCGAGTTTCATGTTTACAGCTTGATACATGCCATTTAAATTCTCTTAAGTTATTTTTTTGTTGTTATTCAGATATGTAGCAGAGGAATTCTGTTTAAATAAAGGTTACTTTTAAGTATTATAGTTGGCCTATGTTTTACTAAAGCTAAAATGCTTTAAAATGCACTATTGCATGTTTGACATTTAATTATTAAAAGAGTTTAATTTCTATAATCTATAGGTAATGGTTTTTGTTTGTTGGGATTTTAAGAAGTAATTTGTTTAAGTACTTGTTGAGTAATTAAATTACTTTTCATGGTAATAAGAAAAGTATTTTAAATACAATGTTGATAATGTAATTAGTAATTAATTACTTGTTTTAAGTAACTTTCCCAACACTGCGTCAGACTATACACAAATCCGGTGAAACACGGAAGTAAAGCAGTGCCACCATTACTGCGTTCCTTGCTGCTAAGGAAGTAGCGGAAGTAGCGTTGCTCCCATAGGCATCTGTGGCTGATGTTAGCTGTACGAAATGTTATTTCTATGTACTTTTTTTTTAGTATGTATGCTGTCAAGTGTTGCTGGGAAGACCGTTTTGATAAAAATGTGTCTTTAGACGAGACTTAAAACTCTCAACTGTCGAGGCAGTTCGAACATGGAGAATGTGCTTATTCCACTAATATGTGAGAGAAGA
>JAOTRC010000022.1:22198311-22210074 GCA_027497675.1 Cyprinella lutrensis
GTGTCATATTTGTAGAAATTATCATTCTTTCTAAATGTGATGTAAATTATGTCCTGTAGCTACCAAATAAACAGAAACAGATGCAACTGAATAAGTAAGTCTGTCCTCTTTATTTTTTTTTTTAAATAGATCTAATGGTAAGATACTTTATTTCTGTGTGACTAATGCGCAATTAATTATGATCAATGTATCACTTTTTATTGTAAACCTGTGGTAAATCATCGATTTTTGGGTTTTAAATATCAAAATAAACAACAAAAATGCCAGCAAAAGGTCGCTTTTATCATGTTTCTATTTCTTTCTGATTAGTTTTCTGATAAAACTTCCGCTTGTTGATAATATGATGGGTTTATGTGACATTGTTCCAGAGAGGCGTGTTACGGGCGTGTTTTAGTGAAGCGCTGTGGATCTTCTGGCTCAACAAAAAGTGTGGTTTGGGCTCGGTGCTACAGGCTCGGGGCTTTTAGCCCGGATCGACTCATTTAAAGCCCTGGCCCGACAATGGAAATGTGGCTACTGGTTCTTGTGGAAGCTCAAACTGCCGATATTCTGTCACTTTGTGGTCACTGAAAAAAAAAAAACAAGTAAAATTTACTTGATTTTTCTTTGGCAAGTTTTTGCACAATTTTATTTTTTAAATAAATTTCACACTTATATTTTTAAGTAAATTTCACGTAAATGGAATTAAGTAAACTCTGCTTATTTAAGTTAAGTGAATGTAAATGATGAAAATAAGTAATTTTAACTTGGTTAGTAAAAGATGGAGTAATACCTACCCATTTTGTTGAAATTTCCTCTTCTTCCATACATTTCATTGAAAAGTATGTTATACAGGAATAAAACCACACTTCTAATGTATCATCATATCATGCACATCTAAGTAATTATGTGTTACTGAAGTCACACATCATGTGAACGCAAAGACCTCAACACTTGGTAGACAATACAGAATGACGGTAACATTTGTGTTTTTGAATGTGTCATTTTGAGTAGAAAAAGAACTCCAAGTGTCACAAAATGGCAATTTACTAACCTTAACAACAAAAGCAATGATAAAACAGTGAAAAATCAACCTCATTAATTATTCAAAGCCCAGTGCATGATGGGAACACCAGTATCAGAAAAGTAATTGTACTTCATTTTGTAAAGTTGATATTTACTTTTTCATTTCTACAGACTTTGAGTACTAATATAGAATTTACTTATTTTTAAAATTTTTGCCTGAACTAACTTTTTCATGTAAATTACATTGTTTTTATCGGTGTGGTTTAATCTTGATTTTGTGACAGAGCTACTTGTCTTCTTGTGAGTGTGGTTCCGAGTGTGCTTGAGCCATGCGCTCTTGAACGGATACCTTTTTTCTTATTCTGAGTGTGGCATTTGGATCCGGGCCCTCATGTAGTTTGTTTCCGGTTCTGTGTCAGGGGACATTCATGCTCTTGTTTTGTCTCTTGTGTGAGCACACTGGTTGTGTGTTTGATCACTCACCATGGACTCTTGTTCCCTTTGTCCTGGCATGCATGTCGTGTCTGTGTAGCACAGTGTTCGTGTTTTCATCCGCTGCATGCTTTTGGATTATGTTTTGTGAGTGTTCTCATGGGGTGCATTTTCTTGCCTTTTTTTGTTTGAGCACATGGCTTGTGACTGTGTTCGTTAGTCATGTGCGCATGTTTTTGTTTTATTTGGTGAGAGCACATGGCTTGTCATATTTGTTTCTTTGTACCATGTGCTCTCCTTTTTATTGTCTGAACCCTTCTCGCACTTCAAGCAAGCATGATTGAGCTTCCATTTACCATAACCGATGTGTGTTGATGAATGTTTATATGTGAATAAAAGTCTAAATTAAAGGAAATTTGGACTAAAGCACTCAATTTATATGGACTAGTTTCTCTTTTGACAACATTTTGAAGCATCAAAGTGGTAGTTAAGTGTCAATGGAGGGACAGAAATCTCTCTGATTTCATTAAAAATCAGATTCTCTCTGATTTAACTTGTGTTCCGAAGGAAGAGGAACGAAAGTTTTACAGGTTTGGAATGACATGAGGGTGAGTAAATTATGAAATAATTTTATCTTTTGGTTGAACTAACCCTTCAAGGACAACTTTGTCTTCCGAGGCTCACAGCTGTTTGCACTTGCTGCTCTTCAATTTGTGCTGGTCTCCATAGAGCACAAAGGACATCAGGGAAAGGTGAGAACTAAACAACGTCTTCATGATCTCAATTGGTGGCCAGGAATGGATTCTCAGGTCCGTTTCTGCCACGTGTGTCAGCTCAATGACCAAACTGTCGAGTCACATCCTGCTCCTCTCCAGCTGATGTTGCTGCCAATTGGACCATGGCAGAAAGTGGCTGTGGATATTGTCGTGCCATTTGATACTGCTGCATCCTACCGCAGGTTTGCTATAGCATTAACTGATTATTACAGCAAATGACCTGAGGTCTCCTTCACTCACACTGTCAATACTGATTCTGTGGTTTGGATTTGGTCATCCGTCTTCAGCCGCCATGGAAATCCATTGAGTATAGTTACTGATAATGGTGTTTATTTTATGTCTGCTGCTTTTTATGCTTTTCTGGAAGGAAAGAATATTCATTACTCCTGGCAGGTGCTGTAAAGAGGTTTAACACTGTGCTCAAATACAGTGTGTCCAAATGACCATCTGCAACATCAGCCATGGAAACTTCAGATACTCTTTGGCTTGTACTCCTTGTTTCTAGGAGGGAGAAAAAAAGTAAGGGTATGGAAGACCTTGCATGTTCCTAAGAGGACACGGAAAGTTTACTGATCATCTCACAATTGCCAAAAGATTTTGGGTGGGTACTGTGTTTTTAGTGATGGAAAGACACGGAATGTCTCATGTGCTTCACTGTTTTATAACTACTGAAAAATACCACATCGTTTCACATATTCCAGATGTGGTCAAATGAGCAACAGACAAACTGTGAGAATTTGTCTGTTGCTCATTTGACCAGAGCTTCTGAGTCAGTAGCCACTTTCAAGAAACTGCTGAAGATGTGTCTTTTTCGGCAGCACTTGATTCAGTAGTACTAACACTTTCTCTTCTCTTCTTTAAAAAAAACTGCACTGAAGTTAAACTGAGAGGGGTTATAGCGTATTGTTCGCTATTGTACAAATATATTCACAATTATGATTTTATTTTAGAAGGATGGACAAAATTAAGAGACAAAATTAACACGTTTCTCTGGCTAAATATGAGCTGTTACTGTGGCTGAGCTAGTTCAAGCGTAAAGCCTTGTTTAAACTTGACGCCTCCACATGATCCTAAAGGTGCGCCTGGAAAAAATGACGTGATTCTAACACTGCGCGTGTCTCCACATCCCCTAGACACCATTTACTACACACAATAGGCTTTTTTCTCTGATTTTGAAAACTTTTCGCGATCGACTTAAAATGCTTCCAAGATTGACTTGTCGACCGCGATCGATGGGTTGGTGATTCCTGTAACATACTGTTTTACGGTCAATGACGAGTGCTAATCAGCTGTCTCACGAACGTAACCAGCACATTTATCCCCACATAGCAAAGCCATAAGAACTAAGTTAAAATAAACAATCCAAATACTTATTTTCAAAAGTCACTACTCACAGTGTTTATGGCTAGCTTCTAGCTTTCTGCTGCTTCTCTTTGAAGGTAGTGATGAAACGTGCTCTGTAGCGCTGTATGTTCGCTGTCGGCTACGGTAGAAACTTCACAATGTCGACCTTCATAGAAGGGGGTGTCAGCGGTTATGTAGATATAAATGTCTCATTCTAAAGTAATAAAAACTTTGCGGTTTATTAAGTAAGTTCTTTATACAACACTGAAAACATAGTTATGCATGTCATATTGCATTTTTGTCAATAGATACTGAACATTTTTACACATTGCACCTTTAATATATAGTCAGTTTGTTTGTCCCATCCCCTGTACATTTATTTAACAGACGTTCAGAATATGTCTTCACCTTTCTCTGAAAGGAGATGGATCACACACAGCTTTGTCATTCATCTCTGTCATTACCCATAAAGCTCTTTACACTTCAGCTTTTGCTGGACATCGGAGGGAGAGGGATCGATCTGACTGAAACTGGTAATTAGCCTCCAGTGGTTCCAGATATCAACCTACTCTCATCCTGGGGAACACCCACTTATTAGGATTTGTTGAAACAAGATCAATTGTAAAGTGCAGAAATATTGACTTGATAGTTTAAGAATGCCATGAGCAGGCCTTCATAACTTGTCTCCTATCCGTTAAGGAGCACCATCAGCTCAAAACTGTTTTCCTTTAGTTAGCCTCCCCCAGAGAAATGAGAAAGAAACAAAAAGACAGAGAGAATAGTAGAAGGAATAAGGGGGCAAGAAAGATATGGACAGGCCCACTGGGAGGCAACATCTCCGGGAACTATTGGTTTGAGACAGGTGCATGGGATGGTTGGATAAAGTGGATGTCAGCCGCGGCAACTACGGGACTCTCTGTGCTATGCTAATGAGCTGCAAAGATACATTGTGAGAGTCCGTGTGGAGTATAGCGAGTTTCTTTGAGCTAGGCAAATGAGCAGTCAACGAACTACAGCTCTGACATAGCCGAGAAAAAGAGAGATTTCTCCTTCTGTCTGCTGTTGTTTAAGCTCAGCTCTTTGTTCTCATGCTGTGTTTGCTGAATTTTTTTGTCTGTATTTAAAACCGACAAAGAAAAATGTTGGATTTTTTTACTATTATTTTTTTAGCTTTATTTCTGAGGGAATTGTTGTTTTACTCTTTACCTTGATTTGTTGGATGTTTGTCTAATTTTCTTTTGATACATGTTTATTTATTTTCTATTAATTAATTAATTAAGAATTAATATGTTATATCTATATCAACACAATTGTGGCAACCGATTACTAGCAATAATTTCGATTAAATTTAACAAATTAGAATTGAGTAATAATTAATCAAATTAATACCTTAACAGTTAACCATTTAAAATGAGTAAAATATACACCAAAAAAATGTTTTAAACAAAAATATCTGGATAACAGACAGATGTCAAAGAAGAAGTCTTTAAATCAGGCTGATTGAATTAGCATCTCAAGGTTCTGAGTTACACTGTTATGCTGATGGAATCAGGTAACCAGCTGAATCAACATGCTTTGTTTCAGAGTGTCTCCACCTCTATGTAACCCCTCCCCATTTAAATGTATATGAAAACAAGGTATTTTGGCTTAGGTCAGACTTGGGGAAGATTTTTTGGACGAAGCTGGACAAGACTACAGCGATGCAACAGCAAAAAAGAACCCTGCTTATAAGACACACCCGAGTCTCCTGGTCTTTGCTTTTTTTCCCCCCCAAACACTTTAGAAGAAAAAAGTTGATAACATGAGTTATAACAGCCAGTTAAACAAAAAGAAAAGGTGATCTTATGTTTAACATAATCACCATTTCACAATCATTTGACCTGAATCACTGAACTCATATAGAGCCCAGTTTCTTGGGAGTTAGGTTTACTTTATTAATTATAGCAGGACTGTCCGTAATCCAAATAAATTCTAAAAAGTGGCTCTTATACAAAAAAAAGTGGCACAGTTTCTTTTTATTATACACAGACGTCAAGATTCAGCCTGTGAATCTCAACAATGGCTATTTGTTCATTTGGATGTTATAACTCAGGTACAGCAGCCAAACAAAACTTAAAGATAATGACTTAAGGGTCAAGAGCCCAACTAAAACAACACTAATTACCATAATGGTGACATAAAATTACAGTATTCTCCAACAGTGATTCTGCATGTTAACATCAGGTGTCTTCAATGTTGGCAATATAAAATAAAGAGTTCTTCATTCATCCGTTATTCCGATATTTTTGTTTAATTTTTTTATTGTGCAAATTTTACTCATTTTAAATGGTTAACTTTTATGGAATTAGTTGTATAAAATATTACTCAATTCTAATGTGTTCAATCTAATTAATAATATTGCTTGTAATCTGTTGCCACAATTTTATTGTAGATATAGCATATTCATTTTTACAGTGTAACACATTGTCCCCCGTTCTTCTTACTAGCTTTATTTAATCTCCACTACCAGTGGATTTCACCTTAGAATTAAAAACTGTTCAATAATTTGTTTAAAGAAAGGTCTATCTTTATTCTTCTTCTATATGCAACTTTTTCCATGTGCCTTACCTGGACTTCTCACTCTCTCTTTCTTTGTATGTCGGTCTATGTGACCATGGAAATATACTGTGCAGTGATGCACATTCAGATGGCCACGGCACTTCCGAACACTCTGAGAGAATGTTCACCATCAATAACGGTGGAGGGGCTGGAACCAGCAGCAGCAGGGGTGGAGACAGGGTAGGGTGAGTATAAACTATTATCATTTTTATAATTATACATTTAAATAATTAAAAAAAACATTTAATTTTTTTTTCGTTGGTTTGGCAAATGTTATAGCTTTTAATCCATTCTGTTGTCATATGGTATATATTGTGTGACAGGATTCACCTCCCTTCAGAATCATTGCAGAGTAGCTCTCCAATCGCTGCCCAAGGTCTGGGCAATAGCAGCGTGTCACTCAGTGGATGTGCATGATAGCAGAGCGCAGCTGTGAGGCATGGTTGCTGCTAATTAGACCTTCTCACAGCAGCCATGAATCCAGCATGTTTTGCTGACACTTTTTTAGTAAAAAGCCTTAGTGAGGTGTGTTGACTGCTGATCCGATGTTGTTGGTTTTCATTATCTGACACGTTGGTGCCACACTTCTCCACAGTGGATTAATGAGACATCTTAGTCCACTCTACAGCAACTGTGCTTCACCCAAATTTGTGATGGAGTTTCTGTCTCCTCTCAAAACATAACCATGGCCATTATATTGCCAGTTCAGATTCAGGCTGGAGCAGGTGGTCAAGAGGAAGTACACAACAGTATGACTGTGGGCATCACATGATTAGGGATACATGATCATAATATTGGTCTACAACTGCCATTATCTGTCTGTCTATAATAGTTCATACTTAATCCTTTTCAAAACTAGGCTTGATCTTGGAGACTTTGCTTTTTTTGGTAAAAATTTCATTTATTGTTTAATTCTAGTAATTCTTGAATTTCAGTTCATTTTAATTCTACTTCCTTTCACTGTGAAATTTGAATTATCAATGGGCTTTATGCACAGCTGCACTACTTCCTGAACTTAAGCCAGCTCCTTTGTTTCCTGTCTGCCATTATTGGCCAAATTGATTAACTCAGGTGTGCCTGACCTCAGTTGTCACGGCAACAATAATCAGACACACTCATCAAGTTTGCCCAATAATGGCAGACAGGAAACAAGGGAGCTGGCTTAAGTTCAGGAAGTAGTGCAGCTGTGCATAAAGCCAATTGTACCCAATATTATTAACTACCTCAATGCCTTACTGTGTCAGACTTTTTATAGTGGTATGACAAGTTCTCAATGTGCTGACTGTGTTTGTGCCAGGCGGCCAACTCTCACAAGCGTTTCCTAGAGTCTGAGGTGAGGACGAGAAGTGCAGCTATGGACAGCTTTGACCAGATGAACAGCTCCCTCTTATCAGCAAACATTGATCTGCAGGTACACAATCAATACAGTCACTGCCATTTGACAAAGGTCTGTTCAGAGAAAGCTCTAGATGTTGTTTGTTGTCAACCTGCTTAGGCTGGTCAACATTTAAATGTCACATAAACCTTTTCTGCCAGCATAAACGCATGCTATTAGAAACTACCTTTGTATTCATCCAGATGATGTGATGTTGGTCATGTCTGTTTTAAGAAATCATTGCTGGAAAGCTGCCATAACCGTGTGGGGAACAGGGATGAGATGAGATCTCTGCGCAGTTCGTTGGAGAAGACAGAGGAGAAACTCAAGGAAGCGGAGAGACAACTAGCAGCAGCACAGGCTGAAAACCACTCTCTCAAACATCAGGTGCTTGCAAGCACACACAAACCGCTGTTATACAATGCTATTATTGATCGAGTAGTAGACCATATCCTTATGCATCCTTGTACCATTGACTTTTTCCTTTTTTGTTAGTGAAACATTACATAGATTATTGAGAACACCTATTGGCTAGAATGCCAATTTGGGCTCAATTTACAACAGGAATATTTATGAGAAATGACATGAGAAGTGGTGACGGCAGCGTTTCGCAGTGTGCTATATTATATCTAAATGCAGTGATTATATCTGTATGCAGTATTATATCTGTATGTAGTATTTAGGTTCAAAATAAAAATAAAGTTACAAAAATAAGTTACAAATAAGAATAATCACTTGTGAGGAATGAAAAGGGTAGGTGAAAAAATGTCCATTTTGCTTTAATGGCTCAACAAATGTTTGTAAAACCTGATGATAATGTTCTACAGCATGATTTGAGATTATCCAAAGAGTATCTCTTGTGCTTCATTGGAAACAAGAACGTCTGATATTCAAGACTGAAAGTCTGATATTTTCTAAATGCTTGATGTCACTTTTTTATGTTAATGTCCATGCTATTTGACAACTAAATAGCTTTTTTTTGTGTGTAGGTGGAGACTTCTCAGGAGGCGAAGACCCAAGCATTGAAAGAGTTGAGCGCTAAGCTACAGAGGGAATATGAGGAACAGCTGCAGGAACAGCAGAGGAAATACAGAGAGGAGATAGAGGCTTTGCAGGTACAGATATGACCAAACAAACCGACTCTCACAATGCCTTAATCTCCAACTAGTTCAGCAAGAACTGCTCTGCATGATAATGCGACAAAAGCATTAGTTTGTGACTTTTTAAAGACTTTGTTATATCTACAGACAGACTCATTGTAAAAGACTACTTTTGTATTATACTTTACAAGCAGGGTATGGTGATTCCAATTTCATAACACGAAACATCTGTAGATATTCACCAGGGAGGAGAGAAAAATGTCCATTTGTTTTTCTAAGTAAGGGCGCCGCCGCCACCTAGTGTTGATAGTGAAGCTTTTCAGAGCGGATGACGGTAACTGAGTATTGAACAGAGTCATTCTGAGTGTGTAATGAAGGACCCGTTTCTCCACAGGCACGGCTTGATGACTACATGAGGAGACTCGAGGAGGCTGAGAGGAATGCTCAGATAGCTGAGGCAAAGATCGCTGAAAGGGACCTAAGAATTACAGAGGTGGAAAGGCTACTAAACTGTATGGCTCAGGTAAATAATATCAGTTTGCTCAGTCTTTGCCTGTTACCCCTGAAGAAAACTATTTATAAAACACGTCTCTCTCTTTTTAACAGGAGAAGGGTGACTTGATAAAAAAACTTGTTGAATGTGAACAACGCTTACGTGGTTTGGACGAAATTGACCACGTAGACAAAGCTGCGGCCAAACAGTAAGACAACTGATGTATTCCTATAATGAGTTTGCAGCTGCTGAGTCCAGTGATGTCATGTTTTCTTCATTCAAGATGGTTGCAGTGGATGGCCTAAGATCTGTAATAACCAGATAGCATAATACTCTAACAATATTTTTCAACTAGGCCTGGGAAAATAATATTGCTTCAAATAATTAAAGCAATTAATTAGTATAGATTACTGACTGAGATGCTGGCACAGCTAAATATTTATTAAAATGGGTTTATCTGACTATTATTTAAGGTTTACGTAAATTAAAGGTTGTTATAATATTTTTAATGTTCTAAAATAGTTAAAGGGTTAGTTCACCCAAAAATGAAAATGATGTCATCAATGAATCACCCTCATGCCGTTCCAAGCCCGTAAGACTGTTCAGAACACAGTTTTAAGATATTTTTGATTTAGTCTGTCCCTTCATTAAAAATGTATGTATGGTACACTGCCCTTGTCCAGAAAGGAAATAAAGACATCATCAAAGTAGTCCATATCCATTAGCCGCATTTTTCCTCCCAGGTCCGAGCAGCTGAAAGGGGAAGCAGCAGAACTTCGAGAGAGAATAAAACACCTCAATGACATGGTGTTCTCTCAACAGAGGAAGGTCAAGGCCATGATAGAGGAGGTAAGGATTTGCAGTGACTGTTTCTTCTGTTAATAAAGGGTTTTCCATGTACACAAAATGAACCAGAACCAAAAATCATGACTCCATTATTGTTTTAATTATAAAACAAACAAGCAAACAATTTTGCAGGTTGAAACCTTGAGAGCAAAGGTTTCACAGAAGGATATGTTCATCGCTGAGCTGCTGGACAGGATTGCCATTGTGGAGTGTGAGGTAAGAGCAACGTTTTCCATGGAGCAAAATGAGAATTTTGCTTGTCCGTCGCCTCAACCAATCTCAATAGCACAGATTGGTTGGAACTTGGAATTAGCATGCTGAATGGGATTATTCCAGAATCCAGCACTATTCTGTCAGCTGTTTGAGATCCCTTTGGTTGTTATTCAAATTTCTCATCTTATTTGAATCGGTCTTTGTCCAGTGTCATCTTTATATATCTGTGAATTCAATTCTCTGCTCAATTTCCCATTGCCTCTGATCTGACTCTGTCCTTTGCTTTGCTTCCTAGAATAATGAGTTAGAAGACAAGTTGAAGTATTTTATGTCTGTACAGAGAGCATCTGAGACTAAAGTAGTCACCAGGGATGTTGGAGTTGGCTGTGACCTGCCCGTTAGGTAATGAGCACGATCACCTTGCCATAAGAAATTTAAAACTGCTTTCGAGGCCACACCTTCACACACATGCTCTTCCTGTTCTCATAGATCTGAGGAGCCGCTGTACGCCGCTCCTTTGCAACCCAGCCCTGTCTCACCGACCACAAGATCCTCTAGCAGACTGAGCAATAGTCTACTTAAATACACCCCTGGCCAGTACAGCACAATGCTGCGGTCCAGTGTAGTACACACACAAGAAACAACGAGCAGCACCACACAAACTGCAACTCTATCTTCAAATCAGACAAGCAATGAAGACGTTAAGTCCGAATCTCCACCAAACTCTGCCACCAGCCCTCGAGCGAGAACCAGTCCGTCACAGATCTACACTCCTTTTATGAAGCTGATGGAGATTAGTGCGAAGATGAACATTGATTGAATGAAGTTCTACTGAAATGGCAGTGGCCGAAGCTGATGGAACATGAAGTATTTTTGTTGTGCTACTGCTCGTTTAACATTGCAGTATATGTAAATAACCTACTGATCTGTGAATAATTTATTTTAGTAGTATATTGATGCACTCTATTTTGCTTTGTTTACAAAAAGGTGATTTTATGTGATAGCCCTCTATATTTTACAATTAACTATTTATATTTTCCTTTTTTCTGAGTGTACAACCCGTATATTATTTTGGTATGTATTAAAAAATAGTCAATTATAGGCTCTATTTATGAAGGGGTGTTCTGCAAAGAAATTATGTTATTGGCTGTGATCAAAGCTCAATACTTGAGTTGTGATAGATGTTTTTCACTTCAGTGTGTATTAACGTGTTTAAAGGTTCCATTTATTTGTACAAAGAGAGTTGTTGACATCAGTGGCCTTGTACTCTATTGCACTTTTCTCTTGGAGTTGTTTGATGCACATACTCAAGCTTATTCACCTGATTTTTACAGTTCAGCTAAATTTAGTTTGAAGGCCAGTTTAAAGAAAATGTGTTGGTTAGACCATATCTTTCTAGACCAAACATCACCCAGACACAGAGTGAAGATTGCTGAGAGGAAACAGGGCTCTGTGGATTGTTCACAGCGTTAAAGGAATAGTTCACTTTGAAATTATTTTTTTTGTATGTTTTAGCTTACCTCAAGGGCATCCAAGATGTAGCTGTCTTTGTTTCCGCAGTAGTTTCAATTTTGATATTTT
>JAOTRC010000022.1:22260960-22276993 GCA_027497675.1 Cyprinella lutrensis
CTTGCCCGTTGCAATGTAAAAATGAGATAAATAATGGACACAAATGAAAAACATGAATTTGTTTATTTGATTTCATTCATTTATTTATTTATTGTTGCCAAATGCACAGTTCTTTTTATAGTTTCCTCGTTAACAAACGTTAGCCTAGCTAGCTTGCCAAGCTCTTTTCATAAATAATCTGTAAGATCGTTTGTACCTTCATTTGTGAATGGAGGCCACTGTCTAACATCATCAACCCAACAAGTCATCCTGCCTGGCTGTAGCTGTCATCGAGGGTGCGTTATCACCGAGGTTTGCTTACATACCGGTGTATATGTCTATGCCAGTGTAACAGCTCAGTAATGGCGTCGCCACAAGATGGCAGCCTACACAGAACGCTCGTCGGATTCGTCTATACCCTTATTCCCTATTCCCTACATTAGTTGCATAAACAGTGCAGCGCTTCCAGGTTCCAAGTCAGAATGTCGGCTCATTATTTGCAAGCTACTGTCAGTCAGCATCACACGTATGTGTCGTAGTGCTCTCGTGAACAGTGTCAGCCAATGACGAGCCATTATTCAGGTGTGTTTAATTAGAGTTGGTGATAAACTGCAGGAAAGTGTCCCACCAGCACCGAAGTTGCCTATACCTACACTACATGAAAAGCATCGGAGAATGATATGGAAGACATTATTGAATGAAGTCATTATTATTTTTTTGCTCCCCGTCCATTGGCCACTCAATACGTCGAAGTTGCCCTGTACCCTTAGCAGAGAAACAGCCCAAGAGCATATTGTTTCCATGTCCATGCTTGATTGTGGGGATGGTGTTACTAGTCATAGCGGTTTTCTTCCTCCAAACACGGCGATAGAATGCCAAAGGGCTCATCTGACCACAGCACTTTCTCCCAAGACTTGTCTGAATCTTTAGATGATTGTTGTTAAACTTTAAAAGGGCTTCTATATGTGCCTTCTTGAGTGGTGGCACCTTGCGGGAGCCTCTGGATTTCAATAAATTGTGGCGTAGTGTGTTACCAATGGTTTGCTTGGTGACTGTGGTCCCAACTGCCTTGAGATCATTAAGAAGGTGCTCCAGTGTAGTTCTGATCCCTCATCTTTCTCATTATCATCCGTACCCCATGAGGCGAGATCTTGCATGGAGCTACAGACCGAGGGTGATTGATGGTTATTTGTATTTCTTCCATTTCCGAAAAAATGCCACCAACAGTTGTCTCCTTTTCACCAAGCTTCTTGCTGATGGTCTTGTAGCCCATTCCAGCCATGTGCAGGTCTACAATCTGGTCCCTGAGGTTTGACAACTCTTTGGTCTCGCCCATGGTGATGGAGACGTTGTAATGGAAGATACAGATTCTGTGGAAAGGTGTCTTTTATACACACAACGTTTTCTTGGCACACTTTAGGCCCCTTATTGCAAATTGGGCATTGTTTAAATGCCATGGCTTACCTGAGAATTGTTTCTGACCATGTCCATCCCTTTATGGCCACCATGTACCCATCCTCTGATGGCTACTTCCAGCAGGATAATCCACCATGTCACAAGCTTGAATCATATGAAATTGGTTTCTTGAACATGACAATGAGTTCTCTGTACTAAAATGGCCCCCACAGTCACCAGATCTCAATCCAATAGAGCATCTTTGGGATGTGGTGGAATGGACACTTTGTACCCTGGAAGATGCTATCCTATCAATATGGGCCAACATTTCTAAAGAATGCTTTCAGCACCTTGTTGAATCAATGCCGTGTATGTAGAATTAAGGCACTTCTGAAGGTGAAAGGGGTTCAAACACCATAATTATGGGGTTACTAATAATCCTTTAGGTGAGTATGTATGCATGCATATATACACACAAACACACACACACATAGACATACTGAACTCTGAGAGGCATTCAGGAAAGAAAATCATGGTTTTAAAGAGACTGAATGTGGCTGAATGGAATGTGTTGCATGAATACCAAGTGTAGAGGTGTACTGAAGTTGTCGGCAGACTAGTCTAGTATAACCGCATATTTAATTAATGTTAATTAAGTGAAATTTCATTTTGTATGGCTTTTTTAATGGCTGTTATAATTAACATGCTAAGAAGCACATTCATGTGGACATATTTGGCCATTTTGTAATCTCACACAGTCACACTGTTTTTGGAGCATCCCTGAAAGTTTGTGATAGAGGATAAAGGATAAAATAACATAAAACTCATGTCTTGATATTTCCATGTCTCTTGTTGGTCTAAAGATTACATTGAAAAATACAGGGATTGCATCACTATTGTGACATCATTGGGATTTTGAGGCCATTGCTAAGTAATTCCACCTCACAGTGTTGTGCATGTCTTCTGTTCTCAACCAACTTGCCATTCATTGTTTTGTTTTTCTTGCAGAAATCCAGAAATATCCAGAAAATCATGTGTAATGTAAATGTTTTTATTTATTAGTTTCTTTATTTGAATAACTTTGTCCAGTTTGCATGGTATATCCATAGGATGCCATAGAGTTGTGTGCTAAAACTGCTTTAAAAGGGGGAATTAAGTGATTAACATCACTAATTATGATGGTGTGTCAAAAATGTGTTAATGATGGTAATTCCAAGGGTTCATGGAATCTCAGCATTCCTCATCGTTCCCCTCCTCTCATGTTTCTCGTGCTTCCACAACACTAAGATTTTATGTAAGTCTACACGGGCAGTCTGTATTTATCTCAAAATCGTCCAAATGTTTTGAAAGTGAAGCACATAATACTTGATTAAGTGTTTTGATTTTCAGTAACTGAGGTCATTTCTGTGGAGCTCCTTTGGGAAACAAAAACTGTCAGAACATTCAGAAAGAAAATCATAAGCCATGCTCAAGACATTTCCGCCTGAAATCTGATTGAAGTCGGACATTTATTCATTTGTAGAATTGAATAAATCAAGGGATTATTTTACTAACTGTTTGCAGGTTCCGCAGATTCCCAGGAATTCTTTTCATAACCCTGCTGTTATCTGACACAGACGAAGAGAAGGGTCAAAGCACACAGACAGTCCTACTGCGCACCTCAGGGCAAACAGGGGTTAAGTGTTTAGCTCAAGGGCACAGTGGCTGGGATTTGAACCTGGAATCCTCCTGTGCATGCTTTAAAGCTCTTTCCAAAATGCCACCAGCAAAAGAAAAAAATGTGATGGAAAAAAAAAACAGTTAAGTTCTTTGAAAACCGATGCAAAAACTCTAACAGCACAAAAAGAAAGTTAAAACATTCCAGGAAATGTTTAATTGTTCAATTAAACCTCAACTTGATCGCGTTACCTCACCAACAAAAGATGCTATACTATACTATACTATACTATACTATACTATACTATACTATACTATGACATTTTATTAGCCTGGATGCCAGCCCGAACCCCGCCCACAACTTTTTTTGGTCAGGAAGTTCGGTCTGGACTCAATCCATTGAGGAGCAATTATGATCAGTCAAAAAATGGTCGGGCCAATCAAATTGCCAGGGCGGGCTTTATACGGTGACAGACAGATGATCTGCAGTTACGTAATCATCATGTCATCAAAGATCACTTGGTTTAAACTGGTTTACAACAAATATGACTGCAGCTGGAGAATTGAGATGTATAGATTCTGCTATCACGTCTGTTTTAGAAGAAATTGACCGCAAGGGATGCCGATCCCTTTTGTGTGGCATGCATGGGATTAAAGCACGTGGAGGAAGCGCTTTCTCTTTCTGAAAACTGCAGCCATTGCCTAGCCCTGCCAAGGAAGTTTCTTTGATGTAGACTCAAGGTTGCATCTACCCCAAGCACTGACGAACAGTACGACTCGAATGGTGGAGCAGATGAAAGCCTTACAGCTTCGGGGACTTCTCGGAGGATTGCCTGCTCTCAGTTGGGCTGACCAGTCTAACGAGGGCCTACTTGAGGAAGTCCTTCCCGTTATTTCCTTGCTCAACTATGAGCCGCCTGGCTCAGTCGAGGATCCTGCTATACTTGATGGCTCGTACGACAAGGAAACCATTCCGTCTGCCCAAGCTCCCCCAGTTTGCGGCTCAGCTACACTGCCGCACGCAGTTCTTCTCGAGTTGTTTGAGCGAGTGGCCACTCGTCTCGGCATGGAATGGCCGGCGCCCTAGTTTCCTCCCTCCTCTCAGCCTACCAGGCTGAGCTGTTGGAGGATATGAGTTCTCATTTGGAGAAAGGAGTGTTATCACCAATGCTGTGGAAGGAGCGAGGATCTGGTCCATCGTAACACTCGCCAGGCCATCCAAGCCGGCGGACATTCTGTGGCCCTGTATGTTGTGGGGGAATGCGCCACAGACTCTGGCTCAATCTTTCTGGTCTGCCCGACAGTGAGAAAAGATGCATAGCAGAGCCCGACTATCCTAAAAAGCCCTGGGGGTAAAAAAAAAAATCTTTCACTGCGGCCGCAGCGAAAAAGCCCACCCACTCTACCCCGTCTGATGGGAAGAGGAAGAGGCCTATCTGATGTTCAGCTCCAGGGGCTTCTCGGTCCAGGTTTTCTGGCGACCAGCCCATTGGACACAAGTGTGAGTCTCTCAGAGGGCCAACTTAAATACATTGGGCCTCCCCCCACATGTTGTGGCCACCATTCAGTGTGCCAGAGCCTCTTCGACATGGCCCCTTTATGACTAACTGGCGTGTGTTCGAAGAGTGATGTGAAGAGCGACTGGTAGCATCATATCAGTGCTCAATCACTGACATTTTATGCTTTCTGCAGGATCTTATGGATAAGGGAAGATCCTTTTCCACTATTAAGGTCTAGCAGCTATCGCTGCATGTCATGGAGTTTGACAGCAGTGGGGCAACACCCCCTTATTCGTAGGTTTATGAAGGGCGCACGGCACTCTCGGGCATCTGTTCCGGATGCCTCCTGGACGCCTTCCTGGGGAGGTGTTCCGGGCACGTCCCACTGGACGGAGGCCCCGAGGAAGACCTAGGACACGCTGGAGAGACTATGTCTCCCAGCTGGCCTGGGAACGCCTCGGTATCCCCCCAGAAGAGCTGGAGGAAGTGTCGAGGGAGAGGGAAGTCTGGGCATCTCTGCTTAGACTGCTGCCCCCGCGACCCGGCCCCGGATAAGCGGAGGATGATGATGATGATGATGACAAACCCCAAAGGTGAACATTTTCTCTCAATGAATGAAGCTAACTGTACTGAGGCTAACGTCTGTCATTGTTTCCATAGTCTTACGTTATAATCGTAACGTTACGCCGTCCTACCTGAGTGTTTTGAACCAGACTGCACACACACAAGCAGCGGATCTTGCTCATTGTTTCGCTTCCCGGGAGATGTAGTTCATTTAGCGATTTTCACATAAAACTAAATGTTACTCTTCTGTTTTATGACAAACTGCGAAGTTTTTGATTTTCAGAATTGTCTTTTAAATTAACAAACATCATATGTGTAATTGAGGGCACAGTTCAGACGCAATTAAAAGATAAGTTGTCTCTCGCCATTGACTACCACACATATTTTTTTCCGAAATAAGGTTCCATGAGCCGGAAGCGGAGGGGCGGGACTTAGGCTCTCTATTGAGAGCTTGAATAATAGACTCTCCAGCCCAGTTGGTGGCGATAATGCACCTTTGCCAATTGCAAGCAAACCACTTGTATTGTGTTGCCTACAATATCGCGACTGCATAAGACAACAGAAAGAAAAGACAGCCCATTTTCCGTTTCCAGCTGCGGAGTAATACCGTACATCACAGAATATACAATCGGTCTTTTTTTTTTTTTTTCTGAACAATACACAGGACAATAGGTACAGAGAGCACAGATACTGTAACCTGTTCAACAAAGTTAAATCAATAGTGTACAGACCAGAGGATAATAACAAATAAATTAATATAATTATAGAAGGGGAAAAAAATTAAAAAATATGCAGTTCCTTCAAGAAATGAAATGTTCTTGTAGCTTTCATGTTTTCTATTGTTTTATAATTTAAAGTCCAAATGAAATGCCTTAAAACAAGGTTGTGAATTAGACCATTTGCATTTGTGAATATGGTATTTTCCAAGGATAATAAACAACTGAATGACAAATCATTTTTTTTGACAATCCACAAAAGTCAAAGTATACAATCGGTCTTTGTCAGACACGTGGGTTCGTTGTGTGTGACGTCACCACGGCGCCATTTTTGAGTTATCACTACTGACTGTGAGCATTGAAGAGATTACGAGAGTAGAGATAACAAGTAAATAAGTCGCACAACTGTTAGGAAAGCATCTTTTGCAGCGATTTTTGTGTGAGCATAGCAGTGAACACACAAGAGCACTTGGTGAGTTTCACGTCTTTGTATACTAAAGTTTTATGTGTTTTATAAAAGATTGTTCCTGTGCACCTATGCTACCATTGTAGAGGTGTGGGGGTGCAACCACAGAAACTAAAAATTCTCGGGACAGCAGCATCTGTTTAAAAAACAATCTTAATCATTCTATTTCATCAGAAACGATCTTAAAACAGGCCTTTAATTGTAAAATACCAAACTTGTCCTTTAAATCATGCTATGTAGCCCATATTATAAAACATGAATCCTTTGCAGCACATCTGCATTATACAAGAAAATGCAGCTAGATAAAATAACACCCGAGAGTGCAGAAATATATAACATTATTAAATGATACTAGTTAGCGCATTAATAACTTTGGCTGCCTCTTAATAATGAAAGTAAAAATTAAATCAACTGAAACAAGAAATCCCTCAAAATAAGTTTAAACTAATTTTTAAAAAATATACAGCAAAGTATACTAACCTTTCCTGGCTCTAGCAGCACGGCGAGCTTCACATAGGCAGCTTCAGTGGAAGAGTTTGGGGTGTTAGGGGTTGGTGTTTGTGTACAGAGTCAAATTGTACAATAAAAGCTGATAAAACAGTCCTGGAGAGCCTTCTCCCACGGTGATATCAGATGAATATTTTTTATTCATATTTAATGAGGCTAGGCGCTTATCTTTCCGCTCTGCTCGAATCCACAGTTGAGTAATTGCTGATTCATATTTGATAAGGGGTAAAGAATCCTCTCCCCACACTGAGACACCTGCACCTGAGGGGGAGAATATAGCGAAAGACCCAAATTTTATCAATTTCTAATCGCTTTCCAAGTACCAATAGCCATAGATCTTAAAAAGTGTGATCAGTGTTGGCATGAGAGAGGAGGAGAGAATGTGTGTCTGTCAAAAGCTTTCAAAAGGAATAGGATATGTGGTGTCTAACCGTCCGGAGTGTGGCAGTGCTTTGATGCCCGCTGATGATCAGTCAGGTGGTTTTAAGAGAGAATAAAGATAAAGAGAGGGTCTAGGTCGGGGTCCTTCCTCTGGTGGGAAACTGATTTCACATTTAATAGATTAAATATTTAAATATTTAAAGATTTAAATTTAAAGATTTGTTGTATCTTTATTCATCAAGAGTAGTTTAAAGCATCAAAAAAAAAAAGAAGAAAAAAATTCTTTGGCAGGCAGCAGCATTCATAGCAAGTCTTTTGCCATGTTTATTCATAGTGAAAGGTTGTAATTTCACTGGTTATCCAGAAGAGGGCAACCTTCAAAAGATATGACCGAAACAACTCTTCTAGGAATTAAAACGGGCAATAATGAAGTGTCTTTAAAATGCTTAAAGATATTTGCGTTCGTTCTTTGGTGTGTTTTGTGCATTTAGGAAACGCCTGCCTTGAGTTGCTTCAAATAGGTTTTTAATTGCCCATTGGATTAATACTTTATCAGTATGACAACAGCTTCCCAGAAGTATACATGAAGAAGGTTATGGATAATTCATGACCTGAAACAAAAAGCTTCTCATATTTATGCATTTAAAAGATTTTTTGTGTACATTTTTTTCACGCCTTTTTCTATGGTAGTGCATTGTGCCCTGCGCTGTCTCTTGTAAAGTTTAGTATGCAGCATGCATCATGACGAAATCTCTAGAAATGCAGCCCACATTCACAAATGGCATGACAAACCCCTCAATTTTTCATATACCAAGATCCTTACTTGAATTGTTCATATAATAAATGGGTGTAGAAATCCTGCATCAAAGGGGTGAGGTGATTTTTTTTTTTTTGTTTTTTTTTTTTTTTTTTTTTTGAGGAGCACTGAGGTTCGCTGGGTTCCCTGTCTAATAACTGTATTTAATTGTTCCTGAGGAGCTCAGATCATTAGGAAGCCCAGGGGTCATGTGAGTTTACCGACAGGGCAGCTTTGCCTTCTTTGATTGGATAATGTTGTAAGCAGTCAAGTTTGTATAACTGAATAAAACATGAGCGTGTTATTAATCTTGAGGATTTCATTAATCTTCTCTTCACCTGAGACTGCTCACCCCAATGCCTGAACGCTCTCACGCTGTCTCAATAATTATTATATGTTCAGTTAGTTGATGTGTTAGGTATCATGAATTAACAATGAACAACAATTTCTACAACATTTATTAATCTAGGTAAATGGTAATGTATAAATATACTTTTATTCATTGTTGATCCATATTTGTTCAAAATGCATTAATGTTATACAATGTGAAATATTACAAAATGAATTTGTATACACTGAAAAAATGAATATGCTTTATCTAATCAATAGAATTGTGGCAGCAGATTACAAGCAATATTATTAATTAAATTTAACAAATTAGAATTGAGTAATAATTACGAAAATTATTTCTTAGAACTTAACCCTTTAAAATGAGTAAAGTTTACACCAAAAAAATTAACAAAAATATCTCATTAACAGACAGATGTCAAATATTTCTTTAGAACTCTTTATTTTATATTGCTAACATTGAAGACACCTGATGTTAACAAGCAGAATCACTGTTGGAGAATACTGTAATTTAAAAACAAACCTAAAACAAACACCAATCACCATAATGGTGACTTCAATTTATGTTTATTTGGTTGTTGTTATAAGTTTTACTCATTTTAAATGGTTAACTTTTAAGGAGTTAATTTGATTAATTATTACTTAATTCTAATTTGTTAAGGTTACATGTATTTAATAATATTGCTTGTAATCTGTTGCCACAATTTTTTATTGCAGATTATTACATTATTTCATGTTGGTTATTTCATTAACTAATGTTAAAAAATTGAATAAATTATGCTTGTTTGTATTTAATAATAGCAAAAAATATTTTTGCATGGTTGGTAACATTTATATATGCTAACAAATAGCATATATAACAGTAGATTTTTTTATTTACCCTATTGACCAGTGCACTCATTGTTTAGTGCCAATGGGTAAGATAATAGATAATTACAGACTGTAATTATACTGTTCAAGATGAGTGTTTGAGTTATGGAAATGAGTTCAAGGAAATGTTTGAATTTTTGTTACATGAATCCAGACTTCACAATCCTGCAAAACTGTAAGCCCTGCAACAACAAAAAAAAACCAAACAAACAAAACAATGTCCAACTACAACCCTGGACATTAGTCTGAGGTGTATAGGGCTTTATGTTTCATCATGAAGTGTTTTTTGAGAGTTGTTAAATTAGTTCTTGTCAGCTGGGTCACATACTACCTTGCTTTTAATATAAACAGCATATTTATATTTTTTATGATGGAAATGAATGCTCTGCAGTAATGTGCATCTTAATGAATGTCATTCTGTTTCCCTATGTGCAATCACTCTACCAGTATTTATATCAGCCTGAGGTTATTTTCTGTGATTGTGTGCATTCTGATATTTGCATTTTTGTAATTTATAGCCTTTTATCTGTTGTTGTGTGTATTTCAGGCTCATTGAACAACGTGTCCAGTGATGCCAACTTCAGCTGTGACAGCGGCAGCACCAATGGCTCGTGTGCAGCGGATACGGCGGGCGGCGAGAGCCCTTACAAGGCGGTGGAGATGGTCTTCATCGCACTGGTTACTGGATCCCTCAGTTTTGTCACCGTTGTGGGAAACATCCTCGTCATGCTCTCAATCAAGGTTAATCGACACCTACAGACCGTCAACAACTACTTCCTTTTCAGCCTGGCCTGTGCAGATCTCATCATCGGCGTGTTCTCCATGAACCTTTACACTGTCTACATCATCAAGGGCTACTGGCCGCTTGGCCCAGTCGTGTGTGACCTATGGCTCGCGCTGGATTATGTGGTCAGCAACGCTTCTGTCATGAACCTGCTAATCATCAGCTTTGACCGGTACTTCTGTGTGACCAAACCCTTGAGTTATCCTACACGCAGAACCACCAAGATGGCTGGCCTCATGATTGCCACCGCCTGGATCATGTCTTTCATCCTGTGGGCTCCCGCTATCCTGTTTTGGCAGTTCATCGTCGGAGAGCGGACCGTAGAGCCTGGCGAATGTTACATCCAGTTCCTCTCCAACCCAGCGGTCACGTTCGGCACAGCCATTGCTGCGTTCTACCTGCCGGTGGTCATCATGACCGTGCTTTATGTGCACATCTCTTTGGCCAGCCGCAGCCGTGTGTCCAAGCAAAAGCCCGAGGCTAAGAAAGAGAAGAAAGGCCAGAAGTCTAGCGGCCTGCTCAAGAGTCACATCTTGAAGCAGGACAACAACAACCAGTCCCCTCCGAAGCCCAGCCTGGATACCTGCTCTACAGTAGACACTGTGAAGAACGGCAAACTAGACGAGTCTGTGGTATCGGCCAAAGCTGACTCGTGCGTGCAGCCGGAGAAGGAGAGCTCAAATGAGTCCAGCACTGCCAGCATAGCGCACAAAGAGCCCAAAGAGCGAGCGAACAGCGAGGTGACTTCAGATGCCGGCCTGACACCCGCGCCAACAGCCGCACCTAAAATCAACCCTCAATCCAAATGGTCCAAGATCAAGATAGTCACCAAACAGGCAGGAGACGAGTGCATCACGGCCATCGAGATCGTCCCACCGAACAGTAGCGGCGAGAGGCGCTCCATCCCTGTCAACCGTCCCCGCACAGTGGCACGCAAGTTTGCCAGCATCGCCCGCAGCCAGGTAAAGAGGAAAAGGCAGATGGCGGCGCGAGAGAAGAAAGTGACAAAAACTATCTTTGCCATCCTGCTGGCCTTCATCATCACGTGGACGCCATACAACGTGATGGTCTTAATCAGCACGTTCTGCCAGTCGTGCGTTCCAGACACAGTCTGGGCCATTGGCTACTGGCTCTGCTACGTCAACAGCACCATCAACCCCGCTTGCTATGCACTCTGTAACGCCACCTTCAAAAAGACCTTCAAAAACCTGCTCATGTGCCAGTACAAGAACATCGGCACCAGATGAACGGAGGAAAGAAGCGGCCAGCAGAGATGGAGGGTGTGATATGGAGAGTATAAAGGCTGTCCTGGCTCTTCTGACCCCCATAACTTTGATGCTTCTGAAGGTATTGCACAGTACATTGAGAGGCAACGTCGTCCCATAATGCTAAACAGTGCATTATAACCAAAACGTAATATGTTAAGGAATCAGTGTTTTCAAGCAGATGATGGAGCGATAGACGATACGCTGAATCACTGAAGAAATCAAGACTTTTGCTGCACTGCTAAGACTACTGAACTCTGCACGACAGTTACATGAAGATCAGGCTGCGAATTACTTTAAATTAGCTGGCTCATTATTTCCAACAGTGAAGAGAGAATCCCAGCAAATATGAACCAGGAGAGACTTGGTGAATTAAGGGAATTTATTGATTCATTTATATTCCCAGTACAGCACAAATGGTACCAATCAAGTCCTTTTGGTTAGTGTTACCACTGTTTTTGCAGATTCTCTGAAAACATCATACAGAGGATCACAGCCAAAGACAAATAACTTCATGTTTGACTATCCCTGAACGCATGGTGCTCCAGAGTGAGATTCAATTTCCTATAGCCTACCTGCACCTTCCACTTTCCAAATTAAGGATGTTGCTGTCCACGACAGCTGTGTAGCCCATTACATTCATAGCGGCACATTCAGGGCATGTGGTTCAGCCTGGGAGAAGTTAGTCATCATTATCCTCTTAGTGTGATCCTCTTGAGGTTCTGGTATAGGTCAGAATTCAAAAGGATCTCCTCAATGGATTGGGATAGGCATTATAGACTTTAAATGGGATGAGACACTCTATACTGAGCTGAGAAATGTCACTGGTTTCATCTGAGGTCTGTAAATATGTTTAGATATGATGAATATATGCTCTTGAAAGTATTATTTCTTCCCTGCATTTGATGTCTGGATGTTTGTGTTCCTCTTGTATTTAGTTGGTGATCTTCATGTACTTTTACAGATTAAATATTAAATGTATTGTTGTCTGTATGCAGAACTGTTGAAACCATTTATAATTTGTGATATACTTGAAAAAAAAATAGGAGATGACTAAAATATTTAATCTGTTTATAAGATGTTCAATTTCAAGCATTTTATTTAAAGCGGGGCACAAAGGACTGTCCGTAAATTGAGAAATGGAAAATTGCTTTTACTTCCCCCTGTAAAACATGTTGATTTAGCACATATCCACTTCATGTTTTCTCATGGTGCAATATCGTTTTGCCAAGTTTGTATTTAAATACAAGGTTTTTAATTGATGAAACCGCAGCATGTAAGCCTGAAGGAGTGATCGCCAACTATTTTGTGTTTGAGAACATGTGGTCAGAATTAAGGAGAAATGTGTTGGATGTTTTAGGGCTCATGTTGTTACATTATTTACAAGCTGCCAGTTTCAGCAATTACGGACTTTAAAGCATTAAACCAAAGAGATCGTGGCACTCCGGTCTGCTATTAGACCTGGTCAGGAGGAGAGATTATTCATTCATTAGCATCATTTTAAGATGCAGAGACTTGCCTCTCTAACGTCTTGGGTTTGGTTTCATGTTTCTACCTCATAATCAAATTTCCATTCATAGTGTTTGTATAACCAAACCAGCTCTGGATTTCTTTTTAATGAGCGGTAAAGACAGACTCAAACCAGATTTCCATTTTTTTTATGAATGTCAAAACTTGCCAGTTGCTTTGGTCATCTGATACGTGGACTATGTTGGCTAAGTAGGCTGTTCACTACCAGTCTTAATCAGTGAAAGACATTATAAAAAGTCTCCCCAACTCTGATGCAAACCATTAAAGAATGTGTCACACTGGAATCGAGTTCTCTCAGAGCTGTATTAAAGAAATTGAATCATACAATCTGAATATTGTCCTTCTGCAAATAAGTCTATCATTAGCATCTGTTAGATGACCAATCCAGAAAAATGACTTTGCCCGAAATGCTCTTTCCTCTGGTCTTTTAAATTTTCACTTCAAATGTTCAAATGTAAATTATATAAGGATTGATGTAGAAATCCCATGTATAAGTGTACCAGCTGAAGGGCAAAGTCAGTGATCATTACCCCAGTGAAGCTGTTTGAATGAACTCATTGTAATTATGGACTTATCTACCACTGCCCTTAAAGAGCCAGTGTACATACGAGTGTATGTTTTTTTTTATATTGCATAAAGCTTAATAAAGTTATCAAGCGCACTGACCCGAAGAAGAAAAGGCTTGTTCTTTACATGTTCATAAACACACATATGGGTTTGCATAAAATTTGCAGGGCTCAAGTGTCTTTAATAATGAACGGTCATCGCTAATTTACCTTTAGTTAACAAAACATAAAACACACAAAGCTCTGTAACAAAACATCACTGTCTTTCTTGCTTATAAAATAGGTTTGCACAAGAGGGGACAGTCTCTCTAATATGCAGTCTAAACCTTAAAACCCCCTGTCACCCTTCAATCTGTTAGTAACAGTCAAGTCAAAAGGAAAAAGTAAAGGGGTCTTTTCACGTTTACACAAACTACATCTTTTATAGAAAAAGAAACAAATCATTTATTTCAACCAGCACTCCTCAGTTTTATATTCTATGATACAAAAAAAGAGAAGGGTGACATCCAAACACTACTTATATACCCCACTAGTAATATAATCCTGTAAATTACACAATTTTACAAATTTGTAAGCCAAACAGTCATAAAATAGATGTGTTTGATCTGATTCTACTGATTGTTGTCCTTTAGCCTGAGGCTTACACATCTGATAGATGGGGGAGAGAGAGAGAGAGAGAGGAATGTGCTGGAGGGAAACATCAGAGGAATGGGAAAACTACAGGGAACCACGCGCTAAACAGCGACATTTTATTCTTCCCTCTCCCTCACACATGAAAGAGTCATGTAAGGTGTCAAATACTCAGATGTTACTCAGTCAGTCTTCTAAAGCTATATGTTTGTGGCTGTAGAGCAAGTCCCGCTCAAGCTGAAGAGCACTGAGTAGAGATATAAAAGGCCGTGTTTGGATGACGGATGATCGCGTGATGTTTACTGTTCATCTCTTGCTCCCTTTAGTTCCCTTTCCCCTTGTTTTTCTTTCCTGTGGAAAGATTGACACAAAATCTCATTATTCAGATCCAGCCGAAAACCTTTGACGACGCCTCCCTCATGCTGGTCTCATGCTGGTTAGGAAATGCATATGCTCTTATAAAAATAATGCTACAGTATTATTGCTCGCATCCACATTCAGATAAGCACATTAACCACAAACGCATGCTTTAAAAGGACTGAATTAGACATCTGCCTCTTGTGTATGAGCAGAGGTTCATTATTGATTTCAGAATCCCACTCAGGCACCCACCACAGCCAACAGGCCAAGATTATACAACCAGAGTAGATTACATGCCTTACTGACTCCATTCAGCCAAACCAAACTACTGGTTGCAATATAACACCTGTTGAGTCATTGTTTTTTCACACTAACATTTGATTTTAACAGAAAACACCGAGTGCAACATGTTCCTGGATCAACATTCAAAAGTTTACAGTTTATGTCAAATTCAGTCTACCAACAAGGGTTAGGTGTTATTCTCGTATTATTTGCTTCTGATTTTAGGAATAGTTTATGGGTGGATTAGGTTTAGGGGGATGGCTAGGATTCAAATTACAGACAGGAATGTTGCTCCAGGATCAACAAAATATGTTGAGCCAGGAATGCGTCTAAAATCAGGAACATGCTCATTGGCTGTCAGTTTTGGGTTTGGGTTGAGGATGTACCTTTGGGTTTGTTTTTGACCTTGGTGGCGCAGGGTTTGGAAACAGAAATGGTTTGCTGACAGTCGACATTGAAGAGAGCCTTTTGTAGAGTGCCGGTGCGGCTCTTTGAGCTCGTGGCAGCGTCACACTTGCCCCAGTTACCAAACTTATACTTGCAGTCAGCTGCATGAAATGAGAACCAATAAAGTAAGATCATATGAAATGCACAGAACAAACAGAAATACACAGCAGCATAAAAAGGTAACGCTTCCTTTTATAGTACAGTACTTACAGTGTACTAACCTAGAAAGTACCGGCTAATATAAGGTAAGCACATGGCACAGGGGTAGGTTTAGTTTAGTTACTGAAATAAGTACATAGTATTTACATGGGTAACTGGACTGTAAAAGGAAGCTTTACCCATAAAAACACTAAATATAAAATAAAAGTGATGGCTAAACATGAAGGTAGGCTAATTTCAGCTGATTTAGCACAGTTTCACTGACCTCCAAAGTCTTTCTTCCAGTTGCAGGGAACTCTGCATTTGACTTTTTTGGTCTGCTCGTTGCAGGTGCCTTCCCTCACTCCTGGTCCACAGTCCCCGTTATTGGCCACGCAGGTGCCATAGCGCCACTCCTCACAGTCTGCCGCACCACCGTTACCTCCCTTATTCTTCTCTATCACATGACACATAGGACACCACAGTTACTTCATGTGATTACCTTCATGAGTATCACGCAAACTATTGTCTAAGGTTCAAAGTGACAGATCACATAGTGAAATTATGCATGAGACCTGAACTAATGGAAGATAGGAGAAAGATGGTCTCGTCAGTGTTTGATACCTTTCTTGTTTTTCCCAGCCTCTGTAGTCACGATCATTAAGGCCACCAGCACCACGATGAGGGTGGAAAACAGGCCACGCATTCTGGAAAAAAGATTAATCAAAATTACAGTTCTCACGAAATGAACAATTTCTGTCATAAGTGCAGTTACCATTCCCCAATCTTCTCAAAACTCTGGATTCTGATAGAGGGCCATGACACTTAGACCTGAGTGCAAAAATGGAGGCTCT
>JAOTRC010000022.1:22291457-22303167 GCA_027497675.1 Cyprinella lutrensis
AACAGTGACGTAACGACGTCGTTCCCTGGGCGCTCTAGTCAGTGGAAAAGCAAACAGGTTCTGAATGGGTTCGCAAGTTGAACCAGCTCCGAACTAACTTTGAACCAGCACCAGTTCCGAACAAGTTCTTTTTTCGGTGGAAAAGGGGTAATTGACTTACATAGTAGGAAAAAAATTTACTATGAGATTCAATGAGACCAGAAACTGGTTACTGATGTTCTGGTTACTGATATTCTTCTCAATATCAGAAAATTGACTCAATGGATTCAAAAACGGATAAACTCGAATGTTTAACTCTGGGGGAGTTGTAAAATGAGCCTGTTTCCAAAAAAAAGTGGAGTATCCCTTTAAGAGCGATTTCTGTCCCTCCATTGAAAATTCAGCGAACTAAAACTCAGGTCATAAAGGCATCGTTGAAACGAGCAGTTTAATCCAAGTCTTGTGAAGAGATACAATTGATTTAAGTGATGTGTTAACTTAAAGATTAACTTGTCTTATGGCCTTGGAATGACATCTGGTAAATGTGACTAAATGATGACAGAATTTTCCTTCTGGGGTTAAATAACCCTTTAACTTATCCAGCATCTAACATGAACAGTCTTTCTCTGCATGTCCATCTCACCTGTAAGTCTGTCTTCATGAGAGATGCTCCCGCCTCCACTAGGTAATGGCAGATCGTCCTATGACACAACGAGGCCGCTTTGTGCAACACCGTCTCCCCGCTGAATAAAAAGTGAAAGAGGGACAGCGAGAGAGAGAAAAGAACAGACAGAGAGAGAAGAATGCAGAAAAACAAGTTGGAGAAATAAACAGGGTGTTAAAAATTAATCTCAAGATAATTCCCGAAAAAGCTTTTGAGTGAGCCAGGCCTGACTATACTATAATAAAACAAAAGCCTGAAACTTTCCTGTTAACAAATAAAAATAACAAATGGCATCAATGTGTGTTACAAAATAACAGAACAGGCCTCACTTTTCTCTCTCCGTTACATCCAGAATATCGGTGGGTGCTGTGGAAAAAAGAGAGAAAAAAAGGAAAATTAAACCTTGCAACCGCACTAAAGCATGTGCCCTGAGGTGATGGTGTGTTGCTTAATGAAGAGCTGTAAAAAGCTTGCGTGGGAGAGAGAGATGACCTGCTTCACACATCAACCCCCTACACACCACAGATAATGGGCATAACAGCAACTGAAAGCAAAGTAGCAAACAACTCCAGTCAGAAGTTTGGACGCACCTGAATGCGTTTACGTTCAGAGACCTGTTGATCTAAAGGCCAGGACAGAGACAAACGTTGACAAAGGGTGGCTATTTTGTAGAATCTAAAAATAAGATAATCCATTTGTCATACAGTAGTTTTTGTATACTTTTGTCAAAATGTATACTAGTTTTGTAAAACAAACAAAATCATTCATGTTTGTCTGGGGTGGGGATTCAAGTCTGACACCAGGCTGAAAGTCAGGCCAGGATTAGGCCTTAATTTAATTAGGACATTTAAGTAGTTTTTAAAAACATCCCTTAGAAAAAATATTACTGATGTGCAATCTTGAGGCAAAACAATGTCACTAATATATATTTTAAGATATGCCAGCAGCCAGTGCAAGTTGCTTTCAGTTAAAACAGATTAAACATGCATTTTAGCCTGGGACTATAGTTTTAGCCTCGTCTGTGAAACCGGGGAAAAGATTCAAAACGTGGAACTAACTGTTATAAAGAATGAATTTAAACAAAGAAACATTATGATAGAAAATGAATGTGACATTTTACTACATATGATCCTCATGGGAACTAAAATATGGAAAGGAACTGAACAGCACTGTCACAAGTGCTTTGACAGTCAATCTGGACAAAACCAGAGTCATGGTTATAAAGGACAGCAGATCCTACAGACAGCACAACAGTAGCTACAGTTATCTGGGCATCGACATCAGCTCTTTGGGAGGCTAACGTCTGGCTATCAAATCACTGAGGGCTTTTTATGCTATAAAGTCAGTCAAATAAAATTACCCACTAAAACGTGGATACAATTATATAATTCAATAATAAAAAAAAATTATTTTATATAGATGAGAATTTTGGGGATTGAACATTTTTAAATTGGGATACAATTTCATTTAAAATTTTCTCATAGAAATTACCAGAGAATTAGATTTCCATTAATGCCTGCAGGAATGAAGTAGGCTTGTACCAGTTGAGGTCTAGAAATGTGTTCAGTTTTGGCATCAACTCTATCAGTCCATCCTGATTCATTTCAATATAAAGGCCTCCTCGCCAATGAAACCAGACTCTAAACACATTTGCTCTTCATGCTAGTCCATGAAACTCAACTCTCGATTGACTACAGCTACCAAATTACCACCAAATAAACCTCAATGTTATTCAACCCTAAATAGAACCCCTAAATTGACAAATTATTTATTAACTAAACAATTTAAAGAAAGACAAACCCTCCCCAGATACAGATTAAGAGACTATGATCTAGAAATAGAAAAAAAGGAAAGCATACAGAAACATGGACACAGAGAGAGCAGGGTTTCAGTAGACACTGTAATCTACACCAAACAGAGGATGAGAGACACTTCATCCTCATCAGTCATTTCAGAACATTTCTCCCAAGATTTGAAACACTGATTCCATCATTCAACATAGTGATACTCGGAAAATGCCTTGGAAAAGATGATAGAACTGCAACTGCTAAATATGAGTAAGCTGTTCACAATGTTAGACATGGTTAATTCACTGAAATACTCACTTTATTGTAGATGGATATTATTTATTTATTCACTACTGTATATATATTGTGCTACACAGCCATGCTAATAAACCTCATTTGAAATTGAAAGAGTAAAGTGAAACTCACATTGTCAGCATATTCTCTAAAAAGATCAACTCATATATTACAATGATCATTCAAAAGAAAGAATAAGAGGCAAAAAAAAAACTGCAGCGACAAAGACATTCTGTGTATGTCAGATACATTTTTGAGATGTTACATATATGTGTTATATAATCATTTACCATTATCAATGATGTATCTGACAATCTCCTTGCTGCCCACTTCCACAGCATAGTGCAGTAGGGTACAGCCCACAGGGTCCTGCACACACAGGTCTGCCCCCATCTTATGCAGCTCCTTCAACTGCAGAGAAAAAGCTGCCAGTTAAACAAACCAACACTGAGATAAACAATCCCCAAACAACGGCAAACCATAGAGAGCATCATTATTGTAAGCCACATGGATCATTGAGGCTCATTAATTATTCCAAAGTGTTTGCATAGAAATTCAAACAGAATCTAGAGATGGGCTCAGCTGTACTCAAGGAGAAAAGCACAAGTTTGGCTGAAGGCTGATAGCAAACGTGACCGTGACAGTCTCAATCGGTTCAAAGGACCTTTCAGTGCCCAAAATCTGCTAAGACTCTTTTATACACCACAGTGAGTTTATACTGGCATTAGCATTAATCCAGTGAGTCTAGTATAATCAGAGGTTCTTTATTCGCCAGTTTTCATTTGGATGATGATGAATTGGTAACACTTTAATGCACGGGATGCATTAATTCATGTTTAACCAACACACAGATAATCATGAGTAAATGCATGACTCATGGAGAACTAAACCATTAATTAATTATTACTGCATCAGCAAATCCGAAATTCGCATCCGAATTTTTCGCACATTAAAAAAAAAAAAAAAAAAAAAAGACCTCACGTTATGTCAATCACGCTTGCACACTGCCTCCGAAACTTTCGTCCGTCATAAAAAAAAAAATTCGGATCAGGATCGATTTTCTGCGTTTTTCGCATTCCACAGCCAGCATATTGATTGTTTTTTTTGACCATTCAGGGCCGGGGGGAGCTCGTTTACTGTCTATGGAGCTTGTTCTGCAGAATCCGCACATGATTGCACACATGCGCAGTGCTTTCAGTTTCAGTTTTCAATTCGATCAAGTGTTAATGTTCTCGTCTCTCGATTGGATTATGAAACGAATAACCTCGCCGTTTAATCAGATTAAAATTAAAAATAGATTAAAAAATTTAAAATAGAAAAATTAAAATTAAAATAGTCTCTACCAGTCGATATACGAATGCCGATCCAAGTGCGCTGACCTGTGCAGAATCTCATGTGGTCCGTTGTTTCCGGAAGAAGCACAAACAGTTTTCTTCTCTTCAATATGTACATGCAGCCTACTGTTCGCGCTCACCTTATCACCTTATTTACAGCTCACCAACGCACATGGATAGGCGTTCGTAGATCGACTGGTAGAGACTATTTTTCACAGATGGCTTCTTCCTGTATTCGCGAAGTTGACTGTGTGTATAAAGTATCTCCTTATTAAACTGTATGGATACTGACAAAGTTCTCAATGCTTCGGTTTGAATTTAGGGACCCTTATTATGCTGCCGTGTAAGTGTGGGACTATTTTGAGCCTTGTTAGTGGTAATAACAAGCGATTTTTATTTGACATTACTCTATGCCCTATATACTGGCATTATACTAGCGTTATAGGCTAAACTGTTTTTAGAGATACAACTATTTACATTCGGCAATCATGAAAACAAATCTCAGATAACGGTTGACTAGGTAACAATGTGTAATTACACAAAAGTTTCATTTTGCGCCGGAGTTTTCCTTTAATCATATAGACTCTTTATTAGTTGCTGATGCAGTAATAATTAATGCTATAGTTCTTCATGAGTCATATATTAATTCTGTGCATTACAAACATGAATTAATGCTTATTAGCACACCTGTATTGTAAAGTGTTATCGATGAAGATACCGATGTCAGAGAGAGTGTTTATTGCTCAATGGTCCCACTGTAAGGACACAGAGATGCTTAATTTAAAGGAAACTTATTGGGGCAGGTAAGGGTTGTGGCGTACACAATACATCACTGCCAACTGCAACATGCCAAACATCCTCATTATTATTTTAAAAGTCCTCTCTTCTCTGCTCTGTACCAGAACAGGTTTGGGGCTGGATGTGAGAGATTAACATTCTGGGGAAAGCCTGATTGGTCACCATAGAAACTAAGAACGAGTGAAAGGTCAAGAGAATATGCAGGATCATTTATCTGGTTCCGCCTCCGCTCTCTTGACATTTAATGGTGAGGTCAGTCCAGCGTTAGAGACGACAAAATATCCTTTAGGCCGAGTACAAAAAGCACACGGATTGCTTTCTTGCATATTAAATTATTGTAAAACACAACATTCAAGCTGTACTCAAATGATATGCATGTTCTTGCAAGTCAATTTGTACATAAAAAATAAATCAAAAGTCTGATGAACCTAGAAGGTGAAAGGGTGAGGTTGTTTATATGTTTAATGTATTCAAATTATGCTCTTACCTTCTGGTGGTCCTTCATTTTCACGCATTCGATTAGATTGTCTGCTGACACTGTTAAACAAGAAAGTACTTTGTTAATGGAGATTCAAGCATATTTTTTCTTTTTTATACAGTTTTTGTCAATTATTTGATCTTGAACTTGTTTAAATCATTTTACTTAATGATTAAAGCAGACTGTGTTTACCAAGATGTAATGTGATCAGATGTGTCAAAAATATGTAATCAGCATTGGAGTTTTCTCCAGAGTTAATGGAGGCCATCTTAATTGATCTTGAAATTATTTTGATGTTATTACTTATGTGGAATTAAAGCACGCGATTTACCAAGATGAAATGTGACCAGAACAGTATAAGTAAATATTTTTCCTTTTTTATGCGTATGTATATTTTTTTTTGGAACATTGTTTTGTGATTGTGCAAGTTGTGCGTCGGCTCCTGCTATTCTGTGCAGATGAATCTGATAGCTTGATGCGCACCACTGTGCCCATGTTTACAGGTGATCGTCTTATGAGTGCAAATGTCACTAACCACATCAAAACTTGAGCCTACCCCCACTCCAATAAATAAATAAATAAACCAATGAATAACAAAAGAAAGATGGATATGCAAAAAATATCTTACAAGCAGGCAAGTAGCTTTTAAACATATGTTGTTTTGTCTCATTGAAAACAATTGGTCTAAAAACAATCTATTCATATTATATAAGGTAAACAGTGGAAACTATTTCAACTTTAATAGGCTATTTATAGGGAAATTGTTGCCTGTTGTTGATTCATGTTTTCTTACATGCATTGTCGCTTTCCCTCGGACCAACAGTCATTTTTCAATTTAAGGGTTATTTGTGGCTTCAGGCTACTTTGACAATTTACACTGTAATAACCTGACCTTCTTTCCTTTATTTACAGATATGACATGAACACGCGAGGATGAATGAATGAAGTATCGAGGTTCCTGCTAAATCCACCCGACAGCTCTAAAATAAATATAACTATTATAGGCTTACATTAGTGAAATTATGGTTTGGAAGATGGATTTGCGATAGATTTACTGACCATTTAAATTCTGTTAAATACAAGTGAAACTCAAAAAATTTTGAATATCGTGCAAAAGTTCATTTATTTCAGCAATTCAACTAAAAAGGTGAAACTAATATATTATATTGACTCATTACATGTAAAGTGTGATATTTCAGGCCTTTATTTGTTATAATTATGATGATTATTTTAATGATAATTTGTGGTTTTCATAAGCTGAAAGCCATAATCATCACAATTATAACAAATAAAGGCTTGATATATCTCACTTTGCATGTAATGAGTCTCTGTAATATATTAGTTTCACCTTTTATGTTGAGTTGCTGAAATAAACGAACTTTTGCACAATATTCAAATTGCACCTGTAAAATGTTACATTAATATTTTAAAGCAAAAACTGAATCTACCCATCTGAAATGTGACCAGATGTGTGAAAACTACGGCATTAGAATAAAAAACAAAAGGCGGAATTATTTTTAAGAAGATTTGTAAAGCTGTGATACCAGAAAATGTGCAAATACTAGAGTCAGTTTCCTCATGACAATTGATGACTCCATTATTACTTAAAGGTATTATTATTCATGAACTGCCTGCATGCACAAATCGCTTATGAATTTTTGTTTAATATTCAGTTATTCAGAGTTACACAAGATGATGTTCTGGTTGTTTTATTCTGGAGCAGACAGTTTAAAAGGGAGTAGAAATACGATTTTAATTACGGGTGTTAATCACATTTGCTGATGCTGGCTCAGAGGGTTCAGTCTCAATATGCTAAATATGTGTTCAAAGCTTTGCAATGCCCTTTGTAGATTTGCCTTCCTAATCCAGCAATCTTGTGTGTTGCTTCACAAACCTCGAGAGGTAAAAAAAATAAAACACCCAGCTGGAATGTTGGGCTAACACACGCTGTAGAGAGGACTGTGAGGCTAAATCTACGCCTGTGTCTAAAGATATGCCTGCTCCAATCCAGCTCTCAAAACTCGGCCGCTTTACGGAATTGAAGAGTCTTTTTTCCTGTCTAGAGAAAAAGCGTGCACATGGCCAAATCAGGTTTTGGAAATGCATTCCTCCTATGCTCATGCCAGGATGCTTTGGAGCTAGTGCTGAATTCTAATGTGGATCAATGTGAGTGATGATAACCTGCTCTGCCTCGCTGCACCTCACAGACTGTGAGACAGTCCTTTCCTTCCCCTACCAGTGCCAAGAGAGCGGAAAACACCACAGTCTTGGCACATGCCCTCTCCTGACAGGCAGTGGCTCATTAAAAGGAACAAAAACGAAAACCAAGGAGTGTTTAACACTCAACTTCCACCTTCCATGAAAGTCAGATATGATTCACTGAGCAAGAGCTGCTCCTCCACTATATGTAGTGACCCCAATTTGCTTCTAGCAGAGACATGAGAGTCTGTACGACTTTAACTTGTTCTCACAAGGAAATACTAAAATTCATCACTCGCCGTTTTCCCATTTACATTCATTCAGAATTTTCCATTATTATCCAAAGAATCTCAGCAAAAGTTCACATGATATTCATTCACTGAAGAGCAGAATGCAAAAACAGAGCACTACTTAAACTCCTTACCAGAATTCGCATTGCTCAGGGTGCTCTTCTCAAACCTGCGGGGGAAACAGAAACATCTGAGTGATTGAAACACTTTCAGTAAAAAAACACAACCTCTTCACAGCATGTGCCTGAATCTAAAGTTCTTGACGCACACTCGGTGAAGCCATCAATCTCAACTTGAATCATCTCCTGATGTTTTTCCTGATGAAGCTGTTAAATGGTCCTAGAATGAAAGAATGGCTACAATGCATATGCATACACACTCTTTTATGCCCTTCTCAATGTTCAGCATCTCAGAGATTTATTGAGCAACAGAATAATACCTTCAAATAAGCTTGATAATATTCTTCTCTTAGAGCAAGAGATGAATTGAGAAGAGAGTCCAAACTCAATGAGTGTCACGGCAATTCTATCTGTGTGGCATAAACAGTGTGACATTACGTCTGTTTGACTTCATATGGCACTGCACAGAATGGGCAGTGCGTGACAGTCTGACTTGACGAGGTGCTGACATATGATATGCCACTAAAGTACAGCGAGAAGAATTCATTCATTTTACCAGAATGGCTGTATGAGCTCCGAGGAGGACAGCCATTTCACAATTGGTCAGACAGATGACAATATCAGTTCCACTAATGTTCATTTAATCTCAATGTCATATCATTACAAATGTTATGTTAATCAAAATAAAATGGACAAAAATGGTATTTAAATAATACAACTTATCTTGAAATTTTCTCAAGCATGTACTCTATTCAGTGAAGAGCGTTTCTGTAAAATTCAAACATCTGTTTATCTGAGAACTATTGGTAATGCTTCCTTTTACAGTCCAGTTACCCATGTAAATACTATGTACTTATTTTAGTAACTGCAATTATTGGGTAATAACCAGTACTAACCCTGAACCTACCCCTGTTCCATGTACTTACATTATATTAGCCAGCACTTTCTAGGTAAGTACACTGTAAGTACACTGTAAGTACTGTACCATAAAAGGAAGCGTTACCAAAATATTACACTGTGTGAGCGCCACTATAGGAAGCATAAAGTGATCGATTTGACAGCTTCTTTTTAACTCCTCCCCAAATGCAAGCGGGATATATCACCGATCTGTAAGGACAGACGCAGTCGAAGTCGAACACGCCTATGACGATGATGCCATCGTTGACACTACACCTCCTCTCTGTCTCTTCCCCCAACAGACCTCCAGCTGACTGGAGCATCTTTCTGTGCTCTCACCTGAAAGAATATTTGATCAAAGGGTTCCCCACCCCACACTAAGAAGGCTGGGACATTAAGGAAAAGAGACAAGTGGCGCACAGGGCTTTGGATCTCAAACTTTGCTAGAAGCTGTGCAGCTCTGAGACGGGAACACACTACAAGGAAATATGTAACAGAAGGACCCAATAAGGGGTATTCATTAGAAGCAAGGTTCACAGTAAATGTAACTGGTATTTAGGAGAGGTCAGAACACAGTCAATTGAAAAACAATAAAGAGAGAGAGAGAGAGAGAGAGAGAGAGAGAGAGAGAGGGAGAGAGAGAGAGTGGGGGGGAATCTGAGGAATCTGAGCATGTCCCATAATTAAAAGCAGTTCACAGACTAATAAATCTGGGCTGACTCTGACATGTCTTCCCAACACACACCTTTGCTGAATGTTTGCATGCCTCCTCCAGCCTTGCTGAGGTTCAGCCTCCAGGCGGTGAAATTTGCTCCGGTAAGTGGATTTCAGATCCCTCATAACTCTCAGCTATCAAAATCTAACTCTATCAATCATAATTTATCTTTCTATTTCATGACAAATGATGTTCATCAAAAACACTCAGAGAGGAATGTTCAGATCAGCCAATATTTTCCTGTGTGTCTGAGAGTTCACAGCATCAATACAGCATGAGAAAAACAACTTGAACATTTCAAGCTAATTCACATCACTAAACTTGCCACAATTATAGGCTTCCACATTCATTTTCAGCCATATCCATTTCGATACAACCTCTTCTTCCTCGGATGGAAAAAAGGTTTGCGGCTGAGTTGGGACAGTATGGGGAGCAAAGTCGATCTGATTCTGATGAGGTCATTCAATCCTCCCGATTGAGTGATACATGTGCCTGGAATCAGGGCAAATGCATCTCTAACCATCATGTCCTGGATGAAAGCTTGTAACGGTTTAGTCCCCTAGTGTAAATGAGCATCCAGTGTTTAAACATGTCTGAACTAACCCTTGGTATGTAACCCAGACGGCAGCTATAATTACTGACGTTCCTCAGACAGCTTTCACAACACACTTACACACTCTAACACAGCTCTAAAAGACACTCTGATATACACACACACACACACACACACACACATGCTCAATGAAAATATAGCTCAAGGCAGCTTTAATGGGGTTATTGAGTTTTTGCTAGCTGTAATTGCTAGTAATTTAGCACATTTACAGAAAGGGTAGAAATGTGACATTGGACCAATTATTCGATATGAGTCCAGAAGCCCCTCATTAACTCTAGAAAGAAATAGCGATCTGAATCCGGACCAGCCTGGCATTTATTCAGCCAGATCACCAGCTCCCACCAGTTCTCACAAATGGTATTTGCAAGCTAGTTTTACTGTATTGATTCTGGACTGGAATGTTCTTCTCTAATTAACACTGAGATGTATGAACAGAAGTCTTTTCTTAAAACAAAAACAGGGGTGAGTAGCGTAAACTGCCCAATTTTTCTTCAAGACTGTTTATAACTTTTTAAAGTTAGTTACATAAAAACATTAGTCTAATTTGAAACAGAACAGTAAGTCTGATTAGCCCTAACCAGGGCCCGAAGTTAACCCTAACTAACTGCTAGTTGGTCATACTAGCTCTTAAGACACTGTCTTAACCCAGGTCTTAATTAGGGGTGCTTGATGGTCCATGCTATGAATAAAATACCAATAGAGGAGACTTCAATATAGGAAGATTCTAAGGGTCAAAGTTCAGCTCACTAGAGAACAATCAACCTTTGGCAGCATCAGGATCTCAGCTTGATAATGAAGGCTGTGATGCCCCATTAAACTGCCCTCGCTTCTCTTGCGTATCTTTCCTCGCTTGCTTCTCCTCATCAATACAACCTTTATTATGGTCCTTCCAATTTACCATTTGCAGACACCACATTAAAGATGGTTCGTTAAGCCTGCACAGGAAATAAGGGGCTAATCTCTCTTGCGCGCTCTTGTTTCCTCCTGTTGTTATTTGCTTTGAGTACCAGTGTTCAGATGTAAATCTCCCTCAGAATGCGAGCTCCTCATGGGCCCAGCTATAATTCCATTACAGAGGAAAACACAAATCCCTAATTTATGTATGACAGAAAAACAACATCAAAATTGTATTAATTAATTACGGCTCTCATTCAAAGTTAAACCAACTACAACAGAAACCTAATCAATTTCCCTGGTAGACAAAGATACAGAGAGGAAGAGAGAGAGAAAGAGAGAAGAGACAAGATGCAGGATTAATCAAACTTTCAAGCATCTTAAGCAGATTTGAGGTATTGACGAGATGTAGAATATGGGCAACAGAAGAGATAGTGATGTATAAGAACAGATTATTGAGGTTTTCAGGCTGTCACAATTTAAACAAGCTGTCTTTGTGCTTATCTATACCATGCTGACGCCATCTAGGCCATGTTTACACAAAGCCGGATATTTAGCAAAACGAATATTTCCCCCCTCTCCGTTTTCAAAAATAACATCGTTCACACACCCGCATAAATACGCCGTCGAGCGCCATCATAACTATGCC
>JAOTRC010000022.1:22316221-22336414 GCA_027497675.1 Cyprinella lutrensis
CACCCCCACCCCCACAGACCTGTCATTATATCCTGTCACATCAATTAATCTCTTTCCTAAAGCACCAAACTGCCATTTGAAGATATGTCATGCAAAGGCAAATACACACTACACACAAACTACACTCACAGACTCCACAAACACACAATAAATATGACACCTGCATGCACATCGCTATAAAGAAAGCAGCCATTCTCAACAGAAGCTAATTGTGATCGAAGGCATCCATCCACACACAGCACATGGGAGCACTTAGGACTCAGGGGAAATTTCCAGGGAACGAAGTTTTAGCTTAGCAAGCAATTAGTAAAAATGGTGCTTATTTCAAATTTCACCCATAACATCTGTCATGAGGGATTTCTGTACTAATGAGGGTTCTCTTCACGTCTGAAAACAGACTAGTTTCAATCTATGAAGGCGCTAGAGTGCTCCAATCTCAGAAAATGATGAGGGAGATTCCGGATGAATCGCTCGCTTAGAAAAAAACTCTTGCTTATTTGATCTTTCTGAGTTTTACACATTCTCAGTAGTTTGGGTTTGTGCAGTAATGTCCATCAAAATCTGACAGGCCTTAGTACAAACAGAACTCTGTTTGGTTTTCTAGTTTTTTTCCAGGCTGTATTTCCAGTCTTGTTCCCGAAAGTGCTCCAGGTGTGCCTGTTTTACCTCTCACAGGTATCTTACCCACCTGGAGCATCAGACGCTGCAGAGATGGGTGACACGACACAAAGTCCTGCAGGGAACCCCATTACATTAGATACATACACACAAACCCCATCAGATCAGGCACACAGTCCATCCAGTTCAGATGGAAATGCCATCACATAAGATTTCTCTCTAATTTATAGTCTTCATTGCAGCAGATAGACAACAGTATTTCTATGAAAATACACTCCAGCACAAGAATTAATGAGAGATTGTGAATTTGAGACTACTTTTCTTATTTTAAAAATACCCTATTCTGCCACATACACTCAGACAACCTTCCTGATATGGGATTCATTATGACCTGCTGCACAGTGTGCACACATGTCTGTGTGTGTGTGTGTGTGTGTGTGTGTGTGTGTGTGAGAGAGAGAGATTTCCCCTGCTCTTGCCTTCCATATGATAACAAAATCAAACCCAAATGTATTGTACATATGTCTCTCTAGACAAAGGCTCTGACTGGTTTGAAATCATTTGGTTTTCCAGCTAAAAGTGAAGTTATTTGTGCGACCAATGTTTCTCAATGAGAAAGTATTAAAACAAGGAGAGTATGGCATAAACAAATAAGATATTCTATACCAGGGGTCACAACGTCAGGGGAAAAAAAACAATGGTAAATACTAAAAGGTCACCTAACCAAAAAAAATGAGCATAGTCACAACAGTAAAATATTTTAAACGTTTAAAATAGAGAAAACGCTTTGCCTAATTTTGAATTGTTGCCATCAAAAACTGTCAAACTACAGTATTTTATTTGCCACTTTGCAGAAACAAGCTAAATTGGGCAGATGCTGACATAAATTCAGACTACATTATTACATACATAAGGCTTAATATGAATTGCAAAAGGACATTTTCACAATTTGTTTTGTCTATAAACTATTGGCTGGAGAGCAGAGCATGGCATTTTACATTATTATAACACATTTTAATATTTGATTTTTGGTTAACACTCATATACAACACTTTTTGATAACATTGGTTAATACTTTAGGTATCATGAACTAACAATGAATAAGATATCTAATAATGAACCTTCACGAATATACGAAATATGTATGATTTAAAAGAATAGTACATCGAAAAATGCGAATTAAAGATAAGAGGATATGTTGAGAAATCTCTCTGCTTAGAGACTTATTTAAAAATTTGAAACGTCTTAAAGATCCCAAACATTTGAATGGCAGTGTGTGTTATAAGAATATATAATATTTCATGTTCCACAGAAGAAGAAGAAAGCAATACAGGTTTGGATTAACATGATTGATGACAGAACTATCCCTTTAACATTGATCTCAATTAAGAAATCCTGTAAAAACTACTGCTCATTGATTTCTTAATACTTATTTTGTGTATTAAAGTGTTGCTGATTTTGCTTTCTTATTGTTTCCTATTTCCTATTTTCCTGTAATAATAAAAAAATGATACTGTGTCACCACTACAATCTAGGTCCTAAAGGACAAACCAGTTGAGTGTACTGTTCTGTATCTGTAGTGCAGAATAACTTCTCCCTCCATATATTCTGACTGTTCACATCATTAATCAAACTCCAACACCTCTCTCCTGATCTTCCCTGTTCTCCTGATTTCTCACTTTTACCACACTCCATCTGTTAACCCCACCCTCTCATTTTTTACCTCCTGTAGTCTCTCGATGTGAGCTCGGCAGGTTTCCAAATCACTGTCTCCCGGGACAACGATGAGGCCCAGCGGAATCGCTGCGGTAAGGATGGAAAGAGACGAAAAGAAAAGTTAGAACAAGCGACGAGGAGAAGAAACAGAATCTTTCCATCACTCTCACAGTAACAGTCTGCTGTGTGTTGTGAAAAACTTGTCCCACATTTTTTCCTCTCAGAATGTACTGATCAGAAATGGAAGAAAGAGTAAAAACTAAAAGAAAGATATAAATACTCTTCTTAATCATTTAAGGTATAACCTAATTCATCTCTATCTTTTTGGATATATATTTAAGCAGATGAATGGATGAATATGATTTATGACAGTTGTGTGAAACATGCAGTGGCTCAGACTCAATCAAACTCATTCAAACTAATCCACAGAATCCTCATGAAAAAGGTCAGACAGTAATAGGACATGATAGGGAGGAAGTGGCAATTTTGTCTGCACAAGAGTCTAAACCACTGCAGGCGTTTTGTGGACACGTGGCTGTAGGCTTGCTCGTATACAGTACGTGTCATTGAGAGAATATGATGAAATATGATGTTTGTGCAGAGGCATAGAATCTGCACAGAAATCCCAACTGTAGCATGACACACTCGATCACCATAACTTTATGGAAGAGCAGTGGTGTACTTTTAAAGGCTGGAGGGGCAGTAGTCATGTGCTACTCTGAGCTGAGTCTCACAGGCTTCAGAGAGGCAAGGTAATATTTCTAAATTAAATGAGCATTCTCAAGAGGACGGCAAGTTTCTCTGACAAAGTGGAGAGCGAGCGAGAGAGAGAAAACGATCAAGAAGAGAGAGAATGGCGAGATATGGGAGAGGTCTCTTCCATTGAGGAATGTTGGGTTGCTTAGCAACATCTGAACAGTCGTTTCTCAAATTCAATTCAGGTTTGTTCTCTGCTTTCTCTCTTTCTTTTGAGTTGGCGGTATTGTCAACGCTCTTCAGAAGAGTAGTGACGGACAGTTTTGAGCAGAATAGACACAGGGACACGAGGCATATCTTTCTATCACATAGGAAAGAGTACAGAACAACTGTATGGAGTTGAAAAGTTTGATTTCAGTAAAACTAAAGCATTTTGTCTTTATAAAATGTCACATGAACTTCATGCCAGAGAAATCAGACTAACAGGCCTAAACAAAGTGTTTGTAGCTTGGCTTCAACCACACCACAATTGGTCTCGGCATAGAGTGCTTTTATAAAAGCACTATATTGCTATAATCGATAGTTAAAATGATCTTATTACGCATTGTTTCATATATACTTCAACAGATAGCTTGCTTATAGCTGTTCATGAAGACAGACTTACTGTTGTACACACACACACACACTCAGAAATGTGTGGTATTAACATCTCCAATGGATCAGCAAAAAATAATCTGTCAAAACACAACAGCAGCATAAAGCTGAATCTGAACGTATTCTCAAAGACCCATCAGTTCGCACTACAATCACTCACTGTAGTGATGGGATGACACCTAGTGTTGACAAATAAAACTGCAGCTTAAAGGGATGGCTCAGTAGCAAAGTACCTAAACATTTAATATCTGATTGTTTAACTACAGAAAACCGCATTATGCAAACAACCGATTTTTGTCATTTTTAGTGATACAAAATATTTTTATAATAATTTAGATTAATAAATAATTTATGCTGAATGTGACAAGACAAAGAGCTCATTGCACTTTCTTCATGTGCGGCATAGGACTATGAGAGAACGTGTGCATATGTTAAAGTCACCATAAAATAAAATTTGACAATTCTTTTTTTAATGGAATTTTGCACCATTTGTACCCTTGTAATCTTTAATCAAAATAACATTGACATCTCTTCTCTGATGACGTGTTCACTGGTGCGAGGGCGGAACCTGTCCTCCTGTCACTCACATGACATTGCAGCAATAGCAAACCACAACAATCCAATGATCCAATCAATTCCAGAGGGACAAAATCAAGTCCCGCTCAAAGTTTTCTAGTCCAATAAGCTGTTTCACTTGGATTTACATCACAATAAGGAAGAAAATAATATTGCCACTTCCGTTTCATGCCGACTTTTAAAATGAAATATTATTTGCAAATAGTTACAAATGAATTACTTTACAACTAAAATCATCAGTACATGCGCTGAACTGTTAGGTTAATACATGTTTCATACTCACAAGCTTCTTTGAGTTTCTCCTTGTCGTAGTGCAGAGCTTCATAATCATGCATGCTTATGCGGCTCACTCTGATCCGTAACCGTTCTGGAAATGGTTGCTGACTACTGGATGGAAAAAGATTCCAGTTAGAACAATCATACAAACAAAGGATGTACAGCACAAATTGAGGCTTTGGAGAACAGATGCATGTAATAGCGAGTATGTTGGCTGTGTCTGCACTGTCTTGGCTAGGTACAGTGTCGTGCACTTCAATAAATGGCATTGCTGTCGCCACACTTATTAAATCTGTCACCACTTCAGATATTTATCTTTTTAACAGTGGTTTCATTATGGGCATATCTGCTGTCAATACAATGCATTCGCCTCGAAGCAATCAGGTGTGTAATGAACAAAACCTAAGAGTTTGCAATTATATTTTCAGCAGGACTAAGCAAGATTGTCTGTCCTATAAAGCCATATATGAGGGTAATTTATTCACTTCAAGTTTCAAGGAAAAGAAACGAGAGAGCAAACAAATCACACTTTCAGTGACAGCTCAATAGAGAAAGACATCAATCAAGTAGTTTAAATTTCTGCTCACTTGGATTATTAATAAAAAGCTCATTCAAAATACTAGTGTGTGCTCCTTTAAAACTCTTTAAAAATAAAAATTCTAAAATGGCAGACCTTGTGTTTAACAGCTTATGCACAGTAGGGTGTTGCAACATAGAGATAGTAAAGATAACTGTCATATTTAAAAATTTAATATTAATATCAAATTAATACTACAAATATGATAATCATAAATAATCAAGCAAATTCAGCGCCAATAACATACTACTATGGTCATTAAAAACTTTCGAGGTGACCGATAAAAAGCAGATTCTGTTAGACACACTAGTTTGCACAATGTGTCGATCAACAACCAAACTACACTCGCATTTTGCGTGTGATTGACTGACCAAAAAGAGAAAACTATAGATAATGAAATTTTATTGTAATAGTGATAGTTGTCCCATGACCAGTGTAGTGAAAATATGATATCACAACAGCCCTAATCCACACACAGAATCCAGAAATGACTGTGCTGTCACATAAGTTGGACTCACTCATTGAGGAGTGGTATAGATGTGCGTCTCTTGGTTTTCTGCACCATGTTGGCCTGGTTTCGCAAGGAGATGTGAATAACAGATGGCGCTAGTTTGCAAGGCTCGCCATCCACCTGCATGGGTATTGACTTAAAGGTGGTAAGGGTGACTTCACGGCACTGATTTAGCCTCTCACCGTGACCTCCGACCTGCAGCGTGGCCTACATTCACATCAAACAAAGCAGGAAATGTAAATTAGCAATGCAACTTTAAAAACTCACTTCAAACTTATCCAATCAGGTGAAACATACCAGTGATGTCATCGTGAATCCAATGACCTCAATGCAGCCATCATCATGACGCTGAGGCTCAAAGTCATGATGTTCACCCGGATTGCCCCATGGCATAGTGCCCGCACAGTACCTACAATTACATGCACACCCAAATGTGCACGTCACACAAACAAATCTAGAGCTGAGTGACATGTTGAGCAGAGGTAAGAAATTTACAGTACATCTTTCTTGAGCACCAAATCAGCATATTAGAATGATTTCCGAAGGATCATGTCACACTGAAGACTGAGTAATGATGCTGAGAATTCAACAAGCTGCAGAAAAAAGATTTTGTACATTACCTGGGGATATTGAGGAAGACCAGGCATTGTAGCTTTAAATCCTGGACTTTTGAGGTCAAATCTGTTCCGTCACACTATAGAGAATGAGAGAGAGAAGAAAGCAGCATAAACTGACTAAGTCAGCAGAACAAACCAACAGTCAGCAGAAAAAAGGTTTCAACTCATATTTAGACACACTACCTCTCAATGCTCAAGAGCCCAAAAGCCCAACAGCAAGAAAGGCAAACAAACAAACAAGCATGCAATTGCAAATACAGAGACTTTGAGTCAAGCCTGAAAAAAAAAATCACAGCATATTCATTTGCATTTCAAAACACCCTGGCATGCACACATATTTCCTCTCTTGTTGTGCACCAAGGAGTTGTTCTGTACGTACCACCACTCTGATGTGTTTAGCCAGGTCTTTGGAGCTGCCCATCAAGAAATCAGAAAACGCAGTCTGCAGAAAATGAAACAATATTTGCATTATTTGTCATCACCAACTGACTGTCATATTCATTGATGTTTCAGCTAACACTAGGGTTTGAAATTATTATAGTTGTGAAGTAATGGAAGTAGCAAAAGAGCCTTTTTTCTCGATGATTAAGAAACGGGCGGGCTTAAGTGGAATAACTGATTAGAGAAGTACAGAACAAATCAGCGGAAGAACAAGTTTGATTAAGAATTACATAGTCAAAACTAATTTTTAGAACATTACATACAGAGGAAACGTTCAAAATAAGATTGATAACATGCATTTAGAAATGTGTGTTTCACTTACCCCTGCGTAAAACATTTTGTTTCTGAATCGGCTGTTAAATTTCTCAGGGTTGGCCTCTGAGAAGTAAGACGAAAAACCATCATTAATCTCAATGAGTACCAATCAATCTGACCTCATAGAAGAAATCCTTTATTCTCACACAAACGCTGTCTGGCTAATAAACAGTCACAGACTAGCGCCTTTACACCAACCTCGAGATTCGTGGAACTCTAAAGTCACATGAGCATCAAACCCAAGGCTGAAGTAATTATTGAATACATCAAGAGGGAGCTGTGAAGCAGAGAAACATCGATCACTCTTCAGCTGCTTACATTCTGACGCAAACCTGTGCTTATGACTGCATGTAAAATAGAACTGCAGATGAATCTCCTTACCTTTTCCGTAACCTGCTCGTCTCTTTCCTCGGGGCCCGCATCTGAGTTGGGTTTCACAATAAGATTCCATCGATCCAGCTGTACAATATTCCCATCCTCAACATGAGACAGGATTTTACTCAGAGGTTCATCCGTGTAACCCTACATGCGTACGGTTGTACAAGAAATGCCCATTCAGCAAACAATGCTTACGAATGGATAGTGAGCAGAGTATGCTACAAGAATTACATTAAAATGTACTATGGAGGAACATGATCAAGTGTCTGAATGTGCAGAACCAAAGTTTCACTCACCCCACCCCAGTTTAGCGTCCTAGCAAGATCATTTCCTGTGCCCAGAGGAAGTACTGCCACAGCAGGAGAAGGGTTTAGCTGCAGCTGATCAAGAGCAGACAGGATCCAGCCCACCTGAGAGAGAAAGAGATGCATAAGAACTTCATTAATAGTCCCTGTCACACACACACACACACACAAATTGTTAAATAGATGATATATTGTTTTGTACAATCACATCAACCCAGAAAAAGAACTCCATATGAATATCTGCAGAAAGAATATCGCAGTTCGGCAGGGTGGAGGACGGGTGGTTTAATCTCCTTATTTCAGTCGGGCTTAAGGCAATATTCCTAAACTTCTCTCTCATGGATCAAAGTCAGTATATGAAATAAAGCTGCGTTCAGATCCCACTTTAATACTCTTAATTACTCACACAAACGGATTACGGAGACGTGACGGCATGGGGTAAACCAGGACACACACATCAGCATTACATGTCAGAAAACTCCTCAAACACATGACTCATCTGAACAGTGTCAAAGTATTAGGACTCAGGGGAATCATCTCTTCCTCTGCTCACAGTCTGGAAGATAAGACTGCAGTGCCACACCCTGCTAGAGGGGCTGATAATCGTAAACAAACCATTCACCAAACATCTTCATAGGGGGATCACAGACTACGTGTTTGCAGATTATTGCCACATACAGACACGCACACATTCACTCACCGTGCCATCCCCACCACAGGCCAAAATTCTCAAGTTGTGAACTTTGCGATACATCTCCAAGCTAAAAACAAAACACCAATGAACATTCATGTAGAAAATATCAATGTATGATGAACTGTGACAAAATAAATCACAATATACAGTATATTTTTCACCAATTCGTGCAGCCATTTACTGCAAATAAAAACAAATCAAAATAAAACGTACTGTAGTGTGACCATTAACTGACATGAGAGAACCACAAACAGTTTAAAATCTTGAATAGTACTTATAAAACATTTGTAATGCAAATCAGGTTTATTGGCAAAATGAGACCAGACTTTCAGCCATTTGCAATGAACAAATCAAACAAAAGGTACAAAAAAGGGTGTTCCACAAAGTACTAAAGATGTTTAGCATGAAGGGGTAGAATAATTTTGAGACTGCAGAAGTAATTAAAAATGTTGCATTTTCAGTTAAATTTGGGGAAACCACTTGAAACATTTGTTGCATTGAGCTATTTCAATAGCTTTTTTTTATTTGTTCATTGCAAACAGCTGAGAGTTTGTACATTTTGTCAATAAACCTGATTTGCAATTGGGGTTAAATAATTTTGATAACAACTGTATGTCAAAAGGGTTACGCTGAGAAAAAAAGTTTGGGAAGCCCTGCTGTGAATTATTCCATATGCAGGTACTGACCCTTCCTGAGGACCGCCCTGACTGAGATCAAAGACCTGCCGAGGGTTCAGATACCACAGAAAGGACTGGATGATTTTAGCTCCCTGAAAGAGAGAGAGCAGAAGGGAATAGTTCAGAATAGTTCATATAGGTGATTATCATTTTTATTGTTTACTTAATTGTTGTTAATAATATTACTATTCATCATTATTATTGATTTAGAAGGTAATTATAATACCTGGTTTCCTCCACTCTTCGGGTTAACAAACACCAGCAGTGGCTTCATGAGTTGAGAGGGAATAGGTCTCACTATGAAGGGCTTCCATCGAGCCTCCTGGAAAGAAAGAAATAAAGAGATAAAGAGAGATAAAGAGAGAGAGAGAGTTCTGCTTCTTTAATTATATTATCCTCTGGCAAACAAAAATGAATACTAGTTTGGTCTCATACCTCTGCTCCTTTCTTGCTGGATTTGCGCTTGAAAGATGCTCGTTTCTTCTTTTTGCTTGACTTTAGTGAGGACTACGATTGAAAAACAGCACAATAACACTACTAAAAAAGCACTCCACATGTTCAACACATTCATTAAAAAAAAACATCAAAACTACCAGTGGAGATTTCAGTATAAAAATGCTCTCTGTTTCCACAGTGTTTCTTTAAAATGCATATTTAACTATTTAAAATACATACAAAAAAAACAGAACATTTTATAATAATTTAGTTCTGAACAGCCATTTAATGCCTTATCTATGTCCTATGCATTTTGTATGCTGGAGTTTTTTAAACAAAATTTTACAAAAATGTACAGAATTGCTTAGGGTTTGCACTGGGTGTTTATATCTATCATTTTCCATGAAATTGAGCCATAGAGATACTGATAACACTGCACACAGAGCCACCAAATTAATTTATCTAATTCAGTTTGTGGGGTTTTCCTATTCAGTTGGCCATGCAACAACCGTAATAGAGAAGTAACAGAGTGTAGTGTATACCTGAGGTCGGCGAACCCGTATGATCCAGGTAGGAGGTACTATAACGGCGGCATGTGCTCCTAATGAACACGGTTCTTCTATCTGCTGCAGCATAAAGCATGTCACCTTATTATGATACTGCAGACAGACAGAGAAAGAGAGGATAGTTACACACATTTACATACTCCTCAATACTAAAACACACCAATGCATTCAGCCTGAGATACTTACTGCTTGTTTGCACCAGGAGCAGCTAATGGCTACAATCTCTTTACTGTGAAAGGCAAATTTCTGCTGAAATCCCTGTAGGTGGAGATCAGACTCATTGAGATACATATCATTTCCCAAACATACAGTATGTCATATAAACACTTGTATTGTGATTCTTTCTACCCACCTTTCCACACTGTTTGCATTTGCCCTCTTGTCTTCTCCGATGGACCCAGTGGTGTCGCACGATTGCAGGCTGTCATAAAAACAAGACAGAGGATCTCAAATAGCTCTCATCCATAGATTATGACAATCCGTGTTAAAAATGTAACATTAATGTAACCAGTTTAATGTAGTGAGGTTATGCAGCAGGGCAAAGATCAAGAACAATTCTGAAGTTAGGGATTTGCTGTGACACGTGAACAAGAAGAGACAGCAGAACAGAAATAATGGAAATAGAAAACTTCTGGAGATTTACAGTATCTGATGAAAGTGAGTACTCCACTTCACATTTCAGCAAACATTTTAGTATATCTTCTCAAGGGACGATACTACAGAAATGAAACTTGGATATATTTTAGAGTAGTTAATGTGCTGCTTGTATAGCAGTGTATATTTACTGTCATCTGAAAATAACTCAACACACAGATATATTATTGTTATTATTAACAGTAAATATATACTGCTATACGAGCAACACGTTGACTACTCTAAAATCTATCCAAGTTTCATTTCTATAGTATTGTCACTTGAGAAGATACAGTATACTAAAATGTTTGCTGACATGTGACGGGTGTACTCAGTTTTGTGTGATACTGTATCTAAAAACTACTGTATGCAAACTCGTATTTGAATGCTATGATGCAATGCCTATACAAATGTGGGCATATGTATAATTAAATACTTGGGGGACAAACCCTCCTGCCCTCCCCCATACACACACAATAGTAAAATGATTTAGATTATTTTTCTAAATTCTAAAAATGCAGTTGTAAATTATCTTTCAGGGTTAAGGATTGGGTTTTGAGTTATAGTGTTAAAATTGTTTAATTTTCCAAATAAATAGATTAAGATCAACAAAATTAAGAGAAATTCACAAACACAAAGAAATCAAAAACATAAATAAAATGACTGACATTTTTGTGAATTATTTGTTAATCACACTATTTATTTGTGAATTTGTTAAACTTCTTTAAATCTATTTGTGGATCAATATCTATTTATTTAGACATATGAAACAATTCTAACCGGATAGGGTTAAGGTTAGTTTGTATCAATTGTAATTAGCATTACTTAAAACAACAGAAATGTACAAGCCCTCATTTAGATAGCGAAGTAAAGGTGTCATCATAGTTGGGTGAGAGTGTGTTTGATACCTGTGTGATAGAGGTGTGTGCACTATATTTAGCTGCAGCAACTGTCATTTGTTCCAAAGCATGGCGACCTCTGAAAGCTCTGCGTCGCCAGGTGCGCTAACCCACCAAGCCAAGATGAGAGACAGGAAGAGAAAGGGCACACAGAGGAGCAGAGGTGCAATGGCGAGATAGGGATGAGGTGACGAGGGATGGATTACCGCAGAGAGTGGGACAGAACGTGTAAAAGGAAAAGAGGGTAAAATGGGTAAAATCAAGATTTAAAGATTTAAACAGCAAACAGCATCAGTCATTGTGGTGTGAAAACAGTCTGGGGTCATTTAGACAGCTGTATAGCACCAAATTTGGGAACACTTTACTTGAAGGGGTGTGCATAAGACTTGCATGACACCTTCATGACCATGACATGATGTCTTGAATTTTGAGTAAGATTTGTGCATGTTTTTGACAACTGTCATTAAATGTCTGTCGCTCAATAATGACATTTTGAATGCAAATAAGACATTAAGATGTCTTTGTTAGCCAATGTCAAAACCAACCACCAGACAGTTTAATTAACCAATAAAGCTAGGTGGTTTCTTAAGTTTAATAATCAATCTGCTATGTCATGTTTATGACAGGTTGTGCTGTCTTAGTAATGTCAAGTTATTATGACAAAGACACTGATAGGTTATGATGTTATGGTTTAGGTCAAGGTGTCATAAAGACATCGCAAACAATGTCATATTTGGATTAAAAATGTCATAACTGAGCGAATGACACTTAATGACAGTTGTCACAAACATGCATAAAACCTCCTTCATATTCATAACATATGTCATGTCATGATTATGAAGGTGTCATGTTAATCTTATGCACACCCCTAGTAAAGTAAAGTGTTCCCCTAAAGGTAAGTTTATAAATAAATAGCTCCTAATTTTGGTTTTCTTAAAGTGTAATACATAAAAAATAAAAATACAATGACAAAGTAAACTGGCTCTCAGCACACTGCTGTTGGCTGTTTATATCAATCTATGAAGGTTTTATGACATAAGTTTGACAGAATTGGAAAACAGGCAGAATGGGAGAGATATTAAGAAAACTAAGAAAGGAAGATGAAAAGAAGAAACTCACTTCTCGGACATTCCGCGATCCTGACTCCCTGAAAGATGGTTTACATCTGAAGTTTATCTGAAAGACAAATAAAAAAAATCAAGTTTTCTACAATACTACTAGTTAATACCCTAAACGAAACCTCAACAGTTCAGTCGTTTATCGAAACTGTTTCAATCTACAGAAAACATGCTCAGATTTGAAGATGACCCACTGAGATTAACTTTTCTATATGAAATTAATACATTTTTAAAAAATATATATATGAGAACAGAACAAAAACCGAAAGCACCACTTGCCTTACCATCTCTGAGTTTGTTAGACTGGTTAGTGAAAAGTATGATTAAAATCACCCCCTAATCAAACATCATTTCACCACAATCAGCCCCACATACCAGACATAAACTGTTGAAGACACCAGCCAGAATCAGATCTGAGAACACACAGAACATGTGCCTCATGGATAAAATAAAACTTCACCCAACAACCTGACATTGACTTGCCCAATCAAAATAAAAGTGATTCAGGTCCTAGTGAGAAAAAGAAAATGTCTGGCAAGAAAACCTAATATGATGAGAACCAGCTTTTGTCTTAACGTCAAACCAATCAGGTTATCAAAAAGAGACAAAGGATGGCCCCTTCACAGTCTGGATGGACTGAGAGCTTAAGTGGCTCTGGATGTTAACACGATATTGTTATTTGGGTGTGCTAGGTTTATCAGGCCAGACAGCCACCAGTCTTTACTAAAATCAGATGTGTGAGTGATCCATTAGACCCAGTTGAGTCTGAGAAAAAGCCAGAGGGTTTCTCACTCTGAATGACGGCTCTTTGAGAGGCACTTCATCAAGCCTCTCCCCATGAGGTGGAGCATTCCAATCCAATAACTGAAGGGAGGAACACGTATGGTCTGTGATGCAATGTCAGATCACGTGTCTACTTTTGTGTTGCCATTAGAACCGGCACTCACCTTCTCCAACTGTTCAATGCAGATGGAGTGAACTACGATCTTGCAAGCAGCACATTTTTTCCGAGCAACAGACTTTTGCTGTGAAAAACAGGAAAGAGAGACATCATTAGATTCAGACAGGTCACAGGTGATCTCCACTAGATGTAAGTTAAATGGCCAAAATAATAAAATCAAACTGTTTTGATGCACATAATTCCAAAGTTAAAGGACCAAATCCTATGCAATGTATTCTGTGACAAAGCCACCAGGGAGCAGCATTATACAAAGAGAGAAAAATATAAGAGAAAAGAGAAACTGTGCGAATGATACATTCTCTTTTTTACCATCCATTAATTTCAATCCTCTCGCTCAACTTCTTTTCGTTTCTTAGTTAATCTTTTATTCTCTCTAATCTGGATTACCTCATTCAAGATGTCTTATCTCACTTCTGTCCCTCTATTTACTCTTCAGTTTACTCATTCTTGCATAAGGAGGGCCTTTTTTATATTCCTTTATATATATAGAACACCCACTCACCAGAGATTTGGCGTAACAGTGCTGTTCGCCGACGTAACAGAAGTCCCCAGAGACATTTGTCTCGAACCAGATGTGCTCTCCGTACAGAGCCGATTCCTGCTCAAACACACAGCATCAAATTAAATGTGAAACTGTAGTGCTATCTACAGTACAATCAATAGAGATCTGTCTATTATGTGTTTATGAAGTAAGTATTACTCACACTCCAGTCCACTGTGCTGCGGATTTCTCTGTCCGTTTCCCCCCTGGCCAACACTAAAGCACTGGGCTGGCTGGAGAGGTGCTGGAGACCGGACTTGGCAATGGCCTTCCTACAAACAAACAAAATAGAAAAGATCCCATAAAACATCAAGCAATAATGATATACAGAAACTCGGTGTATAACCCGGATGTACCCATACACAAAGAAGGACAGTAAATGTGCCTGGAACAAACAAAACCTTCAAATAAATTGAACTGCATTGAGCAAGATGAAGACATTGTCTTATATAAAGCTGTTTTATAGCTGAATCGAATTTGCTTCATTATTAAAGAATTTTGCGACATCAACACTGTTATTGAACTAACCTGAATCAGAAACAGAAATGACTTGAGCTGAATAATGACACATTTTAGAGCTGGTTTACAGCAGAATTAAAATTAGTCTCATATTTGATAAGTTTGCATCATGTATTACAGTGAAGATGCTTTCAAAAAATCTATATTGTATAAAGACCTATATAAATAACAGATAAACTAAATATGCCTAGTTAGAAGACAGATATTTCCATTTGAAAAAATGAACGAAGCAAGAGTAAAAAGAAGAGAGAAACTGTCAATCTTATTTTTTGTGCATACAATTGATGGTATAGTGTCAGAATGTCTGAAAGCTAAGAACTCAAGAAATTTCCATAATCACCTGACTAATGACAAATATAAAGGAATTACTGTTGGAGTGCTTGATATAAGGCTAGTATTAAGATAAGTTACATTAGGGTTGGAATAATGTAGTGCTCTTTTTTTGGCTTCTCTACTCATGTAATCAACTGAAAAGTGGCATATATACTCCCTAACAAAGTATTAAAAAGTAGCAAACAAAATATTTGAGTGACATTATAGCCATCATTTGGAAAAAAACAAATTACAAACACACAAACATAAGACATACAGCTGTAGTTAGGGCTCTACATACGAGAGGAACCCGTTCCATGTGTCAATCTGTGGGTTGTAGTAAGTTCCCTGCAGTGTGTGTGAAAGACTGAGATCTGGCCAGCGAGGGGAGCTGGTCCTGTACAGTGCAACTGAACCTCGAGCTGCAAGAGAATTTCGCCTCCCTGCCCACAATCCACCCACATCGGACAGCCTGTGTGCCTGACTGGTCCTTCGGTAACGGCCATATAGGCCAGAGGAGGCTGGGCTTCGAAAAACGGCCTCAGCAGGAAGTAGGTGTGAGGAGTTTCGCCGCAGGCAACGTGGTGCACGGATGAGGGGGCGGGGCTGAATGCTTTCTCCCGCCAACAAACCTTGAGCCAACCATGTCAGACATTTATCAGACTCCGTCTCCAAGTACTTCCCTGCTTGCTCATGCTCTTCCTGACTACATTCGCTATCGGAGAAAGAGGAGTATTCCTCTACACTCTTATCCTCCCTTTCATGGTCTTCACTCATCTGCACCACACTAGCCAGGAGCAGTGACGGTCCCAGTAGCTGGGCGTGAATGCTGCGGTGTTTGGCAGCCTGTCTTCGTCGGATAGCGAACCGTGGGGTCAGGCAGGCCGTCGCACCACTCGACCTCCTCCTAGTGAAGTGTCCTCTTCTGACACCTCCCTGCACATTGCTGTTTTGAAGCTGAACGCTAGACCTGCGTCTATGAGCCAGGCCAGCTGAGGGCAGGCCCACGCTGGAGCGCCGGCGCGCTTTACTCGCTGGAAGTGACACACTGGAGCGCCTGCGCACGTTTGGCTCACAGGCTTTCCGCCTGAAACGTAGGCCGAACAAAGTTTCCATTGGATGCTATACGCCACGGCTGATGTCTTCCCAAGAGGACGCTGTGGGCGCAAGAGTGAGTCGGTCAGCACACACAATACACAGGCTACAACATACATAAATGAATGTGGTGTGACTGTCTCCACGAATGCAGTGCTGTTCCTTTGACCTTCACTTTAGGTGAAATAACAGTGATGGGATATCAGACCACCACTTAACACTCCAGCTCCATTCAATACCAATGAACTCTATTCTCCTCACCTGCGTGACTTATTTAGCAGCTCAGACAAAACCGAAGAAAACGATCTACCATAATCTTTCACATCCAAGAATCTGAATTGTAACCAAGAAAATGAAACCTCTTTTAATCAGCAATGCTATGTAACTGACACCTGATCACAATTGATTCAGTGGTATAATGTGGTCATGATATACCTGATGGCACTCAGGTAACATTACCTGGAGAAAGTGAATCTAACAGCGATATTTATAGAAGTCACCACCCCTCTCTGACCCCACAGAGTGAGTTCAAAACAATGCCCTTATTGGGAATGATCACACAAAAACTGAAACATCATTGCACCCCACTGACTTTCATTGTATGAACAAATATATGCATATATTTATTTGTGTTCCACAGAAGAAAGGAATACAGATTTGGAATGACATGAGTGTGAGAAAACAATGACGGAATGGAAATTTTGAGAAGTACACTATCTCTGTAAGTTTACGTAAACCTCGATTAACCACTCTAACCCCTACCAAGACTCGTGCCTGAATTCTGCATCACTACTCAGAAATCTCACTAAGACACAAAGACTGCAAAAGTATGTCACTTAAAGCTCACAGCCACAGAGAAATTCAGTAAGAGAACAATAATGAGAAGATGAGAGAACGTGCTTATCTATAGAATAGATCTAAATTCAACAATGTACAGTATGATTATTTGACCTGTCAACAGTTACAAAACAATCTTTTTTAAACACATGATCATAATTGTGAATACAAGACCATCCAATGAACCACATAAGAAAGAGATATTATAGAGAGAGAATAATTAGATGTTTCTTAGAGTAAACCGTGTACTGTACAGTATCTCTTTATTTAAAAACAAAAACAGGAATCTAACAAACAAAATGTATTATTATAATTAAATACACAGACAAATAAAGTGCTATTGAGTCTAAACAACATCGGAAATGTGTGGATTGATTTCTGCAGCCTTTAAAAAAAAGGTTGTGTGTAACTCGAGCACCACAGTTCGAGCTCACATGCCTTATCAGATTCCCACACTATTAAAGGTCACCGGTGAGTAACTGTTTGTCAAAATACACATGACTGACAAATTATTCTGTAATGCAAATAAATGATGAGAAGAAAAATGTATACTGTAAATATGCATTTTCCATAAACAGAAGTTCACGAATATCAATTTAACCAAGCATTTAAAGTGACAGCCTTGTGTTTTTCTGGTGGACCACAATAATGCTAATGTGTCTTTTATAATGACTTTTAGATAAAGACTTTTCTATTAAAGTATACAATAAGAGACTACAAGAGATTGTCTCTAATATTGTCTTTTGCGTGATAACACAGCCAAGTCTGTGACTCTAGTCACCCCAAATGATCAAGTTCTTAAATTCTTTTGCGATTTAAAGTGTAGCCTAATGTTGGCGATTTTCTACGCGCTTTGTATTGTTATAATGTCATTAGTATACTTAAATGTGTAATGTTTACTCGTTCTCTGTGTTACCTGAACCAATATGTTCCCTTTTATTTGTCTTTCATCATCTGGTGGAATTTTGACAGCGTTCGTAAAAATTACAGATTGTAATTCCGCATTTTTGGATCCCTGCCAACGGACAGAGGGTTATTAACAGGACAGTTATTGTAAAGATAGGATTATAACTGGAAATTGTAACATTTTCTACTCTTTAAACAGCATTATGGTAAAAATTAAACGCTGGCAACAGTGTTTTGCTTTGCAAAGTTATGTGGAACTGATGAACCAAAGTTTCTTTCAGTTTTACCCCTCTGTTTTACAGTGTGTTTAGGGGACAGGCAGCTAGCCGATAGTGAGGAGACGTTTGCTGTACGTGACAAAAAATGTTTTGCCCCGACATCGCTTATAGGACCTTTAAGCTTTAAGCTTACCTTTAAGTATGGGTGTTATGGGTGCATTATTAAGATAACAGCCTTTTTTCTTTGTTTTCACAAGTCATGTACGTAGCTTCAATTTCTAAAGAAATTCGCTTTCCTACTGCAGGCATCCAAGTCTTATTGATAGCCCATTTGCCAGCAGTGAAGTACCCCTTTACGTTTAATATAAATTATTTCCAAAAAATATGTTTTAGCTACCAAATAATTAGATGCAAAGATGGCAGTAAAATGTGTGTCTATGTCTTCAGTGTCACTCTTTTGTTCTCATTGCTAAAACATCAGCAGAAGTGACAATTCTAGAATATCCCACTGCGTGAACAGTAGTCTGAGAGGAAATTAAGGTCAGTATACAAATTCTGGCTTTGTGTGGTCTTTACTTTAAGTAGGGGGGCCGGGCCGAACTGCAGACTCCACTGTCGATCCACTGATTTCAAATTGTGCCCCACTGCAATAGTCCACTTATACGGTGACTGTTTATTATTAAATCCAATCCAACAACATGCACACTGGAAAATATTTCCAAAGAAGAGACTTAGCAAAGAGGAGGGGATGTAAAAGTAAAATGACCAAACAAATGTTACATTTATTAATTTTAGCTGACACTTTTATCCAAAGCGACTTACAATTGAGAGGTCACACTCTTCTTGCTCAGGGAGACATTGGTGTCTCACAGTGCATTCGAACCCGGGTCTCTCTCACCAAAGGCATATGTCTTAACCACTGCACCATCACCATGTTAGTTCAGATGTAAGTTACTGTGTCCTTTAGTCTTTGGGTCCATGTAAAAAACACTTTTCTGTGTCAGGATGTGGCAAGAATCTGCATAAGATTTTTTAGTTACCCTTCCCAATGTCATTTTTAGATAGAAATGTTTTTTCTCTGTGAATGCTAATGAAACTTGAACTTAATTTGGATCTTGAAGCAGATAAATTACTGTATGAGCATATCCAAACTAATTCCATCTTCTTTTCCTAAAGTGTTTTCTAGAAGCTACAGCATATTCTATTTCATTTTTATATCCACATGCATACACCTTTATTTCTTATAAGAAAACAGTGACATATTTCATAATATATTACGACGGTTTATGTTTATGCACACTACTAGTCTGTCCCAAATATCCCAAACATGTATTGCTGCAAAATAGAGAGATGGAGGGACAGAGAGAAAGTGTTTGTCTCTGTTGAAAAGGGCCGCCCCTTGGCCTACCTATAATAAGGTATAAGACATGAAACATCACACACTCAGCTCTGTTATACCGCTCATAGGTCTGTGGGCTGATGTCAGCAGAGAAACAGAGGGTGAGAGAGAGACTGGCAATTAGGTTTTGATGACTCATGTAAGGTGAGACTGTTACTGGAAACTTGACTCATTAAATTAAAGATCATGAGATGAATTCAAATAACAAAAACTAAGTGGAGAAAGAACAAAATGGTCCTTAACCCTCTGGGGTCTAAGGTGTTTTGGGGGTCCTTAAAATGTTACGACATGCCCTGACATTTGTGTTTTTTTCTGTTGCTTATAAACATATTAATGGCACAGGTGAAATTACACTCTTTAGCACAAACAGGGCTACCATAATGTGTGAGTAACATGTGCAAACATGTTTGTATTTTTGAGAGAATATTGTTTATGCATGGTTATTGAAAAAACTAAAAAAGTTTCTGAAATAAGGCCACAAAACATATGTGTCCACAAGACTTTTGACTAATGGATGTCGAGTTTTTTTTCTTCAAAATGATCTGAAAATCATCCTGCCTAATCATTCACTTAAAAAAAACAGATTGTTTTAATTTGTGAAAATCATTTTTGTTGGAAAACCAATAGGCTTGGAGGTGTGAAAGGCCCAACCTCCTCATTAGTAATTATGTAGTTCTCACCTGAGAAGACAAAGACCCGCATA
>JAOTRC010000022.1:22340891-22353960 GCA_027497675.1 Cyprinella lutrensis
GCTGAATGGATTCGAAAACGGTGAAACTCAACTGTTTAACTCTGGGGGAGTTGTAAAATGAGCCTATTTCAAAAAAAGTGGAGTATTCTACAAATTGATTACATTTAACTGTTAAATTATTTGTGATGTTATTTGTGTGTTATTTGTGAGCATTAGCTGATGGCAAAGCTAATAGATGTAAAAATATGGAAATAAGCACGAATTTATATTAGTTACAAAAGCAAAAAACTTCCAAAGCTTGTAGATTAGACTTCTTAAATTCTGACATATAAGCTTGATTAACAAATTAACTTGATTAAATAGGGAAAAAAATGACAGTAAATGAGACAATGCACACAAGAAGAGTTTATATGTTAGGGTGTGTTGGTAACAGTGACTTTTTAATTCTACCCCGCTCTCGCATCATGCACGGCTTTGCATGTGAATGCTTGATATTTGACATCTTAACAGGATAGAGATGATCTTTCCTCCATTAAGCTCAGAGATATAAGCTGTCGGCTGTCTCGAAGGTTGACACCGAGGTGAAAGATGTGTGCATTAAGACAGTACCAGCACATTTAAAAGAGTGCACAGCTAAGAGTATCAGACTAGTAAATGTATAACAGGAACAACACACACAAGTTGATCATTGCTATGGAGTGGTGCTAGATTCGAAGATGATTTGCATATGCTGGCTATAAAAGGACTATGTTGTTCATCTGCTGTAAAGAGCTAGCCTTGTTGTGAGTGACGCAAAGACCACCTCTTGTTTGCATGAGGAGTTTGTTTTCTATGAATAACTCTCTGTTAAATGCAAACTTGACACGGAGGTCGGGAAGAAATCTGTTGTCAGCTCGGTGGTACCAATCTTAATTTATAGAGACATCCAATTTATTAAAAATAGATATATCATTTTATATGTCATTTTGATTGCACTTTTTGTGTCCATTAGTTTTCAAACATGTAACCTTTTTGACCAACAAATAATGGATTAACTGTGGCCGGTTACTATAGTTTAGTCATCTAATGTTTTTTCTTTTAGACTAATCATAATTTCATGTCGGTTCCATAAAAGTATATTGGTTTCAATTGAATATGATAACTACCTTGGCTGGTCAGACGAGTTCTTAACATGGTGGCTGTTTATGCAACTGGCCCTTGCTTAGAAAGATAACACTCCATAGTGATATAAAACATACATCAGTCAGCCTTTATGGAAGTGCTTCACTACTAGAATAAGTGCTACACTACTTTAAAGTCCCCCTTTGGTGAAAGTTTTAAAAGTAGTTTTTATGTCTATGTGGTGTTTTTAATATGCTTCGAGACAAACCATGTGCAAATTCATGTCAATACCATTGCTGACTATTAAACTTCTGTGAAAATTATTACCGTGTCTGTGACATCACACAATTCAACCGTCAATCCAGTACATGGCTTTGTATGAAGTGAAATGGAGCTTATATAAAATGCAGTTCTGATTATTGACTACAGGAGGACTTAAAAAAGCAACAGTTTCAAACACATTAAACATGCACACAATAGACATTGTGTTACAGTCACAATGTTACAGTTAAATTCTTGGCTTGGCATGGCTGTGTTAGACAGCATGAACTGATTTCACATTGCTAGAAAACATCCTGATGGATGTATCTAACATCTGAAGAAAGCTTCAGAAAGCAAAGATTTAATAGAGATAAAGATTAAGTGACTGCACAGATGTCTGAGTAAATTAGATTACCTCTAGCACATGTGGGTTTTACAGTTATTATAGGTGTGCACACACAACTACAGACCAAGATCTGTTCAAAATCAACTAGCCGGTAAGATGTTGACAATTGGTCTTAAAAAAAAAAACCTGTATAGGGTCCATCAGATATAAAAACCGGTGACAGCGTGCAGCAAAATAGATCAGAATGCAGAGATCTCAAGCTAAGCTTTTAAAGTAGAACTATATGTAAACTTGACACAGTGTCTCAAAATTGCTCATGTACTCAGAAAAAAAAAGATACACGCTGTAACGGGGGCAGGCTACCCTTTCAAAATGTATATCATTGAACCTCATTTACGGCATATTTTGCATATTTTAAAAGAGTACCGCCCAAGTGATAGCTTTTGTAACTTTTTTTTTTCAGGAAAGTGTGGCTTAATATCTTAGAACGAAAGATAAAAAAGCAGACGTATGCAGGCCTTCAATTTACAGATATTTAACAAATATCTAACATATATCTATAAACATACAGTGCCCAAAATTATTAGCCTATTTGGCGATAAATATTATGCATTACAATGGGAAAACTGCTCACAGCATGCAGTTAAGCTAACAGCAATAGTCTTCTGAATTGTTGATGTGTTATTGACGGTAGTGAATTTGTTACTCAAGCAGAGTTTGATGGCTGTCGCTGATGCTTAAAAAGGGAATAAATTAAGAGAGAGGATTTCTTGAAGACAGTTAATGTGCTGACAGTCTAACAGCCGCTTAAATTGTCTCTGTTCAGTTAAATCTCTTAATTCATCTGCTTTAAAGCATTGCCACTGATTTTTTTTGTTTCTAGTTATTGGATAAGCAGTTAGCCGTCTTTAAACAGCACAATCAAGTCTCCTTCAACACACACACACTTAGTTAAAATCTCCATCACAACACTTAAACAACTACTGCTGGGCGTTTTGACCAAATGGAAATCGCTGGATCACTCCTCCATAGGCTTCTAATGGATTGAAACTTGCCGGCCAGTGGCCACTAAAAGTTATAAAATACATCGTTAAAATAGTCCAAGTCACTTCAGTGGCTCAATCTTAAGTTTATCAAGCGACGAGAACACTTTTTGAGCGCAAAAACAAACAAAAATAACGACTTTTTTTCAACTATTCACTTCCTTCTCTAAGGGCCTCTAGTCAGTTAACGTACTGTGATAGCGTAGAGCTACGTCACACGTAGGCTCACTATTGGCCGACGCTGGTCATGTGTGTGATGTGTGATGTACAATAACAGAAGCTTACGCTATTAAACTAGTAACCTGACTTGAGGCAGAGAGAGAAGTAAATGAATAGTTGAAATAAAGTCGGGTTTTTTGTGCACAAAAAGTATTCTCGCCGCTTGATAAACTTAGGGTGAGCTACTGTAATCACTTGGACTATTTTAACAATGTCTTTAATAACTTTTCGGGGAACAAGTTTCAATCCCTTAGAATGGAGGAGAGATCCAGTTCTCAGATTTCATCAAAAATATCTTAATTCGTGTTCTGAAGATGAACAAAGGTCTAACGGGGTTGGAACAACATGAGGGTGAGTAAAAACTGACAGAATTTTCATTTTGGGGTGAACTATCCCCTTAAATGGCAACAAGTTAATAGAAGTCCCCTCTCAAAACACTCAACAAAGCACTCCTCGTGGCCATTGAATAGATGCAGCAGTTGTTGAGCTTGAGCTACTAAATGCTACAGTATGGTGGTCTTTAAATAATTTGAATAAACCAGTTGAATAACATTGAATAAACCAGTTTTTGAAAGCTCACAGAAAGCCTGTAGCAGGATATTCAGACACAAACCAGTTCATACCAATTCAAAAAGTTAACTAAGTAATCTATTGTGAGTTAAGCTTCACTGCATGTGACTGCATGTGTAAGCACATCTGTGTCAATCCTTTGGGATTCTGAAGTGTCTGTGTGCAGCTGAACGTTTTGTTTGTCATTAGGGATTTTGTGTGTGATACTGTATGTGTGAGATGTGCGTGATTGTGACAGTGCAGTCCCTCTTGGGCTGTACCCCAGACCATGGGAAAGAGGAAGCACTTAAAACTGTCTGCGGTCATTTGTCTACCCCTTATTCAACTCACTCATCCATCCATCCATCCATCCATCCATCCATCCATCCATCCATCCATCCATCCATCCATCCATCGTGGGTTTAAATGAATTGGCTTGGACTTGGTGCTTGTAAGCCAAGGACAAAGGTGACACCAGAATAAAAATATTCATGATTCTGAAGCTGAAAATACAGAATTATTTTAGATGAATATGCTTGCACGCTTTCACTGACTAGATATATTTAAAATCGTCCTCTGTTTACTGGTAACAGACATTTGGCATTATCAGCAGGACCCACGAATATTTCCACATTGCATAATTTATTATACATTATAATCAACATTATATAGTAGTTTAATGTAGTACTAACACTAAAACTCTGAAAACATTTTTTTTCCCTTACACTGTAATTTTTATTTTGGGGGGGCTATCCACGATACATATTGTCACAATCCACGATACGTATTGTTGCATTTTTGTATTGCGATATATTGTGTTTATTGGTCATAATATATTGTTTATTAGTCATTCTCTGCACTATTACTTTGTTTTGATCTGTTTGTTATTTGGAAATGCATACATGCTAAATCCATGCTATTAGTATATGCATACTATTAATAGCATAATTATTATTTACAATAATAGTATATAACAGCATTCTACTATTATTAATTAAAAGTTTATTCAACACACAATTTTATAAAAATCAAACAAGGATTGTCTTAGTTTTTCCATTCATAGATAACAATGAACTAAATGTCCCAAATTCCATTTTAGAAATGTCTTCATCACCCTGCCATGCCACATCCTCCATCAGTGTGTACAGTAAATAACTGTGAATTGTGAAATGTGAATTGTGCTCATGGTTATTTACACTATATTGCAGTTCCCTTTTTGACCAATCGGAAAAACCCGGTAATGTACATATTTTCAGCAACAAAAAAGCTGCAATGGTCATTTACTGTACAAATAATTGTACTGCTTTTCAGTGTAAAACCTCACCTAAACACCCTTCGCCCTAATCACATCCCTTAAAGTTTACCATAGCTCACAGACATGACAGAATGAGGGAGAGAGAAGGGGAAAAGAGAGAGGGAGGGAGAGTCGCTTCAGCTCAAGTAAATATTTACATGAGAGCACAGAGACAGTATTGGGATATGAAATGTCTCTGTGTGTCACTTTCTCTCACACACACTCAGGAACAGATTATTTGTGCTAACCTTCACACTTGGCGACAAAAGTGCATGAGATAATGCCACATCTGCGCTTGTTAGGGAAACTGTACTAATCTACTAGTGGAAAGGAGATGAGAGCAGGCCTTACAAGTTGAAGGAGAAGTGAGAAAGTAAAACTGATCAATAGCTAGCTACACACACGTTTTTATGAGCGAAAAGAAAAGTTAGATGTGACTCAAGCTAGCAGAGCCACACTGATGAGATTGACGCCTACTTTTGGTTGTTGGTTTTAGCTGTCAGTGGCTTCCTAAAAATGCTCATCTGTAGCAGTCGCTTTCTGGTGACCATGATTGCATTCTGCCTTGTTGCAGGTCATTCATTATACATGTGAAGCTCTGACCTTGCCTCTGTCTCAACATCACAGTTCAGCTTTGTGAAGTGTGTGCCATAAAAATAACCCATTGTGTGTGCTTAAGGGCTGCTGTGACCCTTTTCTGAAATCCCTTTGTGAATTTCAGTGAAACTACATTCACTGACATCCTCAATTCAGTTTGTTTCTGAGTGGATGAGTCAGATGCGACCTCTTCTCCATCACCTCGGCGTTGTCGATCACTGCAGGGCGCGTGTAGGTTAACCGAATTTGTGAGCAAAGATTTCTCGACTAGTCTACCCATAATTTCTATTCTCTTACTGATGGCATATTATAAGAGGTGCAGAAAATTGTTTTCATTTTCAAAGTATAATTCAATGAGATAATTAAATCATACACCTATATCCTGATTTTTTTTAACTTTTCTGCAAATTGACAAAAAAAAAGGTTATGTGATTACCAGAGATGCCTATTAATTTGGCAAACACAGTTTTCAGAGAGATTTTTTGCATAATTTGTCTTGATGCACCTACATCCCCAGCAGTTTTGACCAAGCCTGTTAATTATACAGAAACTCAAAACAAGCTTGTGTCTCCAACCGCAAATAAGATCAGATAAATCTCAGATCTGAGATGTGAACAGTTTGGAATCAAAATGAATGTTGGTAGAAGATTTTATTCTAATACATGCCTGAAACAAGCTCAAATAATTACACTGCCTCCTTCATATGACTACATAATAGAACTGCACCATTAATTGATTAAAGCTTGCAATCTCAAATTAAACACCTACGTTTGCGGTCTTATTCACTTATTCAGATTTTGAACATTCAAAATCTGCATTGACAATACTGCTGCTGACCCAGAGAGAGAACTTGTCATAAAGAGGTATGAAAAAATTTAATACACAGTAATGCTATTAGGGTGTTACAATGATTCAAATTATCACAGAAGTACTGGGGTAAAAGTTTATACTTTGGATATGAACAGTGATGTCTACGGTAGAAATCAATAGAGAAAAATCACCTTTTGAATTTAATTTTGGCGATTCAAATATTGATTTTATCAATCACTCAAAAATGCTGATGAAATAATTGAAGTCCCTGTCTCAAATGGCACACTTCATATGCACTTTCTGATTTACATGGCTGCCATGGACTTACAGTACACATGCGCATGTCCATTAGGTTCATGAGACAGTAGGGTCTCCCGTTAGTCATTTTAGGTTTCAGAAGTTTTCTCGCATGTTGTGATTGTTTAGGGTACCATTAGGGGCAGAGCCACTAAATTATTCATTCAAATAGATTGTTTTCCAAGAGAACAGATTAATAAATTATATTTAACTAATATATATAACCATTTTACATATAAATATATATATTTTGGGTCATTAAAAATGTTGGCAAACAACTGGCCAAAAAAATCCTTATTATTGAACCTTGTGTCAAGTTTTCTCAGTATATAGTATAAGCAGCAGTACGCTCTTATGATTAATTGCTTTTGTTTGTCATCAATTATAACCCAATTCGGACTGAAAGCATCTGATAAATTGATTCATTCATAATAAACTTATTGGCTAAATTCCTAAATCAGGATGTATTTTATTAATAGTTTGATTTGTCAAAATCCAAATAAAATATTAGTTGACATACATACATTAATAAACATTTGAAAAGTGTTTTGCTTTTAAAAACATGCAACGTCTAGAAAATATAATCCGTCATATAAAATCACAGTTTCTGAGTTTATTAAACAGAAACGCACAAGCATGCAGTAAGTGTTGCTGTAACATCATGTCTCAATCCTTAACACTGTCTGCTACTGTTCCTCTCTCTCATTTCTTCCTATGTTGTCACTGTTCATTCATTTATTCATCTCTCAAAGACTTCTTTAGGAAAACTTTTCAGATTCCAGGGTTTTTGGTCACTTCCAAATCAGTTTTAAGGCACAAAGTTGTATCTAAAACCCCAACTGGAAGTGTCAAAAAACCCTTAACCATGGTAAAATCCCAGTAAAACCTTTATAAATTCACTTACCTAACTAGCCTTTAGCTTTGATTATAATCAGAGCCTCTCATGCCATATTGCTTGCACAATAAATCACAATTTAGGCTTCGGATGTGGCTCATGCAATCAGAATTTACAATCACAGTTATCTTTTTTTATAAATAAATATCAAGTCAACAATCAGAAGCTTGTGCGTATAAATATTTGAGTTATCTCTTTGTCATTATGCTAGAAATTACAGTCTCTGGTGGTCTCTCTCTCACACACAGCCAGTGGTCTATAAACATAGCAGCTTTTGCTTTTACTCTGATAAAAGCCTTTACTTTAATTTCACTCTGTGGTATAACAAGGTGTCTTATTAACATACACAAACAAGTATACTGTATGTGCTAGTGCACTATTTTTAGAGTTTCACCGTCAGAGCGAGGCAAATTTCTGGTAACAACAGAAGCCTGCCATATCCTCTTTAAACTTTTAACCTGAAATACATATAATACAGATAACAACACCTGGATTTGTACAGTTACAAACCGCAGGGCGATGAAACCCCAATACAGCAGCAACAGTTGATAACAGAATCAGACAGTCACAGCCAGCAATGAGATTAGAGTCACTGTACTGTATCTAAACTGCAGATGATTTGCCAGACAACATGAGAATCATTAGACACCTCACGTCATACTCTCCCACACGCACCATTGACACAAATCACAGTCTGAAGGACACAGCACTGCACTCTTAACTCTAGAGATCAACAAAAGCCCTCAAAGAAAAAGTCAGAGAAATGTACAACCTGATGGAAGAGTGTAAGTCATCCAAATGTCGTCTTCTTTTCTCACTCGATAACTTTTAGAGAAAGCAAGAGAGAGGGGGAAGAGAATGAAAACAGAAAGAAGGTTGACTGAGGAAGGGGAAAGAGAGAGCATGCAGTCTGTCCTAAGAGAGTGGGAGGGTCAAAAAGTGTGTGTGAGAGAGAGAGAGAGATCACAGGCGGCAGCATGATTCTACTGATGGAGCACACTTCCTTTCCTCTGACACAAACACCCAGATACAGTATGTAGATCAAAGTGAACCAAAAACTATATAAAACATGTTGATATACAGCAGATGTAAATATGTACACTCACACCCCCAGAAAGTATTATTATGTAAAAAAATGAGTTCTGCAAAATAGTAAGAGGATCTACAGCAACTGTATCTCTGACTTAAAGGAATAGATCAACCAAATATGAATATTCTTCAATTCCAAATTTTCATATGATCTTCTGTGAAATATATTTTGGAGAGCACAGGGGTTCAAAGAACATAGGACCACTTCTCATATCATAAAGAAAAAAAAAATGCTTCTGACATTTTTCTTTTGTGTTGCACAGGATAAAGAAAGTCTTACAGATTTGGAATGCCATGAAGAATACTAAATAATACTTAATACTAAATGAAGATTACTAAATAAAGAATCACATTCACTGTGGACTACCGGACGGATTGACTAAACCAACAATGGAATTGTGGAATCAATCAACTAATGGTTTACTTATTCCTCTTCTCTGCTCTGTGACATCAGGAAAAAAAGACACCCAATTACCATAGGCTGCCAGTTTCAAACAACTAACATCCCTCTTGACTACCCCACTGACCCAAGAGCAAGGTTACTATTTTACACACAAACACACACTCAGTTTCCTATGGGGAGGACATCAACCACAAACATCCTCAAGCTAGTTATAAATGTGTGTGAGTGTGTGTGTGCGTGCGTACATGGGTACGTGTTTGTGCCGGGGGAAAGGGTGTATGCATCTGTGTCGGTCTCTTAACCCTGATGCGACAGAGGCGGCAACGGTCCCTTTGATAAGTTTGACGCCACTGCCGCAAACAGTACGTGCGTGCATCAGGACGCTGCCTGCGTGGTTGGACCGCAAACAGCTTTTTTGTCCTATGATGACTGACAGACCTATCTCAGACAGAGCGGTTTACTGCATCTAACACAAAAAACGTGCATGCATACGCTCAGCCATGCTCTCAGTTTCATAGTTTTGTTTCCAAAAATGCACAAGAAGCTGGTCAAGAAACTCTTATACTATGTTGACGGTCAATTTGGCAAATTTCGATTTTTTTTTTCGATTTAACCTATGATGTTTTTCATATTTTGTTACTTTTTTTCTTTTAGAGACATGAACATGCCTGCAAGATGTTAACACTTTAATGGGTTGTGCATTGTGAGTACAAAATTTCTATTCTCCACAGACCCGAAATAAAAACATTTGTCAGTATCTTAACTACCCTCAGAGGGTATATGTAAAGTATTTGGCAGACACATTTATCTGAAGAACTTGCATTGAAGGCATATTTAGTTATCAGTTCTTGCATGTTAAGTTTGCTGGGGATTGTGTTCGTGATCTCACCATTGCAAGTGCCAGGATCTTTAGGAAGGCACACAGAAGTGTTTTTCTAAACAACTTTAATTTTTTTTTAAAAAAATACCGTTTATAATATTGAAAGTTTAGGAGTAATGTTCTTAAATGTTATTATTTTTCTCATGTTTAACGTCTTTGGTTGTCATTGGTGTGATTTTTGAGGAATTGTATTCAATACAGTTAGGGTCAGTTTGGCTCCCAACAAAAAAAAAAAGTACCAAGATGTTTAACAAAATACAAGAGAAGTGTGAGCTTATGAGTAATCAGCGGCAGAAACTAAAAAAGCAGCGTTTATTGAAACAGAAACACATGCATTCACACTGTACACTTCCTCCCCCCACACAAACACTTATTCGCCCTGACTCTGTCGATATGCATGTGCACACACAAATAGAATCTGTTCTGCAGATTTGATGAACCACGACGCAGGCGTCTGCCTCCGCCATATATGGTAAAGGTGCTGCTCAGAGTACTTGGGGCTGCTAATGCTACACTCAACAGACATGAATTAGACACAGTGGTTTGATAGTCTTGATCGTTCAAGAAAGAGGGGTTTCACATTAGCATTTCATAAACCAGACAAGGGGATTATATTTAGAACTCCATCTCTGAGTGCAGGAGTGGGAGGAATGAGGAGTGTGAGTCACCATGCAAACAAGGAACAGAAGCAAAGTCTGTCTATTTATTTGGTCATGTGTGAATGTGAACTGAACGTGCCATCTCAGACTTCGCTTAACCGTCTCCCACGGCAACTGTTGCTGCTTCTGTCTGGGTGTCATAGCACATCATTACCTGATAAACATCTGAGCAACCACCTAAGACCAGCTGTCAGTCACATTTCCGCTGACAGCCCAATCTTTATGCCATCTAATCAGCCCTTCTCATCCTCCACACAACCATGTATGAGCATATTGAGAAAGGGAGGCATCTGCTGGTCAGAAGCTGGCATTACAGGCATAATGGTGTGTCATTAACTGCCGGTCAGTCTTTAAGGTTTGATTTTATGCGCGTCACTCTGTTTCTGTGCGCTCAAATATCAAACTCCTTTCAAAAAAAAAAAAAAAAATCTTACAGACTCCTAACTTTTTGAACGGTAGAATCTTCCATTCTGCCAGCATGTATCCTCCAGTAGATGGCAGCAAATGACAACATAATGTAATATGTAGTGCAACAAGGCCCTGAAAATAAGCATCATATTGAATTAAACTGACAGTTCGAGAATTTGAATCAAATCTGGAAATCTGTAATGATACCCAGCCCTATTCAGTATTTTTTTTTTTTTTTACCAATTTATCCAAATGTGAATATACTGTACCATAGACCAGGGATGGACCACTGTTGCTGGTGGATTGCAAAATCTACCAACCACTCAACATTTTTACCAGCCACATTCTTGTTTTTAACCGACAATGTGTAACTGCATGTAAAAATGAATACTAAAAGATCTACAATACTTAAGCCGGTTATTCCATAGGGTAAATTCTCAAGGTGTGCCTCCTCTTAAAGTGTCTGGGAGAAACAGCATGCTACTTTTATTTACCTGTCACAGTGGCTGCTGTTTACCAGTTTACCAGCCATAACACAAAATCACCAGCATTTGGCTGGTGGTGGCTGGTGCCAATTTCCATCCCAACCACAGACCTCTATTGTTTCTAAATCCTTTTTTTATCATAAAATAATGAATTGTTTTTTTGTTTTTGTTTTTTTGATTTACCAATCTTCTAATTTCTGCTCTTTGGGAAAGAACATTACTTTAACAACATTTCCTTCTCGTTTGCTGCTTCAACATGACATAAATAAGCAAACATACACATATACACGCCCTCTGGAGCAGCATAACGCTTCTTGCAACAACTTTAAGAGAGAATGCTAAAGTAGCAAACAAACAAAAAACAGCAAACTTTCTGCAAACAGACCACTTACACCTACAGAGACTCCAGAGTCTTCATGGCATGGAAGCTAACATGGTGTTAAAAAGCAACACTTTTCATGACTGTTGTTAGATAAGCAATCACAACAAATCAGCAAATTATAACTGTGACAATTGTCATCAGTGCTTTTAGCAAACGTGAGTTGAAATTCATCCTCGTCTGAATATGAGAAAGATCCCTCGCTGTTGAGGACGTGGTAGATATTGATCACCCTGATTCTGTCAGGTTACATCACTAGACAATATCCATAACAAATAACACTTAATAGGCCATAGCCAGCATCCCTGCTTCATCTTTGAGATAGTAATGAGATTTTAAACATGGCCAATAGATAGTATTAAAACAAAATCTACCCCTTTATATCCATTTCCTTTTTCCAACAGATCTTGCTCTATTATTTACCTCATAATCATTGTACATGCAGCTCCAGTCCACCTCTCAAGAGCAGCAAGAAAAGTCACAGTATCATCATGGTTTCAACAGGGGTATCAAAAACACATCCAACAATGAAAAATAATAAGTTATGTAAAAAGGGACACTCCACACACAAAAAGACAAACTCAAACACAAAATAACACAGCTTTCAATTACTTCAAGAGCCTAAGCCCCGGAAAAGCTGATTATCTTTGGTGTTTTTTGTGATTTTTGTCTAGTTATCCAGAGAAATTGCGACAGGTGAATATAGTGGCTAGTGACCTTATTGCGAGCATCAGTGTGTGTGTTTGTTTGTGTGTGTTAATGGGGAACAAGATCAGAGGCTGTTGCAGTGACAGATGGCTGCATATTCCCAGTGGAAGAGCAATGATCTCAAAAACACCAGTAGCTTGGTACCAAGCCGATATGCTTCCATCATGTGTACGTGGAAAGCACCAACACTTCACTGTGATGTTTCCAGGGCCTAAGACTTTTTGCCACAACTGCCAATGGCTGGTGACTTAAGAAAATTAATCATAAATATTTTTTTACCAGCGATGAAACATATCCTTATTAAAGTCAGAAAGTTATTCAGTCAAGAGCAATAAATGATTTTCTCTTTGTTTTTGTTGTTTGATTAACATTAAAAACAGAGACAGAAGCAGGACCATTAGGCTGCTGTCACTTTAAGGGCTAATGCACAGATCTAATAAATAGTTAAACAGCCGTTTTATATCTCAACTGTTCACAAAGACATAACTGATCGTTTATAAAGATATTTGCCAAGATGTGCATTTTGAGGTAATAAATAAGATCAACAGTGCAACAATGTTGTTCTTTCACAGCACACTGTCAAATATTTTTTTCTAACTTATTTTGATTCAATTTATGTTTATTTATGAATTTGTTATACATTTAAAATTATATAAAAATATATGAATTTGTTCATATTTATATGTAAGGATATTTATATATATAT
>JAOTRC010000022.1:22354060-22374117 GCA_027497675.1 Cyprinella lutrensis
ATTGTACATGCAGCTCCAGTCCACCTCTCAAGAGCAGCAAGAAAAGTCACAGTATCATCATGGTTTCAACAGGGGTACCAAAAACACATCCAACATTGAAAAATAATGAGGTATGTAAAAAGGGACACTACACACACAAAAAGACAAACTCAAACACAAAATAACACAGCTTTCAATTACTTCAAGAGCTTAAGCCCCGGAAAAGCTGATTATTTTTGGTGTTTTTTGTTATTTTTGTCCAGTTATCCCTGAATAAGACAGGGATGGATAGACATAGAGACAGAGAAATTGTGACAGGTGAATATAGTGGCTAGTGACCTTATTGCGAGCATCAGTGTGTGTGTGTGTGTGTGTGTTAATGGGGAACAAGATCAGAGGCTCTTGCAGTGACAGATGGCTGCATATTCCCAGTGGAAGAGCAATGATCTCAAAAACACCAGTTTGGTACCAAGCCGATATGCTTCCATGTGTACGTGGAAAGTACTAACACTTCACTCACTGTGATGTATCCAGGGTCTAAGACTTTTTGCCACAACTGCCAATGGCCGGTGACTTAAGAAAATTAATCATAAATATTTTTTACCAGCCATGAAACATATCCTTATTAAAGTCAGAAAGTTATTCAGTCAAGAGCAAAATGATTTTCTCTTTGTTTTTGTTGTTTGATTAACATTAAAAACAAAGACAGAAGCAGGACCATTAGGCTGCTGTCACTTTAAGGGCTAATGCACAGATCTAATAAATGGTTAAACAGCCGTTTTATTTCTCAACTGTTCACAGTTAAGACATAACTGATCGTTTATAAAGATATTTGCCAAGATGTACATTTTGAGGTAGTAAATAAGATCAAGTGCAACAATGTTGTTCTTTCTCAGCACTGTCAAATATTTTTTTCTAACTTATTTTGATACAATTTATGTTTATTTATGAATTTGTTATTCATTTAAAATTATATAAAAATATAAGAATTTGTTCATATTCATATGTAACTTTAAATAAAGGATATTTTCAATAAAAAAATAATTTTAGCTGTGTATAATAAATTGTATAATAGTGTGGAGAATTGTGAAATTTCACTGCTTGAAATTTTGATATTGTGAAAACCCTGTGCTAGGGTGAAAAAGTGGAATTCATATAAATGAGAACAAGCACTCTACTCCTTACGCAAATACACACACAAAAATAGTTTTTGCTTGTATGAGATAAGCAGTTTTCACAAGTAATACGCACGCACTCCACACCCTAATCCTATACAAGAGATTTACAGTGCGTAGCATATGCATGCAAAACAAAACAAAAAAACAACAACATTTAAATAGCACGAGAAATTTAATTTGTGGTATAGATACTTTCACGAGATTGTGTTAGGATACAAGATCCCTCTTTTACACAGACTGTGTCATCAGAACTGATCCTTTTCAGCGAGACATAGATACTTACCTATGGCAGATGATTTAGCCGTTCAAGGAACCAGTGAGGAATATTGATTAGCTTGAAATCAAACTGTCCAAACACTAGTCATTTCTTTTAATGATTAGACCAGCTGAAATTCAAGCATTTCCAAACATGAAATTTAATTCCATTACACTGATTTTTATTATTCTAGACTAGAGTATCCCACATTACTAAGAGGAGGTATTGTATTTATTCTTATACGCATGACAGACAGGCAGAACACAGACACGCCTCTTTTTAACTTCTACTTAAACCAACACAGGAGTGCTCAAACACACAACACACACAAATACATTAGCGCATGACTGCACATTTGGATCTAAACTCATCTACACCCTTTAGATCTGAATAGGATGTATTTCAGGGATGTTAAGGGACAGTCTGCACAGAATAAGAGTAAACTATCAGTAGCATACAGCTCAAAAAAAGTATATCCTTGCTTCTACTGAAAGGAAAATAATAAAGAATACGACATTCTTAAATATATCCAATATATTTTTTATGATGAAAAACAACAACAACATTAAATTAGAAAATGTAAAATAAAAAGTATTTTCAGATTAAAATTTATGCAACAGTAAATTTCTGTCAGACAAAGCTATCATGGCTTGGAATATAATATACAGTAGTGCATGAGTCATTCTAATATTTTTATAGAGCTTTTTTTTATCTTTTTGAAGCTTAAGCTTCCTTTAATTCTAATTAAAATATTTTTACTACAAAAAGGTTTGTTTAAAACAAGGTACTTGGCATGATACTGTCGATTAATTTTATGTTAAACAGTTATGTAAGCCTTCTGCTTGAATCATTGTAAATTACTGTATGTCAAGGAACGTTAACCTCTTTAGTGCAATATATTCAATCAATTCAATCAATTAACAGGTCGAAAGTGGGTGGTAGTAAGAACATGACATGAAAGGAGTAACAGTGAAAAGACAAACTCAATCTGAGCCCTAACCTCCATCCCTTTCACCTATAGCTGTGCTCTGCATCGTTTTTTGGCAAGTACAAAATGCTTTAAGAACTCCAACACAAGCATTAAGTGTAAATCCCATAAATAATGATAACAAGCAATAACTGTTGTTGACTATTGAATAACACTTCACTTAGAACCACTTTGTCTTTGATGGAGACCAGAATTACTGAGTAGGATTTGTGAACAGATCTCCATGTTCCCAGTACAACAAGATCATGGTAAGCGGTACCAGCAGTTGCCTGTAACATTCTCTGGGACGCCCACACATGCATAAAGTGAGATGCAGACACCTCTTCTCTTCTCGCACTCCACCCCAGCATTTTCATAGCGTCGCGCCCACTATCTGTTCCACCCCTCTCTCAGTGTAAATGAATTGTGACCTGCTGCTATAGTAGGTAACTTTTTCAGAGCAGCTCTCAGAACTACTGTATGGTTCTACGCCCCCTCTCGCTTTGGCTGCTGTATGCTGCTGTCTGCGTCATAGAAAAAGAGAAGCAGCCAGCCTATAAAAAAAATTCTTTATCAGCTTAAAAGTACTAAAATTACTTTACAAGTTACTTGCTATAGGGATGATGTTAGGAAGTAATGTTCAGCTTGCAACATTTTTAATGATTACAGTAGTTAAAATAGATAAACTTCCACATTAAAGCTGTAAATTGCCACATGCAGTAGCTAATATTAAGAAATATGTTGTGCTTTTACTTTAAAAAATGTTGATAACGTTACAGTTAATGCAATACAAACTTTGAAGATTTTGAATGAATGTTACATTTGTAATGTTGTAGCCTATTTTCATTTAGATGTGGTATTATTATTTGTGCAGTATAAGATTAAATTACTTTAGTCACATGAATATTCGGTGCACATGATGCAACGCAGTCAGAGCTGACAGAGTGTGTCATTTCAGTGCCAAAGAGAGGAATAGGCCTGATTTTATGTTTTGTTTTTTGTGTTATCCGTGAGGGGCTGCTGGCTTATACTTTCATTTTGTATTTGTTTATTTACTTATTAAACTTGTTTAACGTTCACCGGTCCCCGCCTTATTTTTCCCATAACAACCGAACCCCGTTACAAATGTACGAGCAAACCTTATCTAGCATTAGGCCCATATTTTGCTAGAATACTTCCTTGAATTATATTACATAAGTCACATTAGTTGCCGTTATATTATCTTCTAGGGGTGGGGGGGAAAAAAACTATTCTTAGATGCATCGCGATGCGGACGTGCACGATTCCGAATCGATTGAAAAATGTCCAAAAATCTATTTTCAAAAAAAAAAATTGTTTTTTTAGATATATATTTATTATAATAACGTAATATTGAGGGAACGCGCAAGACGGAACTCTGGAGCGTGGAAGTGCATTGGCCGGACTGTCTGTGTGGTGTGCACATAACAGAGACGCGAAGGCTGAGCGCTAAATCGAAACACTATCCCCTTGTTAAAAGCTGACATATGAAAATATTTTGGCTTCTGAAGTTAAAGGGGGAAAGGAGCTGGACAAGAGCCACACTATCTGTAACTGTAAGCTTTGTAGAATAAAACTAACGACAGAGACATGACAAATATGAGAAGCCATATGACACGTTTCCAGCCAGAGGAAGAAAAACACTCGTCTGTACCAGTCGTTATATTATTAATATACTACAAGTATGCTCCTAGTTCAGGCACACATTTATTTTCCTGTTGGTTCTTTGCAATGTTAATAAAATATATTGTACGTTAATTCTTTATGGGTCTTTTAAAGCAAAGTATTTATAGTCACACACACACACAAAAGATTCAGATAATCGATAATCGCTTTCGCATCAAATTGCAGCCTTCTGAATCGTAATCGAATCGAATCGTGAGGTGCCCGGAGATTCCCACCCCTATATCTAACTAGCTATTTATAACTTATAGAATGGGTGCAATGTTATAAAGTTACATGTATTGCAAAATAAGTAATGATTTGAGGACCAAGTTTGTATTCTAAGTATGGGCAGACCTCAATGTAATATGTAATATGTAGTCATTGCAATGTGCCATAACTAGTTATCCACCATCATTGGTGTCCCTGTAAGTTGTGCTTGTTCAAATTTTCAGGCTAAGTCAATGTTTTCTCAAAAGTTACCAACTGCAGCTTTAGTTAAACAAGTTTTGATAAATTCCTTGAGTCATTATGAGAAAAATATTTGGTCGAAACTAGAACGTTGGTTCAATTTTCACCAGAATGGTCTCAGATCATTTTCATACCATGCTGGCAAAAAGGCTTTTCCAAACAAATTGAGGCTGTAACTCTGTTAATATGCAATGCTTTGGCAAATTGTATTGTTTCTTATTCACCTCACACTGATCACAGAACACAAATTTTGTAACAACGCCACCTAATAGTCAAAAATGATAAGCAAATTAATCATATATTACAAATGATTGTATTTATATTTTTTTCAGCTGTTAAAATAATCAAAAAATATATTTCATTACTCAGTGTTGGTCAGATGCTCCCAGCCTCGAGCTTTTTTTGTGCTTGGCCCTGTTAATTGCAATACAAGGCATTCGGATTTATTTAGGTTCTTGTTTCCTGTTTTTTTTTTCTAGCAAGATCTGGCAACACAAATGAGTCAAGGCTTTTACTTGTGCATACAAAAACCATCTCTAATGTGCATTTATATTCATTATTAACAACTAGTTGTTCACTTTGGTTTTGTACAGACTGCATGGAGTTTTTTTGTTTGTTTGTTTGTTTGTTTTTTTGTTAATCTGTTGTAGAAAGCAGTTGTCAGTCCCAAAAATTACTGAACTCTGTGTGTACAGTACAGGATTAAGCAGAAAAATGTTCATTGAAAAACTAATTTAACTGCTGTGTGTGCGTGGCTATTTTCACCAGTTTTCTGTTGGAATAAATTCTATAGTTATAATAATACAATGTTATGAGAAATGGAATTCATTTTTTCGTTAATTATATACTGTAGCTAGACGGATTTGAGCAGCAAGCTAATTTTAAGTGAATTGTCACTTAGAAAAATTCACACACACTTATAAAAGTATGATCAGACTCAGAGGACATCAGACATTGACACATACAGTACATGAGTCAGTATTGTCAAACATTCCCATGGCTTATTTGTCACAGAGAGTTATATGTGGATATGACCCAGATATCTGGAGTCTCACATGATGAATGCATCTCCGCTGAGTTCTTCCAGGCCGACATAGGGTTGCCATGGTAACACAGAGAGTTCCAGGACATGATCAGAAATATCCCATCATGCCCTAAAGTACACTAAGGTTAATGTATTTAAGCAATTGCTCTCATTGTGCTTAACGTCATCTCTAATGTCACAGAGACTATCATTGTAAACTTAATTGAGTATTCAACAAAAAAGTAAACAAAAACAAACAAACAGTGGGAGGAGTTTCATAACTAACCCATATCTGAGATTGCTTACAAAGGCTTGGAAATGTAAACATACAAAATGACCGAGTAAACAAATACAGAGAGAGAGAGAGAGAGAGAGAGAGAGAGACTAAAAAATACAATGCTTTCTGTCACTTTGTTAACACACAGTTCACCCGGGCAAACTCAGCACTTAACACCACAAAGGCAAATTACCTCTTTTATTAATTTAATATTCCTTTCATGAGCGATTCTGTGTGATTCTGAAGTGAACATAAGCATGTTCAATGTTGAATAGGCGCGAGATAGAGTAGAAGAAGTAAAAATAGACAACATAAATTATGACTATCTTTAAAGCTGATTTTATATTTCTTCAGTGTAAATAATCTCTCACACACCACACACTTATTTCAACCACACACAACGTCGCTACTCACTCTGGTCATTATTATTGTGGTGATCTGTCTGGGAATAAAGTGATTCCAGAGAAATCGAGCTCTACCAGTGAAAGTTAATAATTCAGTTTGATTGACATCCTCTTCTCACATCTCTGATCATCTTCATGCATCAATTAATAAGCTCAACACACTAAAGCACACAGCAGGAGCTGTCTCATCAGTGGGAACACATGCAGAGCTGAGAAGACGAGAGGTAATAGAGGTGATAAAAATGTTGTCATTCTGAAAAGACTTCAGTCAAACCTTATAGAGATGACATTAACGTGCACCATTTTAGCAGAGCAAATCCTCCCATTCTGCCACACTCGATGACATAACTAATCACTCTGTGATCTCTTTATGTTCTACATCATTATGTATGTCATGGTATGAGGATGGAATAGGATGAGTTTGCATATCCTGTCATCCACCTCTCTTTCTCATTCAGTATTCAGTCCATGTTCTGTTTGCTTTGAAACCATTTGATAGATAGGAAGAACCAGATAAAAAAAAATTGAAGATGACTAACCCAAGGTTGACAACTCAAGACAAACCCAAACCCATTCATCCATCTTTAAAGCTATTATTAGAACTGCTTTTCCTGTGTAGGGTCACACAGGGCAGGGTGCTGAAGGCCAGCGTTTTGGGCTGAAGGCAGGGAAACACCGGCAAGCCTAATGCAGTGTGTCCTATCCTAACCAGACACAATGCAATACGTCTGTCCACACCATACATGACAAACTCAAATCACAGGCAAGTAAAAGAGTGAGGTGGGCAGACTCAAGATTTTCAACATCTGAGGTAAATTAACCATTGTAGCTTGCATATAAAGTAATGCACAATGATATATATAGCTATAGCACAATGAAATTAAAATATTTGAGTATTATACAAAACATAAAATCAATACCTGAGCTGTAAACTGCAATGCCATATAAATAGAAAATGAAAACAAATATGGTAAAAGTATCCCTAAAAGTTATGTGCAAATAAAATTTCAAACTGATTGCTTACCATCTGGCAGTAGAAGTTAAAATGACTAGATTATAAAAAAAATAAAAGCACATGCAAAATGTTAATTGGTACATGGGAAGAACACAAATTTTGTTTTGGGTTAATGATATGATGATGATAATATATATTGATTTCTCATGTTTGGAACAACTTAGGTTGTGCACTTTTCCAACAGTAGCTTACTCGGTATCATCCACTCCTTATATGTTTTGTTCATATAACAGCGTTATTCATTACTGTAAAATAACATGACTGACAGATGTTTTTCATGAACAATGCACTGATGTGGTTTATTGATAATCAAATACATTGCTGACTGATTATTTGTTTTATTTCTAGACTAGCTGTTGCAACCAAAACAACAGAGCTAAGCCCCACCTGAACACAACACAAACAGTGAGCAAACACACAGCCACAGTCTGGTTAGGTAACATGCACTGCGTTACAAACACATTGTTACAGCAAATACATATTACAGGGCTCAGGTTTGAGATGGAAACATTGAATGGAAACTTGAGCACCCGCACACACAAACTCTGCAAGTTCTCACAAACACACAATCTTTCTTTACATCTACATATACATACACAAGTGCACTACAGTGAGCTCTCATCGAGTTCGACTCACCTCCTTCCAAACAGCCGTAACCCTGAAAAAGTCCTGCTGCTATGCCGGCAACCCACCGTGACTCTTTCACCCTCAGGCAAGGGGTTGGACAGGAGATCAGAGTTGGATGAAGAAGCGGACGTGGAGGCCAGAGAGGTTGTGACCTCTTCCCTGTCCTGCAAACCTGCTCCAAGCTCCTGCTCCATCAGGAGCCTTGTCCGTCAATCAAACAATTGTAACCAATCCCAAAGTCATGCATTTAGAGAGTCCTCATGGCGAGAAAAACCAGAAGAGAAGGGTCGCACCATCCTGCTCTCTGCCTCTCAGAAAGAGAGGGAGGACAACACAAACAGCGCTCAGTGCTCCAGATCCTTGCAGACTTCCACGTGTGATCCGCTTCCCATCCGCCTTCAAGACACTTAATCCTATAAGCAAACCCCAACATTCCTCCCCCCTCCTCCTCCTCTCTTTCCTTCCTCCCTCTCTGTCGCTCTCTCTCAGGAAGTTCTTACAGTCCCGGTCTAAGCAGAGCCATAAAGCAAAGAGTATTCCTTCAGTCCTCTCTTCATGTCTTTCTCTCCCTCCCACAGTGGCTGTCTCTTGCACTCACACACACACACACACACACACACGTCTAGGCAGGCGCATACACATACGCTCTAGCTGCCGGTTGCACTCACAAACATTGCACCACACCAGGAAGTGTCAAACTCAGAAGAGATTCATTCATAGGACCCCAAATGTAGCTGCCCCTCCAGGTGCCTGATTGTTATCAACCTTACTTTATATCTACTTCACAACCTATGTCTTTTGCACTCTGATAGAGGCTTTAGAAGAAAACGTGATCTCTGACAATGGAAAAAGCAACTCACAGTTTGCAGATCAGATCAGTAGTTCATCTAGTTGTATTCACAAATATCACTTCCCGACAAATGGCTGCCGTGAATTTGAGGGGTTATTTGAAAATAATCTCTGTATAGAACTGGCTAATGATAAAAGGTGTAACTGAGATCACAGAAACATGCACACACACAGAACAATGAGTTTGTGGCTGTGCAAGCACACTTGTAACAGGAGAGCAGGTAGAATGAGGATCTTATAGTGGATAGATGCAGTTTGACACTGAGAAAAAGAACGAAGTAATAAATCTTTGGGAACTTTTGGGATATTCTAAGTACACAACTGCAAGGAATCTATCACACTGTGCAAGTGATTTTTGGATATACAAAAATCTTACATAGAGTACTGTAACTTTCAATTAAAATGAACGCATAGAATCTTAATGATCCTAAAATAAGACTGTATCGGACAGAACTAGAAGGGAAGCACCATCATTAGCTCATAGTGTGTGAGTGTGTGTGTACTATAAACATGTCAACAAAATAAGACAGCAGAATGATTCATCTCCGCTATACCTCCTGTTCAGACTCACTACAGACTTCCTGTGAAGGAAGGAAATGATGTCACTAAAATGGGAGTCGTACACAATTACGGTTGGACCACAAACCAGATATTGTTTCCTGCTATTCTTCTGTTAGCAATATGCGTGTGTGCTTGTAAGAGAGAGAGAGAGAGAGAAAAGGAGAGAGAGAGAGAAGGAGAAAGGAGGTGAAAATAGGACAGTTGAAAGGATCAGTAGGTAGAAACTGTGTAGGAGTAACTAGTATAGGTTCCACTATAACCTGGATTCAGCCTATCCCACCAGAAACAGCATGGAGACATTTTTCAATCTCAAATCAGACCATACACACCACAGCAGGACACACTCACTTAAGTCTCTTAATTCAAGCATCAAATGATCCTTTTTACAGTCTTGAGTCCAAAACAACTTCTACGGTAATTTTGTGAATACCTATTCTGGATTTCCACCTTGTGGTTACATTGAGCAACTGCATGCGTGCAGGCATTTCTCACTGACTGTGGTTACAATTCTTTAAAACCAATGCTTTATATATTTATTTACTCAAGATGCACTCACCCAAGTCATAATACAATGAAAGTGACTGTGGTTAATTTAAGCATCATCTGAACTAGGACCAGATACTGTGTTCCCATTATAAACACAACTAACGGAACCACTACTAAACTGTGTAATCTCCTTATACATAGAAATCTCTCTCTCTCTCTCTCTCTCTCTCTCTCTCTCTCTCTCTCTCTCTCTCTCTCTCTCTCTCTCACACACACTTGTTTGATGAGTTGATGAGATTCTAAGATAAGAGCTGGTGGTCACAGAAGGTTTTCATGTGTAGGTTTGGTGATAACCGCATTTGGACTAAAATATTCAAGGAAACAGAACAACCAGCTATAAGCCTTAAACAGAAGCCAGATAAAGAGAGGTTGTTTATATGCACACCTTCATGCTGGTTATTGTGAGAATGCTGAATGAGATTAACATTAACATGCATTTTACGACTCTAGCAATGGCAATGTTGGGGTGTTCAACTCATGTGCATGATTGCTAAAATGCAATGTAATTCAATGCAATGTCAGTTGCTTTGGGTAAAATTTCAACTCAGATCAATATTTGTGCTAAATATTTACTTATGTGGCAAGTAGCCGTGTAATAAGTGGGAGATGTACATCCCTGTAATAAGGGATAATGTACATCCAGCCAGGGGTTCTCTCGGGGGACATCAAAGACTTATTTTACATTTTGTGAAAGGGGCATTTTACCACCCCTTTAATAAACTTCTGGTCGTGCTGACAGGAAAACAGATGCACAGGCAGTATTACTGTAAGCTGTACAGTCAAATACATTTGTATGCCTGCAACCACATTTAAAGAAGTTCATAAACACACTACTGCGTACAAGACTATACAGAAGGTGTCTCTGAAATCACATACAGTACACTCTAACATATACTTCATCTTTAAAAAAAAATATATATATATGGGTAGTATTTGGATGTACAATATATGCACTGTGGCCTCGGGATGTTAAAGTGTGCACTTTGCAAGTCACTCGGATCCTTTTCACGCATTTTCAAAATACTATTCGAATACTGTTTTTCACATAAGAAGCAGGCACGTTCAGATTTAGTGACAGTGTTCTTACTGCCAGATTCAGACCTGTATGTTGCAATGCCTTTATGGTGCTGATCAGAGCTTCATTCTTACAGCTAAATGAGCTGGCACAAGTAGCATGGGCCATCAAAAGTTGCAGGTGTTAATTCAGTCTTACCTGCGGTGAGGTTGAGATGGAGGGGTGGGTGGCAAGACCCATTTCCCCCTGTGAGCCCACATTTCTCTCTCTCTTTCGGCCTGCCAGATTGCCGGATTGAATCAACTTACTCTCATACACACAGCTAGTGTAGACAACAAATGACCCTCGCAGCCTGTGCCTCACTGAGCTAAATCTTTCTTCCCCGACACCCCCTACTTCCTGTTGTGACACTTCCTTGTGAATGTATGTTTGTGTTAGTGTTGTATGTGTGTAAGACAGAGAATGAGAGATGGGTCAGGGGTAAAACTTGCTTCTGGTAAAAGAAAAAGCCTAAAATAGAATATGAGATACATACCACAGGCACACACTCACACCGAGAACAGGGTCCAATAGGAAACTATTTTTAGTACCGTTAAAGGAGAGCCCCAAACACACCGACAAGACAGAGGCAGGCAGCTCGCCCTGTTTCCTACAGAGGAAAGTGGCTGAATATCTTGAACTTTTATATTTCTTTCTTCACATGAGAACACAAGCTGCTATAAAAAAAAACAAAGATGAAGAACAGACAGTACTGTTGTTCCTTTGTCACCCGCCTCTCAGTTTTAACCACATGTTCATTCTCACCCACAGATACATAGCTTAAGATATAGTACAAAACAAATATTCTTGTACATTTTCATTGTCTTTTTTACATTCTCTATTTCTATTAGAGATGTGCATTTCGTTCACTTTGAAAAATCCTCTAATATACTTAAAAAGTCATCATCATCTTAAAAAAAACCAATGATGGTTCTAAAATAGCATCAGAAATATTACTGTAACAAATCACAAAATTACAAATATTTGTAGTTACTGGACTGGGCTCGAATGTTTTCATAATCAGTCATAACTGAATTTCTATTTATCCTCCCATTGTCTCTCTGCAGATCATTGGGTCAGTGAAAATCATTTAACTCTAAAATGATTAAAGGTCAGGACAGACCTTATTCAGAGCAGCGCCATGACGGGTATGAAAGTGAGTCTGTGAGGGATGAACTTACCGTGTTTCCAATGGCATCCACCGTAAAAAGAGAATAAAGCTCCTAGATTACTTACAATTTTCCACAGCTTATATTGTCAGGAGTTTTTTGTCAACTACAATTGAACGAAAACACATTAAATAAGAGTATAGCCCATTGAAGAAATGCATGTCTATCCCTCACAGCCTCGCTTTCATTCTCATTGAAAATCAAAGATGGCGCTGCCGTGAATAAGGCGTATTGAAAGGTATAGAACATCCCTGTAATTCTCCTCTCTCCACACTAGGGGGAGAATGTACTCTTCTTTACTGATGGCTCCGTAATCTAATCATATTATCATATTATCTAATCATGTTATTTTGAATATGAAATACATTTTTCCCAAATTATGTATTATTTTTCCCAAATTTTGTGTTTTCATTTTAAATTTTTCTGGATTCTGTATTTTATGATTGAATATAAATTTATTACCAAAAATTATGGCAATTCAATGAATGCATAAAACTTTAACAATTTAATTAGATTAAAACGTTACACAACAGAGGTTTAAATAAACTATATTATTACAACTTTAACTTTGACTTTGACATGATGTGCCCTCTACAAAAAAAAGGGCTCCTACATTCTACAATATAGCTCTGTCCATTTCTTTTGGCAGGTTGTAGTGAGGGTCTGTCACTTTGAGCGTCTGTGATATGACAGTATAGTTTTTATCAAGTAAAATGGCAAAATGCTCATGAAGTGAACTCCGATCTGGAGATTAAGTTCATGTGTTCATGTCCTCATATACTGAGCCAACAAAAGCTGAATAACCATGAGCATCTTGAGTTCTTGTGTATGTGCAGTAGAAGAAACTGTGCCGCTCAGTCACATGAAGACGAGCAGGCCCATTTAAAAACGTTCTTTTTGTGGTTTAATATTCATTGACACTTGTCCATACTGCAATTTGATTAAGTATTCAGCCCTACCATTTGATTTAGGCTATTCATACATATTCAGCATTGTACAGTAAATTTCTTTTTTTTTTTTGACTGGATTCCACGATTGCATTGGCGTTTTGTGCATCACTGATTATTTTTTCTGAACTATTCCAAAAAATCCTGCATATTCAAAGAAACCTAGAAAAAGCCCTCAGGGGTTCAGTGACATTCTGTGCACTCATTTTGAACCTTCACATAAATAGCAGCTTGGCCCAGCGCTCGGCACACTTAAAACTGTCAAATATGAGCAACCCAGATGGAATGATTTAAATATGATAAAATGTGTAATATAGAGCTATATGCACAACTTTGTTCTGCAGATGCAGATTCTGTGTGGTTTGGCTTATCAGAAAGCCTGCTCCCATTTCAGTGTGTTTTTGAGGTGGCGGCGTCTGCAGCATCTCTCATAGCTAGGTCTGTTGGACATCGTGTTCCAGCCCATGAACTCCAGTTTCAGAGAGATGAAGGCCAAAGTTACCATGGTGTCTGTCACTGTAGTGACTGCTTATCAGCTAAAGCATCGATTAACTAGGAAACTGTAAAGGCCAGGTATGATTGGCTTTCATTAGCTTGCTTGCAGCATTTTCAAATCTTTTCAAGTCTTAATTGGAGGAAAGTGAGTTTTCTAATAAAACATGACCTACTTAATGTGTACAGAGTTTAGGAGAAAAATATAGGGGGAACTACAATTTGTGATCTGGTAATAAAGAGTGTCTACAGATACATGCACTGAGGCACGCTGTGCCCACTCCTCACTTTGTTTCTGTGCAAACACCGAGCGCACACACACTTCACATCTACTCAAATATCGCTTTCTCTCTCACACACAGTGGTGTTTGTAATCTGTGTTGTACAGAAAAGGCTTGAATAATTAATTTGCACTCAGTCACAGCCTCTCCTGAGTCAGTGACTGAGTGATGTCCTTTCTGTATGTCTGTGAGCGCATTTGTTCCAGCTCTTTCCTTTTACACATGCAGTAGGACTGGTTTAGGATTAGATTTTCTGACATCAAAACAGCTGCTTTCTCTCTCAAGAGCATCTACATGACCCCTTAAGAACACTTGCAGAAACACACTAATGAACAAGACTTATAAAACGGCACAACCTAACTCGAGTACTTACTTAGCAACAAAACGGTGCTGTGGGATCTGAACCTGGTCTTTTCAACATTGTCTGGCTCACTAAAACCATCTAATGTCAAAAGTTAGAGAAGAAATCTGTCAGTGCTCAAAGCAGAGGCAAGGCAGTGTTTATGTGATGGCTCAGACTGTGGGAGGAGAACTCCTATTAAATCAGCACCTACAGGGGGTGCACTGACTCACTCACAATACACTCCAATCTACAGCCATTACACAAACCTTTCAGTACAGCTGTGACCCAAGCTAACTGACAAGCAAACACGCAGAAAGTCATACACACTCACATCCACATCAAAATATAAATTAAAAAAAAATGGTCTGTCTCCTAATATTGTATATTGAACTTGAGAAGTCTTGCCTCGTAAGCTTTTCATAAAAACGGGACTTGTCTGTCATACACTGAAACTATTTACCAGAATAAAAATATCGATCATATATACACTCACCTAAATGATTATTGGGAACACCATAAACTCTAAAAAAAAAGGTTCTTCAGGGGTTCTTTGCGGTGGTCATGGTGCTATATAGCACCACTAAGCCCAGTTTGGTTCTTCAGCGGTTCTTCAGTGGTTCTCTGGGGTGATTAACATGCTCTATGGCACCTCTTATGGTTCTACATAGCACCCATGACAAAGATTAGTGCTATATGGCACTTAAAGTGGTTCCCCTATGATTACAAGCCAATGAACCACTTTTTAGCACCATTTTTTTTAGAGTGCAGCTCCCTTAACTTAAGTTCTAAGTGCATCTTATTCACAGTGAGAGCCATTGAGATTTGTTTTTTGAGGCAGATGGAAGGTGTCAGTGCAAGCCATCAGTCATCTGCTCAGGCCCACCACCCACGAGGTTCAGACCTGATCCTGTCACCGCTGGGCCCGACATGTTTGTGCAAATGTGAGCGACAGAAAACAGAGATGCTCTCGCATCTGACAGCAAGAAAAATGAGCCTGTCTTGCTTACAGACAGGGATATCTCCGCTCCACGCAATAAGAAACATTTCATTTGCACAGCACAATACCGAAGCAGTATTATAATGTTCCTCATAAAGATGCCCATAAAGATGTCAATTTTAGAGATTTCTTTTATGATCCAAAATTGTGAATGAAGCCATAAACATACCGTTCAACATTTTAAAATGTTCTTAAATAATACTAGCAAGCAAAGTTCTTTTATTGTGAGATCTAATACTTAAGCGATATAAAGCATTTCCATGGCATTTCTCGTTTTTGTAAACGAGCAAAGTCTTTTCATTACCATACGATATTTTAACAAATGTGGGCTGTGAATGAGGCAGTCAGGAAGTCAGCCGACTGAAGATGATTTATGCCATCACGCATAAGAAGTGAAATACAGTAGAACCATCCGCAGGGACCGAGAGATCTCTGCTTCAGGGGTTTAGATACTTTCCTCTCCCCTCCTTAAGAGTGTTTACCACTTCCTTTTCCTCCATCTCTCTCTCCCTCATGAGAGTCACCCCTTTCCTTCTCTCTCTCACTCTCAATCTCTCAAGAAACACTGGTGGTGACCCACCCTAGAGAAGAGCCCTGCATGACTAATATTTATTCAGTTATTCATTCTATCTCTCGCCATTTGTTTCCGTATCTCTTTCGCTCTCTGAGAAAATGAGAGTTGATACTTGTAATGAGCTTAAAATACAGAGCCGACCGACAGGCTCCTCAATAACCTCAAAGCTGCTTCAACCTACCATGTCGACTCTAATTTAGCACAGCATCAACCACCAGATATTTTAAAACCGTAGAACTTGATGAGCATGACAGTGTATGAAATACGACACTGCGCAGAGACTCACACACAAGCTTGTGATCAGTAAGATGGGAAATGAACACTGTAACACATGGTTCTTAGATCAAGTATATAGTGCAGAAAAACAACCAGAGATTTTCTTCAGTTTTTTATGTTCTAATGTATTCAAAACACAAATTAAGCTTCTCAGTGTAGCCTTTAAATTACGATATACTATATAGCCTTTAACTGTTGCAGTATTCATAAAATTAAAATACGGATGAATCATTAAAATATAGTTTATTATTGTAATGGCATCATAACTCCAGTCTTCAGTGTCACATGTTCCTTCAGAAATCATTCTAATATGCTGATTTTCTCCTTAAGAAACATTTCTTAGTATTATCAATGTTGAAAACAATTATGCTGCTTAATATTGTTGTTGAAACCATGATTTGAACTTTCATCTTTCATCAAATAATTATCAGGATTATTATTAGAAATAGAACAGCATTTATTTGATTATTTGTATCATTAGAAATGGCTTAACTGTTTTGATCAATTTAATGCATCCTTGTTGAAGTACTAATTTATTTCACACACACGTACGCAAAAATAAGTTCAGGCCCAACATTTATAATGTAAATTAATTAAACTAAAAAAAGGAATGCAAACTGTCTTCTCCAATTTCTTAAGTTCTTCCTCTCTCTTTTTAAGAGTGAAGTGTAAGACAAAAGATCGATAGTTGTGTGTGTGAAGCATCCCGAGAGGTGCGGGTCGAGAAACACTTCTGGAAGGCCAAGGTCCCCCATATTTTTCTGTCACTGCTCTCTCACTTCCAATACGCTTACTTCTGAATGAGGGTTAAATCCACAGCAAAAGCACAGAAGAAGAAAAAAAAAACTGTTCTTCAGACCGTTCTTCCCTGGGTTTTAACACAGAGTGGATAACATCTTTAATGTGAATCTTGTCATGTCCAAGCTGCCAGTAAAGTTGAAATCATGCCATGAATACTAAATGGCAGTCTTAGCCCAAAAACTTTTCATGTTTCACACTACACCTGACAGGTGAGTGTAATTACAGCTTCTTATCAGTGTTTTATATGCAATAATCTGTGTGATGAGTTATAACTCATAATAAATATAATATTTTCAAAGGACTCTATAACCCCAATGTCAATAGTCTAATTGTTGCTGATTTATATAAATTGTCATTAATTTATGCATTGATTCAGTATTGAGTTATGTACTCTGAATTTTGTGAAGTTTTTAAAATACTTTTTTTGCATGGAATCAAAAAATGTTGTGATTTATCTTCAAGCAAATTGGTTTAAGGCTTAAAGTGAGACTGAAATTTATTTTCTTTTTTCTTTTCTTTTTTTTTTCGTAAAACCCCTTGGCTATTTGAGATGGACCCTAAATTAAAAAAAATGCTGTTATACTGTAGACCTTTATGGAGCGAAAAAACCATCACCCATACACTGATACATTGTTTGAATTTGAAAGCTATATAACCTGGCATAATTTCCTTGATTCCAGGGTATATAGCTATAGAAGTTATATAGCTATATAACCTGGTTCTGAAAGCTATATAACCTGGAATCAATCAATAAATAAATAACTAAAACTCACTCAATTTGGCATGGTTGCTGGTGCCAGACTGTTGTCTGTTGTGGCTTCACAAATGCTTTGCTGCATACCTTGGTTGTAATGAGTTACACAACGCAAGTAGTTTCTGCTAGTTTCAGCCCGACGTAGTTATCATTTTCACATATTGGGCCACGTTATTTAAATAGTAAAAGCATTTGGGGCCATTTGTACGCCCTGGGCGGGCTGGTCTGAACATGAGGTGTGTTCAGGCACATTGTTGGTGCGTTGAGGCAATTGACAGCGCCATTGACCAACAGAAACCTGTTCTACAGTCAGTGGCGCAATATTATTTTTGTTATTTAAAGGGAGCATTATAAACATCCGCCTAGGCTGTTGCACAACATCCGTACACTTTGTCCTATAGATGATCTGCTTGTGTCGGCACAGATCTGTTTCCTCTCTGGAGACGCGTTCAATTTTCCCTAGATTGTAAGAATCTACCATGGCGCAACTGGCTTTTAAAGGGAATGGGAGATGAGACTCTGATTGGTTTATTGCACGTTACGTACAAAACAAACCCATTACTCATTAAGAGAATAGGGACAACCCTTGTAGACCATGTGCCGACGCACCGACCCTTTATCCTTTTGTTCAACTAAAGTGGATTGAGACATGCCCTGTGCTTTAGACCATGCTCTTAGATCCTTAAAATAGGGCCCATAGACTTTTCTATCAGTACAAGTCAAGTATACTTGAGTGCAATTTTAAGTAGGCAATATTTCTGAGAAGTGCATAAAGTATATTTCTGAGAAGTACACAGACGGAAAGTTTACTCTTACATTAACTAGTTTAAAAGAAATAGACATTAATAGCACACTTCTTCTAATAGCACATTTCTTTTTTGTGGGGGTTGGTAAACCCGTTGATGGCTAATTATCTCGACCATAACCACTGAATGTTAATTAGCTTAGAATCATTTGAATAATTTATGCTAGTCTATTATTGTGATATTTACCTTGATTTACCTGACAGAACATTTCCTGTCACATCAGCCCTAATCATCCCATTACATTCATCTGACGAAAACCAACTTGGCGTAACGACAATTTAGCTTAAACAAAACAAAACAATCTTAGGAAAAACTGCTCCTTGTCTCAGCAGATGCATACTTTGCAGTCGAACGCTCACAGTTTTAATTAAACTGACCAAGTTCAGTTAAAGAAGGCTACATGAACATATGCAAAATGCTGCCCAATGCTCGATCCAGCAGGCTGCTAATATGCTGGGTGATTAGCGCTCAACAGGTGTGCTAGCTAGCTGAGGGGAAGCGTGCAGCGCTTTGGCTTCATTCTTCCCACTTATTACACTGTGCTAGTCAGGGCTGTTCATTCACTCCTGCAACATCCATCTGCTCTGACATTAGTGGCTAAATTAGTCACTTAATGTTGCATATTTTTTTAAGTAATTGGCTAGTAATTAATAACCCGATAACCCGAATCCTGCGGGCTAACAGTTTAAGAAGTTTTAGCTGCGACCTGAGACCAGGCAATGGAGTTTTGATGTGATCGCATTAATAATTGTAAGAATTTGAACGTGTGGTGCTAGTACACATATTAGCATAAGCTTAACAGCATTTAAATGGCTGTTCATATTTTACGTCAAATTAATGGTAGGAACATTTTAATGTTTACAATATCTTAGCTACTGTCAAAACACGCACTCACTTTAAAGTCAGCATAAAACAAGTTGTGATCGTCTTATCCTCACTATTTTGAAGTATGTGAAAGTGAAATGGCTTCTCGAACAGCAACAACAAAAAAAATGTTGGAAATTCCATTAAAAATTATTTAGATTTCATGGTTACTAAGTATGAATACAAATGAGATCACCTTAGCTGCCACACAGAGGTCCTTTTAAGATAACTTGTATACTTGTAAGTGCAAACTGTGAAGGGTTTAACATTTTAAAGACTTAAAAAATAGGATAATTACATCAAACAGAATTGGCAGTAGGAAAGGGGGAGAAATCCAAGGGGTTTTTGCAAGGTACTGTAGGTTGTAGCATACAATTTGGATGCTCTGCCCTCGGCAGTTTGGGTTTGGAAAGCAGAGCTCGCTGGCATACTTCCCTCTCCTTCTCTGGAAAAAGCTGCCAGTGAGGTGGGAATTGCTGAATTAGTGCCACATTAAACCTTGACACTAATGACTGTGTTCAGAGGTTGTTTTTTATAAATATTTGATGGATCGTCATCTATGGAATAGCGGGGAATGACAAAGTGAGGGAATGAGCCAGAGGGAGGTTGAGGGGAGAGAGAAAGAGATAGAGAGATGACAGCATCGCACCAGAGTGAACACTGCAGCTGCTTTAGGATGAGTATTGCTGGAATTTTTACAATCTAGTCAAGTTTTTTTGGAAGTGACATGGTGCATTATCCTGCTGGAAGTAGCCATAAGATGATGGGTACATGGTGTCCATAAATGTATGGACATGGTCAGAAACAATGCTCAGGTAGGCTGTGGCATTTAAACGATGCCCAATTGGCACTAAGGGGCCTAAAG
>JAOTRC010000022.1:22374217-22386567 GCA_027497675.1 Cyprinella lutrensis
GAATTTACATTTTGGTTGACATGGGGGTGATTAAATCAGAAAAAGTTTTTTTTTTTTTTTTTTTTTTTTTTTTCAAAAGTGAACTTCTCCTTTAAGGGCTAAAAAGTTGATTTAGCATTATATGCCCCCTTTAATGCACTGTAAATAACATGAACAAATGATGAACAGCTGTGTCATTAATAAGATTAACTAATACAGGACAATGTATGTCCATGACGAGTACAAGACATAGTATAACGTTTGTATTTTGTATAGTTTGAAAATATAAAACACTCAATAAACTAATTATTTTCTTTAAATTTGGGGTGGAATTTCTGCTTTGGAACTTCTAAATATAGGTACAGAATTTGGCAAACTGAAATAATAAGCTCTGCAGCATCCTCTTTGTGAGTGAAATGTGCTTGACAGATTTGTCTGCAGTGAGGCCAGGATGAGCCCCATTATGGACAGACACCTGTGCCTGCACTGGATATGCAGCTGCAATAGAAACAACAACACTACTGCCCACCTGTCATACACAGCAGACAGAGACAAACAAAGTGTTTGAGCGAAAGAGAAAGGGAGAGTGGATGGTGGGGCTATTTCTTGTTTTTTGTTTTTTTTATATCAAAAGCAGGCAGTAGCTGCACTAATTATTTTGAATCATGCGGTGTGCTCTCATAAAGCTTCTGTTTACAGTAAACACGCAAATGCCCCCCCCCCCCATTATTTATTTAAATAGCTCCTTTTAAAACAAAGATACAAAGTGATTTACAATAAGAACATGTAATATTATAAAACAAATAAGATACAGAACTTAAAATATAACATGATAGAATAAAATATAATAATGATAGAATATAACATGAAATAATAATAACAAATACTATTTATTAAGTAGAAGCTATGCTGTACTTTAAAAGGCCTGAGTGCTGCCAGTGTCAATCAGGGATCTGATGTGTTCCAGATTGATTTTAACCCAAGCCATTTTCATGGTGTGGTAACCTTTTGGTTCAGGGTTAGCTCTCTTGGGACAAAACACATCTGGGTCAGCCTGGCTGGATTCTTGGGGCACATTGGTTTAACATGTCCTTCCTGTCCACACAAGTAGCAAATGGGTGTTCTGTTAGGAGCTCTAGGTGGTGCATACACTCTAAAAAAAGGGGTTCTTTATGGGTTCTTTGCGGTGGTCATGGTGCTATATAGCACCACTAAGCCCAGTTTGGTTCTTCAGCGGTTCTTCAGTGGTTCTCTGGGGTGATTAACATGCTCTATGGCACCTCTTATGGTTCTACATAGCACCCATGACAAAGATTAGTGCTATATGGCACTTAAAGTGGTTCCCCTATGATTACAAGCCAATGAACCAGTTTTAGTGCTATTTAGCACCATACAGTGTTTGACCCCCTTTCACCTTCAGAACTGCCTCAATTCTATGTGGCATTGACTGAGCAGATTGTGAAATACTCCGATCGGCCCGTCTGGCACCAACAACCATGCCACGCTCAATATTGCTTAAATCACCTTTCTTTCCCATTTTGACATTCAGTTTGGGATTCAGGAAATTGTCTTGACCCCCCTTGGCCATCAAGTGGTATTTCAGACTGGACATGCTGTGATGATGGCTCAGTTGGCAATGACAAAACACACAGATCACTTTGGTCTTGTCAATGGAACCCTTTGGCAACTTTTTAAAAGTAAACTTTCCATTCATAACCTTATTGGCATCCATTTCGGCGTCTCACGCTTGTCATACACTCAAAACGTAACATTAACCTACTATTTGGCCGGTGTTCTGACGATTTGTGCTGCCTTGTCGAAAAATGCTACCGTAGCGCAAACCGATCACAGAATGTTGATTAAACTTATATGAAACACAATTATAATACAATTCAAAAGGGTGTCATGATTTAGATTTTAAATCGAAATCGAACGAAATTCACAATCTCGAACTTCGAATTAAAAAATAGAATCGTTGATGCTGCCACACCCCCATGTCACGTCCGTTCGGCGAGCAAAAGCTACTTTTTTTGCAAGAAAAACCTACAAAGTTTGCTAGGCGAAAAACACCGCTTATCGCGCAATAAAAAATGTACAACATTAATAACGTGTTTAACTGACAGCCCTAATTTTTTTTGTCATTATTACTAACACATTTGTGCATAATAAGTTATTAGAGATAACATTTTAACATTAAATAATAAACAATCTCATCCTGGTAGTAATGGACTCTTATTTTGTTATTCTGTTCTGTTTTCTTTAGTTCCTGTTTCCTTGCTCTATATATAGATTCATTTTCCTTAGTTACTGATTATATACCCGTTTCTGTGAATATTATCAGCCGTATCTTATTCAGTTCCTGATTATCCGCTGCATATATATATACTCTCTGGTCAGTTTAGTTCTTTGTCGGTTAGCCTATCCTTCATGTTTGCCGTAGTGTTACTGTATACTCCTGAGTATAAAGATTGCTCAAGTATTTCTCTATCACGCACACTTCATTGCTCCAGACAACTCAGAACGTGAGAGTATTATCTGATTGTGTTCAAATATTGAAAATAATGATCAGAATATTTCTGAAAGTAAAATAACAATAAAAACAAAAATGCTTTTGACATCACAAATCACAATCAAAGAAAATTGTGATGCACTGAAATAGCATGATTCAAGAGAGTAAATTACATAAAGTATCGATGCTAGTCTGTAGACAGTTCCACTCTAAGAGTGACAATAATGAGAGATGGATAGAGGTTGAGAAAGATGAAGACAGACAAGGGGTTATAATACAGAGGAAGGAGGAGGGAATAAAGGAAAGACGGGGGAGGAATAAACAAAATAAGAGAGACTTAATTAACAAACGCCCACTTCCTTACTGTTTGTGGCTGCAGCATTATCCTCAGGAGCCCTCAAACCCACACAGATGACTGGCAGAGACGATCAAATGCTGACTGAGTACCATGATCACTAATCTGACGACTGAAATAATCTCCACTCACATTATCTGTGGTTTTCTTATTGGGTCACGAAGGAGTTTCCATCTGACAGCTTTATTTAGGCTCTTGATTTTTGCTCTCCGCTAGAAATAATCCATATGACGTTATAAAAAAATCTAATTTATGACCCCTAATTTAAATATCTTCTTTTTGAATTAAATCTGTTTCACAATCTTGTCAGCAGAACAGACATATGTTGAGAATATTATTTTTGCCCATCTCACACCCTAGTGTTACAATAGACGGATTCTGTAAAGCTCAGAGAAACAGAAGTGTGTGAGAGAGATTTAAGAGATGGAAGAGTATAAAAGAGCGAGGAACATTTCCTGGTATTTGCAGAATCAGGGCTCTACAGTGCAACCATTTTGCTCGCATATGCCCCTAAAAAAATGATTTACGAGCACAATGTATGAGTAACTACAACCTACCATAATCGAATCCGAGACGACATTTCGTCGAGGAATAAAAACTAGACAAAAATGTTACATAGATACTGACGATTTGGGTGATCACGAAGTGATCCAGTCGGAACTGATATCCTGAGTTTGTGGTAGAAGCGCACATTTGTACTGTAATATATCTGCTGCTTGAAAGAATAAAGAATGATGTCTGCAAGTAAACACCAAAGTTTTTAAGATATTTAATTTTAAGATATTTTTTAAGTCACAGTAGTTAAATCTGTATCTATATTGCATGTTCAAACGTTAAAATCATCCATATTAAATAGTTAAAGTTTTCTCTAGGAGTATAATTATGGGTTTGGAAATATTAGAGAAATTCTAAATTAATGTCCAGTTTTAAGTGCTCCCAAAGCATCAAAGTCAAAGTGCTCCCAAGCACTTGCAATGGTATTCCGCCATACATTATAGTTATCCGTTTTACACACTTTTATTTTATGTCACCATTCTTGGTGGAGTAGTTATTTTAATATGAAAAAAACGGTGGAGTATCCCTTTAACATTAGTTGTACCTGAATGCTTAGGTTGCATGATACAGTAGATGAGCTGAACACTATATTACATTATTTATTGCAGTGAATCAAAGCTTAGTGGCATGGGACACAGTCCAGCAAGTCTGTCAGATGGCTCAGACCTTGTTTTCAAGATGTACACGGGAACTGAGCAGATCTGTCTCTATACAGATGACACAACACCAGCTGGTCCTTTATGAAACCACACATGGGCCATTGAAGCAGCCTAATGACATTAAAACCACCAGACCTACATGAATTATGAATAATGGGCTTTGTAGTCTACCAGGCCTGATTAAGATGAAGGAGACGGTGATATGGTTAAGAAAGAGTCACTCTGTATCAGATTTGTCTTTGATGAAGTAGGGGGGTAGGGCGCTGATAGCCCGGCATGGACTCTGTTTGCTAGTGCATTGATTTTTCCAAAGCAGTTGTCTGCTTTACCAGGGCTACATTCTACATCAAATGATCTAAATGTACTACATTATTCAACACATAATAATACTATTATCATAAACCTCATTCCCATTCATACTGCACGTACCCGTACCCTGTCAGATCCAACATCCAGTCTGCATCTTCGATGATTAAATGTAAAAAAGTGTTTGTCTAAAACGTTGTTGCAGACACCACTCAGTCTAAATATAATCAGCCCAATCAGGTTGCACTGTCCATTTAGCCTCTTTATACACGCGTCTTACAATTATTGAGCAGCTAAATGTGTATTTTTTTATCTAATATCTAAAGACAATTGTATGCATTGCAAGGACTATTATGTAACAATTAACTTGTTTGTTTTAGAAACATTTAATGTAATTCACTTTGAATTTTTTGGAGTTAATCCAGTTGTAAAATGCTGTTGTCTATCACTGTACAAAACAGACAAGGAGTGACAAACGTATTAAGCTGCAGTGTGTACGTGACCTTTGAGATCATGAATCTGTCAGTTAGAGATCTTCTCAGAACTTTATGCACAGTGGGGATTTTTGGTTTCCCAGAAACCAGAACACACAAGACCGGGGCTCATTAAAGCCAGATAATGACCCTGGTTTTTCTCTACTGCTGGCAGTAAGAGGATCAAAATGGGAAGAAAATCTGTTCTTCTTGAGAATAGGCCACTGCTGCAGTAATGAGATACCTGAAAGGTCAGGTCATAAAGGGGGTTGATGGAGTAATATAAAGGTAATGAGTGGCAGGAAAGCCTATAGCAGTAAAAGCAATATAATTCTGGTTAGAAACAAGTACATGTTTTCTAATTCTCAGAGGCGGAAAGTAACTACTTAATACAAATAATTTCGTTTCAGTACTTGAGTAGATTTTTTTATTTTTTCTATTTTCTTGAGTATAGTTAAAATATTGTACTTTTAGTCTTACTTGAGTAGAATAAAAATCATGTATTCTACTTCGCTACATTTATTATTCACACAAAGTACTATGGTACAATGACAAAGGTGCAGACGGCACGGCGCAACAGGGCAAGCTAGCTGACATTTGACTGACACTTTTCAAAACTACTGCGCTGCACTTCAGCCAATAACGGACAGATCTGAAGCACTTCAGCTGAAAACAGACAGGTCTTACTCAAGTACAAAACCAATCAAAACTTTCAGTTCGGCTGGGAAACTTTCGATCTTTCCTGGACTTACTTTTCAAAATCACAATACGTGTCAGTTTCATGTTTCATGTTGCTTCTTAACACAGAGTGAGAATATATTTTATTAAATTATATGATACAAGCTATGTTGATTCACATTGCATTAAAGGGTTGAGTGTAGTGCTCCATATCGCTATCATCTTCCCATTTTGGGTAAAAATAGAAAAATGATACTAAAGTACTTTGTAACGTAGTTACTCAAGTAGTTTTTAAGCAAACTACTTATTTACTCTGACTTTTCTTTTTCAGTACTTCTACTTGTACTCAAGTAAATTATTAATTAAGTAGCAATACTTGGTAACGCTTCCTTTTACAGTACAGTACTTACAGTGTACTAACAGTGTACTTACCTAGAAAGTATTGGCTAAAATAAGGTATGTACATGGAAAAGGGTTAGGTTTAGGGGTAGGTTCAGGGTTAGTACTAGTTATTACCTAGTAATTGTAGTTTCTAAAATAAGTACATAGAATTTACATGGGTAACTGGACTGTAAAAGGAAGCGTTACCATGATTTTCAGGAACACAGGCAAAACACGGAAATTAAACCAAAACACAATGGAATTATACAGACAAACATAACCCTGACAGCCCCGTTTGTTTAGCTCCTTATTGGTAAGAGGTGAAAGGCTAATAAATAGTGAACTGTATTTTTTTCTTTCATAACAATGTACATTTTCATTAGATACTTGCCAAGATAGTAGAATTAGAGAAATACTAACTGGAGTAGACAGAGACAATTAGACATTTCCCCCACCTCCTCACAACAGCTTAAGCTGGATAATGCCTTGGTTGCACAAAATAAGCAATGCACCATGGGAGCAGAAACTGATTATAGCAAAGCATTCTTCATACTCCTGTGGCAGTGTGATCCTATTCATAGCTGTAGCCCCTCCACAGTGGCAGTCGCCCTCGTCTAACAGCCATACTTTATCTCCTCATGAATGAGTGTAGCTCGGTGACCTCTTAGCAAAGCTCACCGTTCCTCATCCCAGAGAGTGTTCGGCCACAACGAGCCACAGAAATCATTCCTGGAACAAGATCCTGACTTTGAGCGATAGAATATCAGCACATTATTGGCTGAAAAGCTTGGGTTAACATCTCCAAACGTCATGCCTCACAGTTCATGGCTTTGACTGTTCTCGTAATCTTCTGTGTCAAGGTCTCTGAGAGGTTTAGAGTTGCCGATTCATTTCGCAAATCAATACACTGCAGTCAAGCAGAATGCAAAATAATTAATACCATGCAAGCTATCTGGCTGCTATCTTCTAGTCACACCTCTCCATTCATTTCTTAGCCTGGGTGCATTTTGACATTTTCTCACTGTTCCGTTCATGTCTCCACTAAAGCGTAACCCATGTCTGAGGACTGAGATTTGTTTTTTTCAGAATAAGCACTTGGGTGACTCGGAAAAGAGAATCAAACCGGGTCACGCTGAAAATAGAGTTAGAGTACATGGTTGCAAACTGCTGTCTATGAGACGCAAATGGCTGCATTTTTGACAGTTTCAGTCACAGTGTATTTCGAGTACCATATGACATCTAATTTATTGTATTTTGTGAGCAAAGTCAGCCAGAATTTTTTTATGATCCATAGAGATTTGCGAATGTAGGCCTGACTCTGGATCCCGTTGGCTGGTTTACAGGCCTCCAGACACACAATAAACCCTGCCCTGCATTAAATTATATTATAATTGATGATTCTGCCCTGAAAATCATTTTTAGGCTTAGGCCTGGGCTTAAACTGGTGTTATCTATTATCCAAGCAGATTTGCAATGTGTGAATAATAATACATTTGCTCACTGAGGATTTTCTGCTGAACAACTGTCTTGAAAAAGCACAAGAAAGAACTTAATAGCAAGACAAAAACATGAAGCAAAGGTTGCTGCTTTTTAACTTTTATTATATAACAATGTATTTGCAGTATGTAATAAAATATAAACTAAAAGATAATTTGGTAATGTTTTTATACATACAGTATTCCAGGATTAATCACATGAAAATATGTCCAGGTCATAATTTCACCCCAATAACTATAGTGAAAAAAAAAATTCTCAGTGAACATTACAAATATTTTGCATTCAAATAATTCTGTACAATGAATTATACAAATAGTTTTATACTTACTTTATAAGTAACAAGATCAAATGTGGAGTTACAGTAATAATAATCTTGATTTAAAAATATCTACATTATTATTAGCTGTAGGTGACTGCAGCAACAATGGTCATATAAATATCCTCCATTTTTTATGTAAACTTATTTTATTATGTTTCACCTTTTGATATTGGTGTAAAATATGATGTAGACATGTTCACCAAGAGAATCACCCTCATACAGTATAATCCTGTTTTCTTTTGTATGAGAATAATTGTCATGTTTTTTGTTTATTTAAGAAATCATTGTAATGACTCACCACATTATTTTTAAATTAAAAAATGGGGAAAATATCTGTCTTACAACAATATATGTTCAAGTAGTAAGAAAATTAATTAATCCAAAATAATCAATTAATAAGAAAATATATGCTATTCTAAAAATGCATATTCTCTTTTTTGTTGCCTATTCTATTTGTCTTTCTGACTTTGTTTTTCCTGTTTTGTTTTATACAACAACATTATGTTCATCCGTAACCCTAACCCCAAACCCCAACCCCAAACAGTCCAGTTAGTAACTCCAACAGTCAAAGCATACAAAAAAGTATACAAATCAGAATGTACAAATTCAAATGAATTAGCCACCAACTTTAACATAAAATTGTTATGAATTGCCATTAGAATGTGTTGATATGCTACAGGTGTTCCAGTTCAGTCGAGAATGTCAGAAGTAGTCGACGTCAACTGAAATGGGATCACACTAAGGAGCCAATCGTCTTCGAGTATGTTAGAATGAGCCAAAGCACATTGGCATACGAGATTTGCATACACTCTGCCCCGCAGCGTGGGTATAAATACAGAAGAAGATTTGCCTTTTCGCTTCAGAGCCAAGCTTCATGTTTAGGTCTTCTGATGAGTGTTGTTATACAATGAGCGAGAGTGTCAACGCTTCTTCTGGAACTCTCTCTTGGTGTTGGCGTTTTCAGCGCAAGTGCAGTGGTTATCGTGAACTTTTGAGCTCTCAACTGCTGTTTTCACAGCAACCAAATTTCTGTTTGTTTTTCTGACTGCCGGTTGAGGGTGAAGAAAGGGAGTGCTTCATTGATACAGGCTGCACCATTCCTGTATCAGTGTTGCCACGGTCATTCCGCTGTGTGCTCTGGCACTGGTGTGAGTTTTCACATCCTGAAAGAGCAACACTGTTTTGTTTGCATCTTTTTCAAGATGTCATTCCACCCCTGCGTTTCAGTCGTTCCCTGTCTCTCTTTGACGGTCACAATTGTTGCATCACATATTTGGGTTTACAGCACGTTGAAGCAGCTTTAGTGGACAGTTCATGGTCCGATTCCGGGAATATGAATGCTGTGGTATTGAGATCGAGACTCGCCTTAGTCCATAAAGCACGAGTTCCCATTACCATGCCCCGCCCTTGGGTGCCGCATGGGACGGGTGATAGGAGGGTAGTCTTGAATGTCTCACCCGGTCACCTTTCCATGTGGGATCCTCACTCTTCCCTTCCACCACAGCCATTGGAGTCCCCTGTGGAGTGCGCTGGTCCGTAATGGTTGGGCCAGCCATTTCACCTGGGGCTCCCCCAAAGGACAGGACGCCGACTGCAGCATCAGAGCATGAGCTGGCCTCTGGAGATGACTCGACTGCGTTGTCTCCCACTGGGAGCGAAACGTTGCCCAAACCAGATTCAGAATTGTCAGCTAAGTTGAAACGGGCCACCGAGGCTGTCGGGCTTGAGTGGAACCCTCCACCATGTCCTGCTTGGTCTTGGTTTGATGATTGGCATCTGAAGTGCAAAAAGTGCATGGAGAGCAAAAATCCAAAGTGCATGTAGAGCTTAGTAGGTCATGGATGGCACCTTTTACTACCAAAAGTGTTTGTTTTGCGACCTTTGCCTACATAGACCGTCAAGGTGGTCTACGTTCCCAGAGCATGTCACAACTCGTCTGCCACCTCATCCTATGGAGTCATATGAGGTTGCGTCGAGCCACTCATTTCCCTGGCCTGCTCAATCGTGCCACCGAAGAGCTCTCACGACAGATTGAGGCCTCGGGAGAAAGGCGACTCCATCCCCAGGCGGTCCAGCTGATATGGGACTACATTGGAGTCACACAGATACAGTAGATCTGTTTGCCTACCCGGGTTCGTCCCATTGCGGGGTCGTTTCATTCTCGGACAGAGGGGACCCTCGGCACAGATTCGTTGACCCACAGCTGGCCCTGGGGCCTCCGCAAGTATGTGTTTTCCCTTAGTGAGCTTTATTGCACAGCTACTGTGAGGGAGGAACAGGAGCAGGTATTGCTAGATGCCCCTTATTGGCCCAACCGGACCTAGTTCCCCAAACTAATGGTCCTCACGACAGTTCCTCCCTGGCCCATTCCTCTGAGGGAGGAACTCCTCTCTTAGGGACAGAGCACCATATGACACAGGGGGTTCTAGGTTATCTACCACACTCAGTCGTAGACACCATCACTTCAGAGAGAACACCCTCTAAGAGACATGCTTACGCCCTGAAGTGGAACCTGTTTGTTGAGTGGTGTTCTTCTCGCCGAGAAGACCCCCGAAGATGTTTGATTAGTTCCGTGCTTTCTTTCCTGCACGAGCAAGGGCTGTCTCCCTCCACCCTCAAAGTGTATGTTGCCTCTATTCCTGCACATCACAATGCAGTGGATGGAAAGTCCCTGGGAGGCCACTGTCTGATCCTCAGGTTCCTAAGGTGAGTAAGGAGATTAATTCTTCCTTGCCCTCACCCCAGAATTCCTGGATATGTGCCCAAGGTCTCTACCACTCCCTTTCGGGACCAGGTGGTGAACCTGCAAGCGCTGCCCTTGGAGGAGGCAGACCCAGCCCTGGCTTTTCTCTGTCCCGTTCACACTCTGCGCCTGTACGTGGACAGAACGCAAAGCCTCAGGACCTCAAATCAGCTCTTCATCTGTTACAGAGGCCAGCAGAAGGGAAAGGCTCAAAAAAAAGGCTAAAAAAAAGCAAAGTTTGGCCCACTGGATAGTGGCCCATAATCTTGGCGTATGAGTCCCAAGGTGAACCCTGTCCCCCCGGATTGCGAGCTCACTGTAGAAGAAGTATAGCTGCTTCCTGGGTGTTGGCGCAGGGTGCCTCGCTGACAGATGTCCGTAGAGCTGCGGACTGGGCAACACTTAATACATTCGTTAGATTCTATAGCCTACATGTCAAGCTGGTTGCTTCCCGTGTGCTCTTTTCACATAGAAGCCAGTTGAACACCGTGAGCTCGGTTCGAAGTGTCGGCTTCCCTACGGCATGCCTGTGTCTTTCCCTTGGCAGAGTTCTTCTGCAGTCACTGTTTGGTGTTGGCTTCACCATGTCTAGGCTAGAGCTAACCCAGTGACATCCATATCTTCTATTATCTGTCAAATCGCCCAGCCCAAATGTATATTTTCCACATCTTGCCTCTCTACGGGTAGGATGTGGCTTTCGTAACGTAACTTCCCTTCCTTGACAAGGTACGCTTTCCCAGTGTTATCCAAGTCTTCATCCAAGTTATTCATTTCAGTCTGATGACTACGTCTCCACGTCACTAAAGAAGTGGTTCTCAAACCTGTCCTGGAGGACCCCCAACACTGCACGTTTTCTTTGTTTCCCTAATCAAATGCACCTGATTCAAATCATCAGCTCATTGACAAATGGTTTAATGAGCTTATGAGTTGAATCAGGTGCAGTGGTGGGGGTCTTCCAGGACAGGTTTGAGAATCACTGCCTTAATGGAGGGAACGGAGGATGTAGTCCCCTTGCCACGACCACTGGACCACCGCTGACTCCGAGTTACGCGGCTCCTCAGCCAAAAAGCAAATGGAGTGTATATCTACTTGCCACTGGGTAGAGTGTGAGATGCAGATCTTGCACACCAATGTGCATTGGCTCGTTCTAAAATACTCAAAGACAATTGGCTTCCTAGCATGATACCATTTCAGATGACTATGTCCTCTGTTCCCTCCTTCAGGGAACAGAGGACATAGTCAGTAAGGATATTCAGTAAGGACAAAGTGTAGATGAAGATGAAATCTGAGAAAACTGTCACGGTTTATGAATCGGCTGTCTCATGCTGATGTGTCTGCATGAGTGTAGTTGTGGGGTGTGGTTACTCATTGTGTTGATTAGTGTCACCAGCTGCCATTCATTTCAGTTCCCTTTATATACCCAGCATTTTCTCTCTCTTGTTGTCAGATCGTTGTGGTTGTTCCTTGGTGTGTTCCTGTTCTGTTCCTTTTCTGGGTTTCGTCAGTTCTTCGTGTCGTCTGGATGTTCCACTTTCCCTGGGTTTCACTCGAGCACGCTGTCATCTGTTTCCACCACCGGACCGCCATCTTATCCCTGCTTCACTGACCATCGGAGTGTCTGTCCCCGATCTGTGCGTTGTCTTCATTGTTATCTCTGACTTTACTCATTAAACTGAGTTTTACTTGCATCTTGCATTCTCCTAGCCTGACTTCGTCATACTCATATTCTAATGAGAATATGAGTCTGAAATCCCTCAACTGAACTTTAATTATGAGGCGTGTCATAACCGAACCAGGACAAAAAAAAAAAAACCTCTGTACTCAATTGGATAGTCGGTAGACCTACCAACCAATCAGAGCAACGCATAAGTCAACTCCTTTGCATAGCGCAGTTTT
>JAOTRC010000022.1:22430109-22441470 GCA_027497675.1 Cyprinella lutrensis
CAGTGAGCCTTCAAGACCAAAGTCTCTCTCTCTCTCTCTCTCTCTCTCTCTCTCTCACACACACACACACACACACACACACACACGAAGTAGTAGAGTGGGGGACCATGGAGGGTCTGGAGAGGTCTTTCACAGACGTCTATTCACACACCCACACAGGGGCACAGTGACATGCATACGCTCATGCACACACACACAGACAGCTATGAGGAGCTGTGAATGAGCCTTCTTCACAAGCCTCTCTTTCTTTTCTCTATCATCACTCTCCCCTCAATCAGATCCTTACAGAGCAAACTGGAGCACAGCTGTTAGTCAATGAGGGACATCTGGATTGAATACTACCCATTAAATATCCTCAACAACCAACAGACCGGTAGAAAAATAAGTTAAATCTACATTAAAAACCCTAACACACAAATCCTTATAAGACAAGACAGGTTTTCATTTAGAGATTAGGTCTATCGATCGATCTATCTATCTACCTGTCCTTTTGTACATACAATGGAAGTCAATGGTCACCAAAACTGTTTGGTTACAACATTCTTCAAAATATCCTCCTTTTTTTTTGTTCCACGAAAAAAAGAAGGTCATACAGATTTGGAACGGCATAAGGTGAGCAACTGGTGACAGAACTGTTCATTTTTTTTTTTTAGAATCATTCTGTTAAAATGGTTTTCGATTAAATGTCAAACCGCAGGACACTGCCATGTCAACTACCTCTGTCTATCTATCTGACCACTGCATCCACATTAAGGGGTTATGATAGATTATATCATTTATCATTTATGCCAACCACTTTGTATTACAGAAAACAGCATTTAGGCTCAGGTAATAAAAGGCTGCAGCATACTGTACATCTCCTGTCTCTACATCCCAAAGAGATCCTAAGATGATGCTGCAGCTTCCCTTTTAATATAAAGGTCAAAACTGTTCCATCACATCTGAGCCTCATAATAGTGACATTGGTGATGTCTCTTTCCCTCTCTCTGTCTCTCTGGGAAGGGATTAAAAGGACATCAGCATGAATGTGTCTCAGTCCTGCATGTATTACCCACAGGAGTGTCTGAATCACTGTGGAAACTGAAGTGTCCTGCATGGCTCCTAATGGATCATATGCTCATGCAACTGCTAGATTCAAATGAAATGCATTAACAACCCAAACACGGCTTTTCAGATGACTTAATTAAAGGGACATGTTATGCAAAAATGAAAATAAAGTCTTCATTTATCCACTCTCATCCCTCTACACTCAAATGACTTTCTTTCTTCAATGGAACACATTAGGAATAATGCACTGGTCGCTCTTTTCCAAGGATTCCAAGGAGACATGGAATTTAATATGAGCCAGAGGGACCACTTTTATAATAGGCCTACTTTATATTTCCAATAGGCCTAAATCGATCGGCAATTTTCATTTTGGACCTCTACAGCCCAAGTTGCAATTCACTTTCAATAGGACTATATAAAAAAGTGGCTAAGATATTCTCAAAATAATTCACGATTAATGTTCCATGGAAAAACAAAAGTCTGATTTGGAAAGAAATGATAACAAGGAGTACATTTTTGGGTGAAAGTTCCTTCTGTCTTCACGTGGAGACAAGTTTTTTTGGGGCATGGTTTGAGCATATACAGCACTTTTTTCTTACTCTATGAGGCTACTTTACTGTACGCCTACCAGGTAAACCCGTCAGTTGTGCTTCTGATTTCCAAAGTAAAAGCAAATATACTGCAAAGAGAACAGGATGAAGCGATCCGTGGGCGTGATTAAACAGTGTGTGGGCGTGGTTTAAATAAATAAAACATTAACGAGACCTCCCCCCGCTATCCAAAGTTCCGGTTGAAGTTGGAAAGTGACCCTATCTGTCTGCAGCTGGGCAAACTTCACAGCTTGAGGACTCCTGCTCTTGTTTATGTTTAATTGTTTAATTTACAGCACAACATCCCCGACATGTGTGACAAATAAACACAGACTTAAATACACGTAGCCTAATATATGTATAAATACACGTAATATATGTCTTAAATACAAGTGTGTGTATATGTGTGTATGAGTAAATATATCTAATTACGAGGGTAGGAAAATAGGCTAGCTGTTATTAAAATTCACAAGTTAAAACAGATTCTGCATTTCCCCTGCCTGCTGCTGTTAATGACAAAAGATGCGAGGGTTTGACTTACCACATTGGATAAGAAATCGCTCTCATTCAGATCCTCTAGGTCCAACAGGTTGGAATTGGGAAAAAGTTTGTCCGACGCGAAGTTGTCCAATATGGTGTCCATATCGGCTGTGAATTAAAATAATAATAAAAAAAAAAGCCTTGGAAAAAATCTTAAAGGTGAGATTGGTTGCAAAATTGTTCAAATCCAATTAAAAAATTTGCTATAATATGTGTTGCTGAAGCGACGTGCGCTCGTCTGCACTGTCAAGACGCCTTCATCCACTGAGAGTCTGGTCTGCCCATTTACACTTCTCTGGAAGTGTCGGATAAATTGGACGTGATTAAAGCGAAGTGGCCGGGCTCTTCCAACTCTGTATCATTCATCTGCGCTTAGTCTCTGAGGGGTAACTAGACTGCTACATATTTAATATTGTCTCCGCCCTACTTTCGCTCTTTGCACCAAACGGTAACACCCACCTTTCATTTCGTTTAAAGCGACAGCGCATTGATTGTCGAGCGCTTCAGTCATTGACGCACATGGAAGACTGAATACATTACACAATACAGCCTTAGCTGACAATTACCCAAACCTGAATTTTCACATTCAAAACTAATAGTAAAATGTTTTCATGACCTAACAATAAGCTACCCTAAAAATCCTTAGTCATGTTGGATTAATTTAAGACTCTTGTCAGATGGAGATTAAAATTGATCTTAGATACACACTAAGTTGATTACAGAAAGCAAAAATATGAATTTAACAATGAAATTGGACACATGGACATAGATCTAGACCTAACTTAATAGGTGCTTTTTATTTGTTAAATTCTTTAATCTTAAGTAAATATAGGCCTTTTATCCGGACAAACCTCATATGTGAACTATTATATCATTCTAATAACAATGAAATTTAGAAACTGATAAAATGAAATCTTACAAAATATGGGTAAAAAGACAGCTATATGACCCATAAACTGTGTGACGTCCTCTGTCTGGTTATCTCTGGTACTGGATTGTAAAGTACAGTTTGTTTATAAAATTACAACCATTAAGTTAGTATTGACCAGGCATTGATATTCTTCATGAGCATTCTTCACACAACCTTTTTTTTTTCATTGTGAATGACAAATGATCTCTGTCTGATTGAATAACTTTTCAGTTATGTAACTGCAATACATCAATTCACTAGGGGGATAAGATGTGTATGAGTGGAAGATGATGAAGATGTTTCAGTGTCTAATTACATTCATTGATTCCAGTGAATTATTTCACTAAATTGTCGGCTTTCTCTTCTCTTTCCGATTATTTTCTCTTGTCCATGGAGAGTGCTAAGAGTCAATTCAAGTGGCGAGAAATCATTTCAGATCTGGGTTCACACAAGAGTTTATAAGGATGAAACCTAACACTGAGAAATTCTTTCCTCATTGGCAGAGCTCTCTCACCAACTTTACCTCAGCTACTGTTACAGCTCTCTTTCCTGCTTTTTCTCCGTCTTTCTCTTTCTTTCCAGTTGCCCTAGTTTTACAGAAACCTGCTCTTCAATAATGGAATTTCTATTTCTAGTGAAAGGTGTCATTTTTCAATTCACATCCTACCTTTACATATGATTACAAAATGATTTTGTGTTATGTAACTCCAGTTGTTTTTCAAACAGATGAAGGTGGAGGTATCAAAGATTATTATGAATGGTTGTAATGGTTGATTTTACACGTGAACCTCATGTACCAAGTCAAGGATAACTCAAGGATACAATGGTGATAGGGTTCTCTCAGCAAGTATGTAATTTACAGGTTTTCCTTACCTGGGATTGCCATTTTATTTGCAGTCCAGTGGCTTACAAATTATATTGGTGGCGGTCAAAACAAAAATCTATGATTTATCAAAGATGCATATATATAAGTTAGAAATCAGGATCATATGTGACAGCTAAGTCATAAATAGTTTTAAAGGTAAATTAATTTAGAAAATAATAATATAAAATACAGACACTAAAAAGTCATCAGTCAACATCTCGGCCCACATGACTAAAATCTCCTGACTGACACCAAACACACACATCAATACTTTGATTTCGGTCATTTTGAAAAGTATTCAGGAGAAAGTTAGTCTATATCGTGATTCACACAGAAATCTCAGTGGAAGAGTCCCATGTGTGAACACAGACCAAAAACCTGCAAAATGCACAGTGATATTTTGAGCTAAACTGCATCCTCTTATTTCCACAGATTAAGAATCTCTCTGACGTCAAACAGCCTGTAAACACTGGAGAGTTCGCTCTCTCTCTTTGCCGTTGTCGTGGTAACCCTCACACCTGGTCAGCTCTCCTGTCCGTATGGTTTTTATGGTCATGTGAAGCTTCCGTCCTCCTCCTATGCAATAAACACACACACACACACAACCCGTAAACAGTATGTGGAAGGTGACATGCTGGAAAAACACCATAAAGCAAAGCAACCATGAGGTTTCACTTTATTTACTGCCCTGTGTCTCCACATGGTCTGCAAATTCCAACCCCCATCCTCATCCCCACACATGCCTCTCCGATCAGCAGCATTTCAGTCATGCTGTGATACTCGCTGTATAGAAATACTATTAAATATACTATGAAATATAGAACATGTTCAATTGCCCAAAACAAGCACAGACCAATGGCAACATGATGGCAGGGGGTAACACATTGATCCGACTAAACCTGACGAATGGAACGTGTCTGTTGTAGTTTGAAGGTATCTGTCGGTGCAGTCTGAACAAGCCTTAAGAGTTTCACTTGTTTTCTTTTCTATTTTCACTAGTTCAAAAGTGTACTTCTTACTATCTCAGCTGAAAAGAATGGTTTACTTAAAAAAAAAAAAAAAAACACGCTTTCATTCCAAGCCTCTTCCACAGTGGAACACAAAACAAGATTCTTTTTCTAGATATCCATGCAATGAAAAAGTTTAATTATTTTTCAAAACATATTACTAAACATATAATCGGATTACTTTTTCCAAGTTATTAGTAAAGTAATGCATTACTTTAAATTTACAACAAAAATATCTTTTTAGAATAAGTAACAAAAGTTACTTTGATTTCCCATATTGACTGATACGTCTGCTGTCCCCATGTTCATAGAAATTGGAATTAAGTGCAGAGGCGTTCTCCAGAGAGCGATACTTGTATGTGACAGAGACACCAGTGGTGAATAAGAGAAAAAATAAGGAGGAAGAGAAATCCAGAATGAATTGTAGTAAAGCAGAAGGAAAAAACGCTTATTTTCTCTTCATAGAAATCAATATTTCAACGCATTCTCACCCCAAGGCGTCACCTAACTGACAGTTTTGACCATGCTTCAATATTCGACGCTTTAGGCAACATTTAGCATCAGTTACATTACGTGATCCTAGGGTGTCATCTAACTGACGCTAAAGGTAAAGCGTCAGTTAGATGACGCGGTTAGGTTTAGGTCTGGGGTGGGGTAGGCCTAACGGTGCGTGTCTACTGGCACGAAGCAAGCGGAGCCGGAGCGAGCGTTTTCAATTCATTCCTATGGAAGTCGAGCTTCACGCTCGCGTAGTGCATTATGGGATTGACAGTGGACCGGAGAAAGCGTTGAGAGCATCAGAAAGCATCAAAAAGGTTGGCCAGTTCTTGACTTTATGCAAATATCAATCAAAAAATGCGGTCGGCAGCCAATAGATGTGCTGTTCGGGATGTGACGTCTGTTTTGAGATTAAAAAAAAAATGCAAATTGTGCCAGAGTTTATGCTGGATTTAGTGCGTTAATAATTTTGACGCTTTGCAGTTGTTATATGTTAAATAATTCATTTTGGATGTGTTCATTGTGATTATACTGGCTGGGTTTATAAAAGTTTATAAAATTGACAGGATATCTTTGCTTGGGGCATTTACGTAAACAAATCTTGTCTATTTACGAATATAATCGTGTGCATCTCTGATGATTATAATATGTGTATATGTTGAAAAAACACTGCAAAAAACACACCCCAAAGCGGAGACGTTATAACGTTGCCAGCGGCACTGAGCGGAGTTTTGACGCTGTAGTGGACGCGCGCCGTCAGGGTTAGACATGATCCTAGGGCATCATCTAACTGACGCTAAAGGGTGCCTAAAGCGTCAGGTATTAAAGCATGGTCAAAATGCTTCCCAAGGCGTCAGTCAGGTGATGCCTTGGGATGCTTTAGGGTACAATAGTCTAAAAGATCCTTTCTATATGAACTATACTTAAGCAAAAATCATAAATGTTCTTCTAACAAGAAGCAGATTGGTTTGTAATACAAGCATCATTGTTCTGGTTTAGCAAATCTAGTTCAAATTAGTTCAATTTCATTATGTTTGCAACACAATTCAGAGACAGAGATGAATGTCAGGGACAGCTAAAAGTGAACACTCAATGCATAATCCAATCAGACATCGTTGTCTCTTAATTAACCAATTAGATGTCTAATATGCTCACTGCTCCGCTAATGCTAACGTAGCCGAGGAGGAAGGTTATGGTTGTGGCTGTTTGCAGGTCTGTGAGGGGATGTGCTAATGAAAGGACTTGAGAGTACAATACAACCGACGGTGCATCAGCGTCTCTACTCCTCGTTCCCACAGATTCATCTTATTAATTCATTATCTTCCCTTCCTCCGTTCTTTATATTTTTCACTAATCATGCACAGCCATTTACGCTCACATGCATGCTATCCACAGGGCATGGGTGACACTGCAACACACACCACAGAAAGAACAAAGCATGATGATCATCATCCCTTTTTCAAAAAGCAGTTGAGTCTTCGCCCTCTAATTACAGCCTACAGTGTACACTCAGAGTGGCATGTGATTACAGTATTATGATCTATGGTGTTATGAGTGAGGGCAAGCAATCTTTGCACCTGTGTCACCCTGTACACTGTCACCCAGTTATAGATACAACAGAATATTCAAGATCACCTGTCAGGTGGGCACAAATCTCAGGATTCAAATGAGGTTTTCAAAAACTTCCCAGGATGATTCTTGGATACTCTGATTCTTGGATTTTAAGCCCATTATTTTATTTGCAAATCGTTGAGCTCGCCGACAGGTCAGGGTGTTATTACGTGCAAATCGAGGGGGATTAGCGGGCAATGAACACTCGTCAATATGAAAGAGCCAACAGCGCATCAAAGACGCTCGCAGACGCATCCCAGATGCGTCGCCGAGCCCGGAAAAAATATCGTGTAATATCCAGAGCTGTCGCGCGACTCAACCTCAGTGATGTCATGAGCTACAGCTACGTTAATACAGTTATATTAACAATAAAGGGTGCCATATGTGTAGTATTTCGCCGTTTTGTTATATAGCGTCACACTAAAGGATGAGAACGGGCTAAGCCTGACGTTTTAAAATCATGTAGTGTGAACTAGGCTTTACATTTTAGACATTTCTAAACATTTCACAACTATTACTAAACTAGCCATTTAAAAAAGACAGTCGCATGGTTTGTTATTAAATGAGTCTGCATTTTGAAGTAATCAGCTGAATTAATGATTCAATCATTCAATCATTAAGACAGTGACTCACCACCAGGTGAGTTTAGGTTGCCATTTAAAATATAATTTCATATTTCTCTGTTTGAAAATTTAGACTATTTAAAATCACATAGCATTGTTTTTGCTATTGTAATTGCAGTGTAAATGCATTTGTCACTTCAGAGCTCCATTCAGCGGTCTGTGTAAATACACCTAAATATAACTTTTCTGCCACCTTGGCAAAGATGGCTTTTGTTGATTTTTGCTGATTTCATGTAATTGTTAACAACCTGTAGAATCTTATTATTCTAATGTAATGTATTAATTACATTTACGAATCCATTAGCTATCATTATTTTAGGAAGGGGGTCTAAAAACTCCCGATCTGCCAATCAGACGGGGGATACTTGCAGTTCAGTTCACATATGTCTTTTACACAAATTTTAGGTTTACACTATAAATAACAGAAGTGCAAATCTTTCACACCCTCAAAAAAACATCTGAATGCCCCAATGTTCAGATAAACAGAGTAAAATCCTCTTTCAATCTCTCAGTTCTTTACTGTATGTAACATCATAGCCACAGGTGGAGTTTCCATATACCCACTGAAACCAGATAACTGAGCCTGGGTACTGAAGACAGGAAGGTCAGGACACACAATCAGTGAGCAGCCTCCGAGAACAATCCTTCTGTACTGCCTATCACAGCTCCGGGCCCTCTGACAAAGCAGGCCTGTGAAACCCAGCCTTTCTTGCTGAAACAAGCAGAGCCGATAGCCATCAATGTAGTTCAATATTTCAGTGAGTCGGGTGTGAGAGAGTCATTGAAAGAGAAAAAAAGAAATGTCCTGCAACAGCCTGGGCAGGTGTGGCTTGGATTAGAACAATCAATAAATATTCAAGTTTCACAAGTTTAATTTCAATGTGGATAACACTGAATTTTAATTTTTTATTAATGGGGTCATGAACTGCATTTTAAAAAAATATGATATCGGCTCTACTTGTTGATAATGTATGATGATAACTGAGCCTGGATAACTGAAGACAGGAAGGTCAGTACACACAATTGACATCAGGTTCAAGTATACACACAAGCCGTGCGAGTTACTCGTGAATTGCAGTTTGGCTGGTGGTTATGTTGCCCGCCCGCATACCGCCTCCCATGGCCGAAACTGGTATTATGACACCTGCCTGGCTAAATTAAGAGTTTGCTGAGAGGATTCTTGGAATCTTTATAAAGGGCCCTGTTGTTTAGCACCAGGTTGGAAAGGAGTACAGGAATACGTCATGTATTTATGCAATTATTTAATGCTACATAGCACATCTTGTCTTTATGATTGTTTAATATGTGTTTGTTTGATTTATGTTTTGATTTTTAAGCTAAACACCTGCCGAGCTCGGGCTAGTAATTTAGCATGCTAATTCAGGTTAATATCTCGCCAGCACAATAACTTGTCATTTTTTTAATGACATCATCAACTCATTTTTTTTTTGTGTGGATATTTTAACCTCAATTTTTAAACATGGCACCTTTAAAAGTTGATGATATCTAATGCACTTACTACTACTAATCTACTACTACTAATCTAATGCACTTATGCTACTACACAAAATATAACGAATACGTTCATACTGTAATATTAGTTAATTCGTTGTGTCAGGTTGCTGTTTGTTTGAAATAACAAACCAGTTCACCTGAGGGAACACTCCACGAAGCTAATCCTGTCATAGCTTTTTGGTAAATAATGGTTACCGTAGATGCAACGCGCATTTCAAAAAGCAAGGCGCTGGAAATCACAATTCATCTGAATGCAAAATACATTTTCACCACTGGATGCCAGCAATTCCTACACATAGTCCCTTTAATTGTGAGTGTTTTTTCCTTTGCTTTAGCATTTATGGTGTAAATAATTTGGATCATCGAAAACGGAAAAAAAGAACGTTTTCGTTAGGATTTTGATCAAATTCATTTGCTGTAATCCTAAAAAAAGATTAGGCCCCGTCCACACAATGTTTTCGTTTAAAAACGGAGACCTTTTGCTACGTTTGCCCCTCCCGTCCAGACTAAAACAGAAACAAACGAAGACCTAAAACGGAGAAGTTTAGAAATGCTGCAGCTCTGTTTTGCATTTTGAATCTCCGGAGGGTGTTTTAGGCTATGTTTACACAGAAAAGATCTGAAGGGAAAACACAATAGTGGTGTTGCGTTATCACTTTTTATTCTGCGTTTAGACGAGCCTTATGGGTGGGAAATCCGTGTGCATATGGTGACGCAAAAGTGTGTGAAATTCGATGTAGTATGCACTCCAAGCGGCTTAGTGGCAATGTGAAGCACCGTCACACAACAACACCAAGTCCACGCGCCTGTTTCTCACACAAACCGCTCGTTTCGTGTCTAAGGCCATCAATGTGTACTTACATTCATGAGTCATTAAATCATGTTTAATTTTGACTTCTCTGTGCATGCTCTTTGAGGCGGACCCGCATACCCACCTGCATATATGACTGACAGACAACAAATGTTTGACCAAAAAATGTCAAAATTGAAAATGCTGTGGAAACAAAGACACCTACATTGTGGATGCCCTTGAGGTAAGCTAAAACATATCAAAAATTAATTTCAAAGTGAACTATCGTTATCCCTAAATCTTGGATGTCACAAAGAACTTGTTTTTCCACCTCCACAAACGAGACGAGTGTCATTCAATATGTCCTTGTTGAGGTAAATTGTAGTTTTCCTTGCTTAATACCCCGGTCTTAAAGTAAAACGATGAAAATTAGTATTTAATTAAAAATATTTATGGTGAGATTAGTACATTATATGGAATTAAATGCATTTATGGTGAAACTACTACATTTTCAGGTCAATCTGTGTTCATTTTGCCCACGAACCGTGCGCTGTCACTTTCGTTAAGCATTTGAAGCGCAACAAAAATAGACTCGGTGCGGAAACAATCTCTGCAGATCGACGGACGGTACGGTAAAAAATATGCACCGCAAACGGAGTATGTGTGAAACGGGTGTTAGGCTTACCATAGTGAACCATGGTAAGACAAAAACGCGTTTTGGAAGAAGGATTGATGATGTCAAAACTAAAAAAATACAGTGTACATTTAGGCTTTTAAAAAGAATGAAACAAACCCCAAAGACCTAAAAAACAACATCTAGCACTTATGAGAAAAATAGTGACTATACTAGTAAAACCTGACTGCTAGTGTACTGTGTACCTGATTTGTTTTTTAAATGAACTTGTGTACAAGACAGTGCTTGTATTATTCAGTTGTTCCTTAAAGGGATTGTTCACCTACAACTGAAATTGTACTCACCCTCATATCATTACAAATTTTGAGAGATGTCTCAGTGCTTTTGGAAGTCATTGGTGACAAACTGCTTGGTTACCAACTTTATTTAAAAAAAATTTCCACAGAAGTACTGTAAGTCATACAGGTTTGGAACATCATGAGGCGGAGTAAATAATGACAGAATATTTGGTTTGGGGTGAACTATCACTTTAACAAGATATGTACAATTCTGTTTTTGTTATTTTGTAGCTAAAGGATTCCAGCTTCACTGTATTTGTCCTGTTACTGCATTGTATTCTTAAAATGCATCATATTGGAAGCCCTAGTGTGCTATAAAACCTGTTCAACTACCATTCTTTCAAAGATATACTGCCAATAAAGTCTGAGTTTATCATCTTTTAGTTGCCACCT
>JAOTRC010000022.1:22457287-22467931 GCA_027497675.1 Cyprinella lutrensis
AACATAATTTATAATTAAATTTATATCTAAAAATAATACAATTTGAATAATTTGAATATCCATCAAGGAATATTTCTTGCTGGTAAATTTTTAGTTGCTCAGTTCTTGTGGAAAAAAGCAGTTAAAACCTGCATTGGGGACTGTTCCTGTAAAACGGTGACTCTAAATTCACTTCCTACATTTGGCTTTTGCACTTATTAAGAGAGGACAGACCAATGAAGCATGGAATGTCCAACAGGAAGTGACAGTGTAAAAATTTGTCATGAATTTTTCTAGATGTAACGAAATCACAAAGTCATCACTGTGACATAAAGAGTCAGCAGCATGATGTTTGTCATCTGTTGCAAGAATGAAAGAAAGTGTGAGAGATTTTGCAACTTCTGTGGGAATGCCGTGAGAGCGATTCAGACAGCCAGACCAAAGTCCAGACAAGGAAGGGCCGATGAATGTGAGGAGAGAAATCGTGTGTGTGTCTGTGTAAGAGAGAGAGAGAAAGGGGAATCCCTGTCTGTTTGTCTGGGGCTTTTCCTCAAAAAAGGAACTGCAATAGCTAAACACACAAACACACTTGTCGTGTTACCTCAGGTCAAGCACATGAAGAATAAATTATGCCAGACATTAAATTAAATCTAAAGTTCACTCGTGAATTAAAATGGCTAACTCATCAAATGAATAAAAAGGCAACCTCCTCAAGTTCCCTATAGTTTATGAACTGTTCAAAGATACTAGATTACTGTAGTTTAAGGGCGGCCCATCTAAAATGCACACTTCATAAAATTGGATGTTTGTGCTTTTGTCTATTTAGCTTGCGACTTCAAAGTCCACACTCTTAGAAAAAAGGGTTCCATAGGGTTCTTTACTCAACTCCAAATTACATTTTATGCTAAAAAAGGTTCTATAATGACAATAAAGAACCCTTTTGGCACAAAGGTTCTTTATAGGCTATTATTCATTCATATATTACATTATTCTGCAATATTTTGTAGTTGTAATTAAATTATTGTTTATTAAACTTAATATCACATTTTAATCATGCTGATTTTTGGAGGAGAAAATCTGAAATGGCACTCTTCGTGGTATATTGATTAACTACATAAAATGATATAAATATATACATTTTCTAACCCCCATATCTTGAATTTTGATATAGAAAATTTTAGGAGTTCCAAATACGTAGCGCTTTAGAACCTTTTAAGGTTCTATATAGAACCTTTTCTTCTAAGAGTGAATAGTAAACACTTTAAACTATATGTATGTTTCTTAAAGAAAACCTGATGAAGAACATAATCATGGGCAATTTAAAACTATGTAAATAAATGAAACAATTTGTAAAGATTTCTTAACGAAACTTGCATCAAATTTTATGTTCAAGGAATACATTAAGTGGATGAATTCAACACCAAAAGTCTGTTTCGTTATTTTACAGTGTAACTCATCACCATTCATTATTTTTCTTTTTTTTGTACTTTCCTGTTACAGTTTTATTTCTTGTCCTGCAATCATGACAAAATACACTACAAACCATAGTTCAACTCAAAAGAAAATGAGTAACAAAAAAAAGAGAAACAAAGCAAGCAAGCAGGCAGACGGTGATTACAGGGTATATAAGAGACAGAAACATACAGTATGCAAAAAGGGCCGTGTGGTAGGCAAGATGGAAGGAAACCATCTCTTTTCCTAATTCTATCTCTCCTTTTCTCTCTGTGTGAAGTAAGGTCAGAGGGTTTGGGTCAGTGAATGGAGTTCAGAGTGAAGGATGTGGTCATCCTGATGAGAGGTTTAAGGCAGCAGTGATGCTGTGGTTCAGCTATGGTCTTTTCAGCATAGATGTCAGATCACAGCACTCTCAGCTCTCTCAGGCTTACTGTGCCACTCAAATGAACACCACACATATCTCTCTCACTACTGCAGTCTAGTTAGAGGAAAATATGTTTCTGCTCATTACGTCGTGATGCTGTTTCTGGGTCCAAGCCTAAGTGAGAATACTATCTCAACAGCCCTTTATAAGCACTAAGCTTTTTTAAAAAACTCACAGTTTACACTACAGTCTCCAGGCTCATGGAGTCACGGACACCAATATCTTAAGATTCTGGAAAGATAATTCACTGTCTGGCCAAATGAGATTTCGCTATGGAGATAAAGGTTAGGATCATAATTTTTTGGTAGTGCTACAGCTGGATAGAATCCGTTATTCTGTCTTTTATTTTGAAATTCTGTCCTGTTTCCTTTTGTTCCTTTTCCCCGATCCGTTTGGTTTCAGTTTGCTTAATTACTGATTATGTCCTCATTTGTTTCTATGGTATCACCTGAGTCTCTTGTTTACCATTTACTCCCTACCTTGTTGGTTCTCATCCATGTTGATTTGGTTGTTTATCTATGCTTATTACTCCTATAATCTCCTGTGTGTTCCTAGTCTGTTCTTTAATAAAGTGTGTTTTGTTTTGGACTTTGTTGTGTGCCCATTACAGCCAATCGTGACAACAACAGCACACCTTTTGCTTCTAGGATCTGATAGGGCATTCAGGTCTAGATTGTAGAAATGAATTATACAGAAATTATCCATTATACAGTTGACATTCGTCAACTGTATAATGCCTGTGTTAAATACATTGTTTGGAATAAGATGCTAAGCATCTTATCATGCGTTCTTTAATCAACACTGAGAGCCTCATTTGCTCTTTAGTTTATGTAAACACATGTTGACAAAAAGAATGTCTGACTCAGTTTCTGGCAGCATGGGACTTCCTGAAAAATGGAGTCTTGTTTAGATCAGTCACCTCAGATTAGTCTGGAGGTGCAGTGGAAAATCCAATATAATACTCTATCAATGTCTTTCACAAAGATCACAGCCAATCACAATCAGCCAGAGAGGAAACAGCTCAATGAGGTCTAATGATACAACAGCTGAAGAGGATGAGTCACTGACTGCCAGCTGATCTTTCATTGTGTTAGATGAAATAAGAAAGGTAGGTAGCAGAGGCTGCTGGGGATTCTGATGGCTGCCCTCGTGCACTGCTGTGCAATGGATAGTATAGGGTTGAGAAGGGTCGAGTGAGTCCCCGTGAAAACAAAATTGAAAATTATTTTTTATGGAATATTGCAGTAAGCTATTTATTCTAAATGATTCATCCCTGCACATCATTATTTAGTATTAATTCATGTGCTCTCATAATCTTTAATCAAAATAATTACCCCTCCCTCTTGCAACGACATCAGCTGTGTCTGAAATCGCATACTTCCTTCTATATAGTAGGCGAAAAACTATGCAACAAAAGTATGTCTGAATTCAAATTACTCAAGAGTAGACGCATACTGTTTTTCGCCTATATAGTAGGGAAGTATGTGATTGCGGATGCAGTCATCTCTTCTCTGATAATGTGGTTAATGGTGCGAGGGCGGGACAACCTGTCACTGACATGAGATCACAGCAGCAAACCACAACCATCCAATCAATTCCCAATGGACAAAATCAAGTCCCACCCTACATTTCTTCTGGTTCGAGAAGCCACATATCCGTAACATTAGTGAAGAAAAGATGTGTATTCCCAGACACATGAACGCTTTGTTGAGAAAGCGGTATTTATGCATTTCTATGTAGCCTACTGTAAAGGCAATGAATCAGTATGCATAGCATATCCCAGAATAGTAAAAAACTACTTTCACTGACCTCACTCCTGGATGTGTGGATTATATAAGATCACAACACAGCCAGTCTCAACTCATCCTGCCTCCAAATAAAGAGTGCTAGGAAAAGAAACAGAGGGACATCAGAGAAGAGCTCTGCAATTAAACACACACTTGGAAAGCACTGATACAATTACATTCATTAGAACATCAGTAGCTGGTTTGCCATTATTTTCAGCTTTTTGTTTACATTTTCAACCACAACAGAATACATTTTTCTTTGGTAAAATGCTCTCCTCTCGTCTCTCATATTACTTTTAATTGCTTCAGCATGTTATGTTCGCACTGTCTCGACGGTGATGTCACTCTTCTACTCTGTATTTCATTATTAAATGGATGTAAAAATGTTGAGGTTCGTACTTCCTGTTCTTTTTGTGAAGAGTGATAATTCAAAGCGAACTGCGATGACTCAGTGGTGCTGATGACGAAGAGTATGGACCAGTTTAGGAGGCAAAGGCCTAGAAAAGAAAACGGTGCTGAGAGAGCAGGATTGATCGCTCACAAACACAGCACTCTGTCTCCCCCTGCCGTTCACCTCTCATTACTCATGCCATCAGAAAACTGGTCGCATTTCTGGTAGTCACTGACATCAAATCAAGAAAGACAAATAATTGTAGTCAGTGAAACTAGTGTGTCTTTATAAAAAATATCTCTTTATACAAAATACACTATACACAACAAATCATAGATTAACCTATTGCACATAGATTATATTTCAAAGTGATTGAAAGGACGTGTGCAACGAAAATGGTTTATATTGAACATAATGTAGGCTAATGCATAGTACTGCATCAAGAGCACTTGAACAAAACTCCAGCTACATCACAAGAAAAAAAACAAAGTACAGGTCATATCACATGCAATACTACTAGATTAAAATGATTTTAAAAATGAGTTGTTTTGAAATGGAACGTTGTGTTTTAAATGGCTTTACGAGGGGATATTATAGGTTTACTGGAATTATCATGGATAAAACATTAAAACGTCCTTAAAATAAAGTTATCTCTGTGAATAAGTGGACAGCAAATCTCTGTTATCCTAACAATATATCTGGCCCACGCTGGATGCACAGTATTGTAACTTCACTCAAAATGAGTTTCACTGAGTTTACATCCGGGGCTTTTCCCTAGGCAATGGGGGGCGCACTACAACCGTTCCTTAGGCAAAGTGAAATAAATTCGCCGCACCGTTACATAAACTAGTTCTCTTCTTCTAAGTGTTCTTTCGGGCTCGGTAACACTTCTTTCGCCCCGGTTTGCGACAATATTAAATTAATATCCAATAATACCCATAATGTGTTATGTTGGGCGAGTTATTTTGGGCGTTACACGGCATGGTTTTGCTGTCCCATTATCTCTCTTCTGCGCGCATTGATACGCCGAGCGCACAAGCTGGGGGTGAATGGGATGGAAGAAGAGTTCTTGTTTTGTATATCAGTTTCTGTCTTTTTATGTATTTTTGGTTTAAAATCAAGCAAACATAGCGAAGATTCTTTCTGTTACACTATACAAAACTTTAGGGCGCCAAAGGGAGCGAATTCATCCGTGGGATAATATTTTAGTGGTGAAATGCCCGGCTGTTTGTAGATATATATTTAAATAATTGGTGAGTGTGTGTAAGTGTATGAAGATCGGTGTTTGACTGCTGGAGGAGTGAGTGTACAAGGGTAAGTGCACCTCGATTTTTTCATCTTCATCTTGTGAACTTTTGGGAATGGTGTCTTGCAACTCTTTACTAAGCGTTCTTTATTTGATTGTGCTGGTTGTGATTTGAGTGGATGTGAAAGCGCAGAGGCAGCGCAGGGGGGTTTTGTTCATTTCTCTTTATTGTAGGAGTTGCAGGATAGAGAGAGCGAGAGAGAGAGAGAAAGAGAGAGAGAGAGAGTACAGCTGCAGTCAAAGAAACGTTATAACTTACAACCGTTACACAATAACGCACCGAATGGCACCCAAACACCCTTTAAACGACACACTTGCTTGACAGAACTGGAATAATATGGTTGAAAATGTGATTTCATCGCGTGCCGTAGTTTTCACATCATGCCGTCAAACAATCATGGGATGCCATTATAAATGTACTTTGCGCTTACATTTACATTCATTAGAGCAAGGGACGAAATCTCGAGCAATAAACAGGAAAAAGTGTGTATCGGTACTCTTGATGTGTTGAGCTCGACCAGCTCGCGCGGTGTTGAGCTACTGTTATTGTTAAGAGCCGCTAGGGCGACAAGACGTGTGATCATGAAAGATTTTTTTCCAGTTCGTGTTCTCGGCACCACGCCTTGACATATCTGCACAAACGTGAGCTCGCTTTCATGAAGTCTCCTAAAATCTGTTCGGTGGCAAGGTGGAGGAAAGTTGTAGGCCCCGTGTAGTGAGTTTGATGTGAGATTGTGTGACTATATAAAGTGATGTTGCTGTTTCCGGTGTGGATGCGTTGGAACGCTAATGATGATGATGATGATGACCTTTTTCTCAAGCTTTCAGATGGCGCTCGGTCCGTTTTAACGACTGGACCGTCATAAGGTCCTTTCGCAGTCTCTCTCAATGTGTCTTTTTTCAATTAGTGCTGTTTTGTTTATTAGGTTTAGTAATGTATAGCCGTCAAATAGTACGGTTGTTCCTTGTCAAAAAAAATCACACCCAGTTTTTTGATATTTTTTATGATAAAATTGCTACATTTAGGCCTACGAAGTTATAACATAAAAGGCCTACAGGTTTTTCTTCTCTTCAGCTCTGTCATGTTTTATTCATGTGTGGCTGTGGTCTTCCATTATCAACTATGTTGACTGTACAGCCATTTTTATGTTTTTCTTCCTCTTAACTCCACCTGCCTCTTTCTTTCAATGGGTCACCAAATTCATCCAGTTAGACATTTCATCAGTTGATGTGAAATAAATTAATGTATTTATATTTCCAATAAATTGGGACTTTAATAATGTCGTTTCATTATTTTCTGAATAGTGCTTTTGTTTTTAGTTCTACACACACAGTTGTATATTGTGTAAAATATAAGTGTTTACCTCCTGTTTAGTGTTTTTCTCACTGCATGTTATCGTCATGTTACTTTCACATAAAGATGGAGGAGTGGATAAGTCACTTGGCCTGATTGATTTCGGGCCTTCATTTTTCGGTATTTTTTCAGACATCAGGTCCACACACTCCCTGCCTTCCCCCCAGTTTCTCAAATGTCTGTTTCCCCCAGGATACATAAACCATTTAAGGATTAAACATGTCATAGATACTCTCAATGTGTATCCAGATACACACATGATTAAAGCTATATGTTCAGACTGATCTCATGAACTAGCGTGTGCATGACACGCCAATACCTATTTCCATTTTTGGCGTGCTATCAAGACGCATAATCACTTTTCAGCGTGTTTATGAACGCCGTTGACTTAACGTTATATAAATATATGACTTACCTCAACCCCATCCCTAAACTTAACCGTCACTGGGGTTAATGGCATTTATGACTGTTCCCTTACCATCCTAGGGAAAAAAAAGATATGACTTACCTCAACCCCATCCCTAAACTTAACCTTCACTGGGGTTAATGGCATTTATGACTGGACATTTGACGGCGTGTACGGACACGCAGAGTGATGCGAATGTTAATGCCGTAGACGTACACGCGGATACACACGGATAGCTCAAAATGTGAACTATCCCTTTAAAATCACGCTCATTTTTTTACAGGTTAGTGTGCGTGTTGAACTGTTGAGTAATGTGAGCAACAGGTGATGTGTGGGCTTCACATTATTTCACATATACTCCCACCAGGACAGTCCATTACCACAGGAAGTGACTTCCAGAGGGCGGTGGAGTGATTGGCTCTAACAGCTTCTGCCCTCTCTCTCTATTTCCATTACAGTCTCTTTCACTCGCCATTTCACTCGCTCCATGACAGATTTGGTTCAGTTTCAGACAGTGAAGCTCACAACCAAACACTGCATATGTGTGTGTGTACTTCCCATTCGTAGACTTTGGGCAAGATTTGCACAGGAAATCAGAGTAGGAAACTCTCCTCTGTAATTACCAAACCAAAAGATAAGTCCCACATTAACTCCATATCTTTCTCAACATCTGTTTCTCTTTCTCTCACTTTATTCCTGTATATGCTTTATATAGTGATAAACTGCAGAAACCATACACAGCAAAACCACTTCTGTTACAGTCTGATAAAGAGGCCGGGAGAGCATGCTGAAGTGTGATCGGATCATAGACTAAACAATGTAACAGATTTTGAAGCAAAATGTTATTATTATTGATTTTTGGATAAAATATGACCTAGACATGTTCTTGACAGGCTTAGTGAGATTCACTATATGGAGAAGAGAAACGAGGGGGTCAATGTAAGGAATATTTCACAGGACACAAACTGTGAAATCACAGACATGGTTGAAACACCACTGTAAACAATGATTTTTAGGTTAAGTAAATACTACTGAAAAAACAAAACAAAAACAATGTAATTTACATGAAAAAGTAAGTTCAGGCAAGAATTAAAAAAAAAAAACTAAGTAAGTTCCATATCAGTACTTAATTCAAGCGAGTAGAAATGAAAGTGTAAATATCAACTCAATAAAATGAAGTAAAAATTCTCAACTTTTCTGATACTGGGGTTCCCATCATGCACTGGACCTCGAATAATTAATGAGGCTCATTTTTCACTGGTTTCCAGCTGTATTTACACTGTTTTATCATTGATTTTTGTTGTCAGTATTAGTAACTTTCCATTTTGTGACATTTCGAGTACATTTTTTGCTCAAAATGGCATTCAAACACAAAAACGACCCATCAAATGTTACCGCCATTGTGTATTGTCTACCAAGTATTGAGGTCTTTGCATTCACATGATGCGTAATATCTGACATGATGGAATATAAATTACTTCAATGATCTAAGTAAAGCAGATACTATAAATGACTAATAAAATTCAATATTATAGTTTTAGTGAAATGTAATGCAAAGGCAAAGGAAATATCAACTAAATCGATATTAATCAATCTTTCACTAGCCAAGGTAAAATTACTTATTTTCTGTAAAGTTTACTTAATTTCATGTTCCAACTTAAAGATTTCTAAATAAAGCAACTGATAAATATGTTTAGGTTTTTACTTGGCAAATCTTTGTAAATTTACTAGTATTTTCTAAATGAAAAAAGTTACCTACACTGTCAAAAAAATATTGTTGGCTTTACTTAAAATAAGTAACCTGGTTGCCTTAAAATTTTAAGTTTATTGAAATGGGAAAAGTGAGTTAATACAATGAAGGAGACTGATTTAATCATCAGAAACTCAAAATTATATGCTATTTGAACTAAACAAATTATCTAAGTTGATTTGAAAAAAAGAAAAAATGATTACTAGTCATGAAAATATTTTTTACAGTGTGGTTTCCAGCTGTATTTACACTGTTTTACACTGCATTTCGTTGCCTTGTACATGTACATGTGTAATGACAATAAAGTTGAATCTAATCGAATCTAATCTTTTATCATTGATTTTTGTTGTCAGTATTAGTAACTTTCCATTTTGTGATATTTCAAGTACATTTTTTTTGCTCAAAATGGCATTCAAACACAAAAACGACCCATCAAATGTTACCACCGTTGTGTATTGTCTACCAAGTATTGAGGTCTTTGCATTCACATGATGCTTAAAATCTGACATGATGTAATATTACTTAAAATGATCTAAAGCACATACTATAAACGACTAATAAAAGTCAATATTATTGTTTTAGTGAAATGTAATGCAAAGGAAACTAAATCGATATTAATCAATCTTTCACTAGCCAAGGTAAAATTACTTATTTTCTGTAAAGTTTACTTGATTCCATTTTCCAAGTAAACTTAACTTAAAGATTTCTAATTAAAGCTACTGATAAACATGTTTAGGTTTTTACTTGGCAAATCATTGTAAATTTAGAGTGAAAAAAGTTGCCTAGCTTTTTTCAAGTGAATCCAACTCCAATTTTTTTTTCAGCGTACAATACAAGAGTACCTTAACGCTCGTGATAGTGATGATATTCCAAAGGCATGGAAACAGCGATGACGTCGCGCTGTTGAGGGCACAAAGAGAAACTGGTTTAATTTATGTGGCACGTGGGCTGGGGTGGCAGTGATACATGGTTGGGTTCAGCGATTGAAAAGGAGAGGAAATAACTTGGAAACGGTCACTAAAGCAGATACGGGTGCAATACATCAACTATTTACCAACATAAATGGCCATTACACATCCATTCCGTGTGATTCAGTGACCGAACACTGGAAGCGATTGTCAACGACTTTTAATTGGTGAATTAAATAAAGGCAAAAACTATTCAATTATTGCAATTAGGCCACTCATAATTCCACTCCAAAAGATGCACCATTCAGGACAGGATCGTGTCCATGTTGATATTAATGAATTATTGTTATGTCTTTATTTTGATGGTCCATTTTAGACTTATTTCATTGAATGTCTGCATTAGAAGACTATTCAGTAGAATGTGGTGGTTTTAGCATGTCTGTTGGGGAGCAATCTTTTCAATCATTTCAAACTCACTTATTTCCAGCGGATGTTTCAACGGCATGGACATTGACTTTTGCTTCTCGGGACACGGGTCCAGGTGTCTACACTGCAAAAATGAATACGCTTTATCTAATCAAAGCAATTGTGGCAACAGATTACAAGCAATATTATTAATTCAATTGAACAAATTAGAATTAAGTAGTAATTAATCAAATTCATTTCTTAAAAGTTAACCCATTAAAATGAGTAAAACTTACAACAACAACAACCAAAAAAAGCCATTTTAAGTCACCATTATGGTGATCAGTGTTTGTTTTAGGTTCGTTTGAAAATGACGTTTTTGTCCTTCAGTGATTCTGCTTGTTAAAGGACAAGTTCGGTATTTTACAATTAAAGCCCTGTTTTAAGATCATCCCTGATGAAATAGAATAGTTAAGATT
>JAOTRC010000022.1:22477670-22491088 GCA_027497675.1 Cyprinella lutrensis
ACGCCATTTTTGGCTTTCGGGCGCACGTACACTTTTAGTAAGGATCCTACGCACAGTTTTATAAATGAGACCCCTGGGCTGTCAAGTGCCAATATTGCTACAAAAAACACACTAAAATTGTTGTAAAAATTTAATATAATTCTCAAATTGTTAGTATTTTGTTACTTTTATGTGCGATTAGGCTAATCATTGAAGCTTTCAGGTCATAAAAGCACAATTTTTCATTATAAGGAGATGAGTGGCAGATTATTAAGTTCAGGAAGAAGAACTTGCCTATAAAAGAAAAAATATATACTGTATAATTTTTCCAACGGTGTATGTGTTTGTGACCCTGTAGAGCTCCGCGTCTCCTGTCATTCCTTCAAAGACTCTACCTCTGGTACTGAGAGCTGCCACCCCCTCCTCACCTATCATCATGACACCAGCGCCTACTATCACCGTGGTGACAACCCTAGGCAACACACTCCTTGCGGCCCCTCCTAGCTCAGATCCTCAAAAATCCCCAGTAAACTTCCAGCCGGTCATCCAACCGACCAATCAGGGAGCAGAGCCTGTGCGAGTCATATCCAATAGCACCATTGTTGTAAGTATTTCTCAAAGCTTTTTTGAGTCTCTTGTTACAGAACAAGAAGAGTTTTGTTTTATTATTCCCTCTTGTTTTGCAAACTGCATCTGAAGTGGGAAGAAATTTCAGGCTGTCTGATTAAATTTAAACCCCAAGAGCTCAGGCTTGGTTCTTTAGGTTTTAGACACTATTGTTCTATTACATCTGTGGCTTAAGTGGTTAAAGGTACTTGTTGAAGGATCTATGTTGGACAGGTTAGTTAAGTAAGGGTGTCTAAATGGGCGGTCTTGTCACAGGTGCAAGCTGCTTCCCAAACAATCAAAGTTCCTCAATTTGTCCCACCAACCAGACAGACAACTCGACCAGCCACTCTACCGCAGGTTTGTTTCCATAGAAACCTTTCACACCCTAATGCCTGGCTGGGCTAGTGACAAACCCTAACTGCTAAGTGTTAATGTGCATCTATGTGTCTTGGTTGTTTTTTTGTTTGTTTGTTTTTTTAAATGCAGGTGTTACTTTTCTGTGTGATATTTTCTTCTTGCCCCATCTTGTTTTCTTGCTCTGGATTTAATTTCTATGTGCTTGCATAGTCGTGACATTTGCAATTCCTGCTTTGGCTGTTGCTTTTGACCCTACAAAAGTATAAAGTGATCCTTATCCCTGATTTCTCTCCGGCAGTATTCTGTGCTATTCTTTGTGGTATATGTTGTGTGTGTGCATATATGCTGGGGTTGGTTGGTATAACCAAAACCACATAGCGGTGTACACTACCATTCAAATGTTTTTGGGCTGGTAAGATAAGGTCTCTTATGCTCACTGAGACTATATATATTTGGTCAAAATACAGTAAAAAATGTAATTATCGTCAAATATTATAACTGTTTCCTATTTAAGTATATTTTAAAAAAGAATTTATGCCTGTGGCAAAACTGAGTTCTCATCAGTAATTCCAGCCTTCAGAGTCACATGATCCATGAAATATTTCTAATATACTGATTTGGCGCTCAATTTTTTTATTATTATATCAGTGTTGAAAATAGTTGTGCTGCTTAATATCATTGTGGAAAAGACAAGCATTTATTTGAAATATAAATATTTTGTAACATTATAAATGTCTTTACTGTCGCTTTTGATTAATTTATTGCGTTCTTGCTGAATGAAAGCATTCAAAAACATCTTACTGACCCCAAACCTTTGGTAGTGTAGAATATATTTGTTTAGCTGAAAAAGATATATCAATTCAGCAAATTACATCCTTTACAAATTAAAGGTACTGCATTTAATTTACTTTTTCTTCATTTTATTTTTTATTATTTTCTCTTTTTTTCAGAATTTGATGGATAGGTTATGCAAAATAAATAATTAAAACATTATTTCATTGTAACTTATTATATTATACAATAATAGTAAATAAGTAGACAACTTTTATTTGCATTGGAGTGGAGCTGGTGTTAGTGGTGTTGTGTAATAGTAAGGAACATATTTGTTGTTTGTTGCATACTAGAGTCTAAAAGTGAAAGTCTGCTGATGTTAAACTGCTGAATTCGGCATCACTTTCCTAATAGTCTTTTTTTTCCCTCTCTTGGTTCCACCTTTTATTTCTCCATTTATTCCACAAATAATTGTATTTTTTTCCCTGTGTGAGCAGGTCAGGCCAAAACCCCCAGCGTCTTTGTCTCCAGCTGCTGGTCAGATCTCTGTGCAAACCTTGCAGTCACCGGTGTTACTGAGCACTGCCCTCCCTTCCTCTGGTCATGTCCAGCAGATGCGTATCCTCAATGGGCTGCCCTGCCCCAACAGCTCTAACAACACAAGCATCCTGATCTCCCCATCTACACACATGCCACCGTCAGTGCAGACATGCACACAGCAGTTACCTCACAACAGACCAAGCTCTGACAATACGGTGAGGGAAATTCACATTTTATGTATTTAAGTTTAATATTAAACATTAATTACATGGAAAGTTTCTTTAAAGAATGTCCATTCACTCAGCCATATTGGTCCATCTCCTAATACTGTCTAGATGCACTATCATTCAAAAGCTTATTTCAAAAGTCAATTGGAAAGGCAAACGACGATTTATATTTCAAAGAAAGGCAGTTCTTTTAAAATGTATATTCATCAAATAATCTTGAAACAAATGTGTCATGCTTTCCACAAAGATTTAAGCAACACAACTGTTTTCAGCATTGATAATAAGTGAAAAAGTGAAAGCGATTGGGGTTAGGTGCCTAGCTCAAGGGCACCTCAGTCATTTACTGCCGGTACTGGAATTAAACCAGCAACCTTTGGGTTACCAGTCAGATTCACCATAAGCCCATGACTGAAATGTTTCTTGAAAGCACCAAATCAACATATGATTTCTGAATGATCCTGTGACTCAGCTTTGCATCACAGAAATAAATTATGTTTTAAAATATATTACATAATATAATATTTATATTACTTTGTTTCTTCTTCAGATACCCGCAGTAGAATATGCGACAGAGCCAAAGACTTCATTGCTCATCTCTCCAGACACGCCTACACACACTTCTCCTCCACTGTCCTTACATACACCATCTTCACCTGTTCCCACCAACACACACACTCCTTCCTCCAAACATCAGGAGAGCCCTCTGGTAAAGTACTTTATGTTTATAACGATGAGTATGATGATGTAAATTATGATCTTTACTGAGATAAGGACATGCATTCTTTCTACAGAAACTGGCCTTCATGTTGTCCCTGGGACTGGTCACGCGTGACTATTTAGAAGGTCAGGAGAATGAAATGTGTGTGTGTACGCATGTTTGTTTATTTGTGTGTGCGTGAATGAATGTGTATTGACCTTTCCAACTTTGTTTGTGTAGAGATTCAGAGCAAGCGTCAGGAGCGTAAGAGACGTACAACAGCAAATCCAATATATAGCGGAGCCATGTTTGAACCAGAGGTACAAACATACACACGCAATTAAACGAGCAGTTCAGTGCAAACAGATTGGAGATATCTGATGGAATGAACCGTGCTTGTGTGTGTTTCAGCGGAAGAAAAGTTCAGTGTCGTATCTGAGTTCCATAAACCAGTCCAGCAGGAAGAGAGGTGAGTTCAGCCAATCACACTTTCTCTCTGTGCCTATATTAGATACTCAGTGTGGCTTATTGAGGAGAAGTGTATGATTGAGATTTTAGTTTACTTAGTACTGATCATTTCTCCAAAATGTATTTGCAAATGGATATCAAAACAGTCGCAATTGCAAAACAGCGATATGAAAAAAAAAAAACGTCAGGATAATTCATGTTCTGAATTAAAAATAAAAAATCTGTTATGTGCTTTGAAAACAAAACCATAACTTTGAAAACAAAACCAAAGGTTCAGAAACCATAATATAAAAGTGTGGTGATGCTTTTTGACTACTAGGCAATCAAACCAAGTGTGAAAGAACCTTTAAAGTGTAACTTGGCTGAATTTATCTATTTTTTGTAACCCACTTTGTATTGTTACAATGTCTGTACTAGTATATGTAAATTAACTGTGTTTACTTATTTTCTGTGTTACCTGGTCTGAGAAATTCACATTTATTTGTCTGCAAAACTTTTGACATCTCCAGAGCTTTTGTGAAAACAACAGATTATACTTTTTATAAAGGCAGATTATATCCCCGCCCTCGGACTGTTGGGTCGACAGAGGGTTATTAACAAAACATTGTAAGCTCTGATAAACTTTAACTCTTCTTGCACCCGGGAACTATACAAGTCGACACCATTATGACTAAAAGTTTGCTAAGAACTAAAGCAAGGCACTATTTGACTCGGGTAAGCATATCCATAGCAGACAGCAACATGCCCAATGCATTATTGGCTTTGAAATCACCTAGAACACCCTAGCAAGTACATAGAAACACTAAAAACTATATTTAGAAGACTTTAGCAACTGCATTACATTAGCATTTTCTTAAGAAAATATAAAAATTTGGTTTGAAATGTTTCAACTCGAAAATGAAATGTAAACAAGCGTTTCACAACGCTGGTTAGATATTATCCATATCTGTGAAGTGTGACTTAACATCCACTGTGAATTGTCTAATTTTATTGCGGTAAACATCTGTAGCCAGTCATTATTCAGTGCTTTAAGCCCTTTTTCTACACCTCTCATCCTGAACTGATCCACTCTTCTTTACTCCCATCAGTCAGTCTCTCTCGGTCTCACACAAGCACACATTCAGCAGTAATGACTGTTTGATTATGTAATGTGCTTACAGGCACTCTGCTGTGGAGTGGCCCTGGAGTGTATGTGTGAGGCAGGAAGAAATGACCCTGCAGTGTGTTAAGTGGGATAATGACTGTCTTCAGGCTGCAGTAAAAGTGTATACATTAGTAAAAGACTCAGACTGTGTTCTCAGCCTTATAGGTTTACAATTAGGCAAGTTGTGCACATCTTAAAGGTGTGACAAAACCACACCATTAGTGTTCCATTTGAACTTGTATTGGAAAGACTAGACTACAATAACACAACATTACACTTTGCCAAAGATTTTTTTTTTCATACTTTGAAATGACCAATATTTTGATTGCTCTTCAAAGCTCACCCAAAATAGCTTTCACTGTCACAAAGTAAAAGAATAGTTCACTCAGAAATGAAGTGCTATCATTACTCACCTGTTCTAAACCTATATGACTTTCTGCTGTGGAACGCAATAGATGATATTTTAAAATGGTTTCAATTCTTATTGTTATAATGGAAAGTCCTCAGGGTCCTGCACAGCATTGGACCCCATTGACTTTCATTGCATAGACAAAAAAGACACTGTGACATTTTAGATGTTCCTTGAGGCAAATATCTGTCAGAAAGTGTAGTAGGTGAGCATTCAGGTGATTGAGGACAGAATCGAAATAACTTGAAGTAAAGCCAAAATTAGTCTTTTTGATAAAAGAGATTGTTCCTGTCTCATATAAAAACTGTAGGCTATATATTTGGTTGGAAAGCTGTGTGTGTGTGTGTGTTTGTTTTTGGATCTTAAATTGATATTGAACACATTTGGGACCAAGACAGCCATATATTATTTAATTGAAAATAACTCTTGAGTTGGGTCTGTGTGTGTACAATTGAATAGAGCTTTTTATATATTTATAGATTACGCATGTGTATGTGTGTGTATATGTAATGGTACTATTACTTCTTGTTGGTAAAAGACATGCTCTGTTGATTTGCTCTGTTAATGTCCAGTGCACACATAAATGTGCATAATCTTTTGATTTATGACGTTAAATACGTCTTAACATTTGACAGCATCTGTGTTAGCTGTAGATGAGAAGCTTCTTGATGCCTGGATAAGCTTTTTTAAATCGTTACCCTCTGATCCTTCTTTGTTGTTGGCATTTCTTATCCCCATCTGCCTAAATGTAATGCCTTCTGCCTTTATCAGCTTATTTGAGGCCAGCTTTTGGGGAATGTGTTGTTACCCAGCATGCAGTGCTTCCTTTTGTAATCTAACGATGCTCTCTCCCTCCCAACCACCATCACACCACCCCCACCTGCTCCTTCCTGCTACCCTAGCCAATGAGGACAGCTTGTCAGAGGTATGCTACGCCAATGTTTTGTCTTCCTTTTCTTTTCTTTTCTTTTTGTGTTTTGTTTGTCCTTTATTTCATCTCACCCAGGTCGCCTTTCTAAAAACTGCAGTATTGTGGAGCGGGGGCCCCTCCCCCCAACCACCAGCAGCCATCATTCTACCTTCCCAGACCTACAGCGGCCCACCGCGGGCAGCCCATTCTCCCCTGCCCTCTCACTCACCCTTCCATCACATTCACCCTCACCCAGCCCCAGCTCAGCAGGGGATGTAAGTAGCTGTGATAGTCCACTACCGTTACTGAGACACAATTCAGACTTCCCTATCCCTGTGTTCACCGTGCTCATCAGTGACAGCTAGTGGTAGCGGAGGTGAATTAAGAGTCTCTGGTAACTGAGAAACATTTATATTAGAGGTTCATTGCCATTCACTCTCGTTCTTGTAATTCATCTCATTTTTTTTTGGTCCCATGCCATGACATGTTTTACTTTTGTCAGTGATCTTACAAAGCAGACAGTCTTAATAGATGTAACTTAATAGGCTACTCTTGCAGGTTATATTCTTCCAATTTAGAAACTTAATATGAATAGCCGTGTAATTGCTATGTAAAATCTATTAAAATAGAGGCAAAGAAACGTTTACCCTGGATCCACCAAAAATTTTACTTTTTTAAAACGAGCACAATTTAGAATGTAATAGAGACAAACGCCCCTTTCACAGCAAGCCTGGTAAATTGCCGTAAAATGACCAGAACGACTTTTTCACGTGCTATTCACATAAGCAACAATGTTGCGTCTTTTTACTGGTAAGATACCATTTGCACATCAGTACCATTAAACTCTGTCATGTCAGTCATCGGAAATGACGCATTTGATTCATCCACCTGGATGAGAAGCACTTTAGTTTAATTTTAGTAACATTTTGTTTTACTTCTGAGTGACCGGTGTAAGGAGATGATAACGCAGAATGTGAATACACAACTGCAGTCACTATAGTACTAGGACATTCAGAGAATAGAAGAAGCCAGGGTCTCAAATGCGAGATGTGGCGCAATGGTCAGATGTTCGTTTATTGTATTTTTATATAGAAAAGCAATTAAAAGCAGCAGAACTTACTGTAAACAGCTCCGACAGAGCTTTACGGCATCATACTGGTAATTTTCTGGTATTGTTACTACTTCTCATAAATGAGAAAGCTCCAGAAAAGGTCTTGTTCACACATCTCCTGATGGTAATTTACTAGAAGAAACTTTATGTGTGAAAGCGGCTAATAAGTGTCAGGTTTTGATTGATGAGTCAGTATTTGACAGCTGATGTCTTGAGATGGAGTGGGCAGCCTCTCAATATGATTCTAGCTCACATATAAATCATCTGCTCAGGACCCCTGATTTGATCCAGGGCTACACAAACTTGGTAATATTCACCAATATTCACTCTAAGTACACCGAAAACCAGAAATTTGCGTCAAGACTGCTCAACTTTTTAAGTTTAGGTAGCCTCATGTCTTGCCCCTTCATTGTTTTCACTACTATGCATTCATTTTCACATTCATTTTAAATGATCATGTTTTTTGTGTGTATCATCATTTTGAATGCAGACTGTTAACAGTTGTGTATTTCAGTACCATTCAGTACATGTTTTCTTTAGATTCTGCAGAAGGAAGATGCCATTGAGTGGCCAGGGACTCTTGCTATTGTCCATTCCTACATCTCTTATAAAGCAGGTGAGAAGTTTTACATACAACTGATGATACCTAGAACAGTCAAACTGCATGACACAGAATGTGAACGAAACCACACACAAACCGCCTTCAGTGACACTGCTGACGTGTTATCTGGTTCGTCCATGTAATCGGGTTCAAATAAATACGGCTGGGCAGAAAAATGCAAGTCTTCCTCTGTGTCGAAATCCTTCGACATGTTTGTGAAGATTGTTTTGCTTACAGGGTGCGTCTCCCCCAGATTGTAAACAAAGCTCAGGCGCACCAGATAACATGTCAGCAGTGCCTTGCGTCATCAGAGTCACCGGACGTGGATTGACAACAGAACCGGAAGAGAATACTATGCTGAATAACGTCATAGTTTTTGTTATTTTTAGACCAAAATGTATTTCGGTAAACTTTATATCCATAAAACAACTCTGAACTGGAATAAAGTGCACGCTCTACCTTTCATTACTGCCGTGACCAGTATTGATCTGTAGACTGTAAGCTGGATCACAAACACAATAGTTGGTATCGATCCATCTTCGAATAACAGCTTTTTGGCAAAGCCTGCTTTGTACAGACCCTTGTTCACAAAGAAGTCTGGTTTAAAATGATTTGTGCAAACATAAATGCACTTAGGTAGATTGGGGGGCACATTCCCCTCAAAAACAAAAGTAATCCACTGCGTTTTCAGCAGCTCAGATGTTGGGAGTGAATTACGACTACTGTGTTCATTCTTACATCCAACAACAACAACCTCAATCGCATAGAAGACATTGTTGTGTAAAGCTGCTCTGGCGTCGAAACAATGGCAGTCTGTGTACAGTTCACTCAGGGCGGGTCTATGCTAATTCGATCATATCAGTCAACAGTTGTGGGTGGGGCTTGTGCAAAAGGACATCACATTGCCCCGACTCTAAAAATAGCTTGTTCTGAGACACTGCTTATGATTTTTGTACATTGAAAAGTCTGCATTTTTATCATTATGGAGGGTTTGAACAGACACTGCCACCACAAATTTACTGGATTTTCAATGTAAAAGTGAATTTTGCATGATAGGTGTCCTTTTAAAATAATGTAAAATCATTAAGTATGAACATGATCTGACTAAGAGCATATAAATCAGAGTTATATAAGAGCTCGAGTTATATAAATTAACATTAATACCAAAATGGACAAATGTGTGAAAATATATATATCTGACCTGCTCCCTGGCCCCCTAAATATCACTGTGTCGCTCCACAATCATTGTTGGTCTGTCTTGCAAAGTTTCTAGAGTTGTTAAAAAAAATCATGTAGGGGAAATGAATGGGATGTTTACTTCCAGAACCCGACTTGTGCCTTCTATTGAGATTTACGTATAAACTCATTTCCCCGCAGCTAAAGAGGGAGAGAAAGATCGTCTGAAGACATGGAGCACAGAGCTGCGGCAGGAGAGAGAGACACTAGAAGACCAAGTCGGACATCTCAGCGACTCTATAACCGTGAGAGAATCTTTAAGTTCACTTCCTCTGCGTCATACGTCATACTGCGTATGAGTCATACCTCTGAAATTACAAATTTAAATGTGATGTTAATTCATCCCGTACCTCCATAACTATATGATGATGAGATTTTGGTTGTATGAGTCAGCAGCACTGTGTCCTCTCTCCCTTCACAGAGATGTATTAACAGCAAGAACAGCGTACTGGCCCAGCAGAGAGAGATGGAGGCTTCGCTTGAGAAGATGAAAGGGCTGGTACGTCTGATCAGAGGGATCCAGTTGTCTCCCTTCATCTGCCCTGGGGTCATGGCTAACGGAGAAATGTCCCACAGTGGAGCTTCCAAAGCCAGCAGCTCCAGTGCGGTCACCACAGACACAAACAACAACACAAATCCCGCAACAAGCTCCTCAGAAGCTATGATTATAATTAGCCCCCTCACAAACACAAGCGATACCTTAAACCAGATCGCCACTAATAATACCGTCGAGGCTGCGAGCGCAAAGAGCGAGGAGGGCAGTGAGAACGCACAAATCATCAGCATGTCCAGAATCAGGAGCGAGCCCACAAATACGAACGCCGCAGCTTTCAGCAATAACAGCAGTAACCAGGCCAGTACCAATGGAACCATGCCCAGCGGGGAGGAGAGTACAAAAAAACATAAAAACAATAACAACAGCGACCTCAGCGTCATCCCACAGGGCCTCCTCGGCCCGATCGTACCCCTAACAGAAGTGACGGAGGGGGTAAAATAGCATTGACCACCCCGCAGCAGTTGGGGCCCAAAGCGTGCCAGTTAACAGTGTTGTTGTTTTGTGTTGTTGTTTCATCTCTTGTATCTATGAGGGAAAGAAAATCCATAGTGCCATTTACTACATGCAGGAAGGAGGTTCCTAAAGTACCAGCAACGTGTATGCTAACGCATGCACTCCGAAGAGATTTCTACAAAGAATAATGATATAGAAAAGAGTAATAAAATTTAAAGATATCACACCATTGTGTGCCTGATACAGTTGCCATAGCACCTCGGAGTGGGAAAGCTTCTGAAGGCTGGATCGGGTAAAGGTCTCGTCCTGCTAGATGAGTAGTGCAGCTTCCTATCAGGTCCTGTAGCTCTGATCTAAGACGTGTCGAGGAGTTTAGTATCCGTTTTGTCTGTGAAACGCAGCCAAGGTGCAGTTGTTTCGTCTAGTTTTCTGGTTCTTTATCACACTGACAGAAATACAGGTCTTCCAGGTGTTCCACTGGAGGTTTAACTATTCTCATTTGCATTGGTCTACTTTGTGGTGTTTTTAAAAACCGAAAACAACATTTCTGTAAATATGTTTTGCTATTTTTACACATGACCTTATTTATAATTTTCCTCTTTCTTACAAAAAGATTCCGTAGTTCTGTTCTGCCAAATAATCGATGCCACAGGGAACTATTCTTTTACGTTACTCTGAACATTAAATAGATATTTAAGAGTAGTAGAGTAGTATTTGTAGTGTCCGTCCTGAAGTGTCTGTGAGGTAAATTCTGACCATGCCTTATCTACTGACCAGATGTGATTTACTGAGTGCGCAGTTCAAGCGCAATCACAGAAGGGAATGATTTGAGACTTCTCTCGTGTCACTCTCTCTCCTTTTCCACATCCAGAAGTTTTTTTTTTTTTACCCAGACTGTAGCAGGGGTCTCATGCCTTGTCCAACGACTTACGAGGAATCATGCAGTCGGAAATATCCCGTAAAAACCGGTGTGCCAGTTATGCTTATGGGCCAATTTAAGGGCTTCTGTTCTGTATTGTTTTTACCACGCATGGTGTCACTTTACTTGGTGATAACACTGTTCTGTAAACCCGTCCAAAAGCACAACACATCAGGCGTACGTTATACACGTGCCTAGCGCAACTACTTCACCATCGTCTCCTAGGGGCTGTTCTGTTAATGCTTTACTTTCTTTACATTTTGCATTTCTCCAACACTCCCTCACTGCTGTATATTTCACAGTGTGTGACTGCACATGAACAAGCACAAACACCTGAGATACAGCCGCAGCGTCACGTGTCAAGATGACACTTCCATAGTGTTTTTAAAAAGCACAAGAAATAATCCAGAACACACAAGGGGTATGTCGCTTTTGATAAAATACAGAAATATCTACAGTGTTTATATCTTCATTTCAGGTTTGTGAGTGTTTTCAATGCTGAACATGCAGCTCTGGCCTGCAGTAGCCTCTGTGTATTGGTTGCCTTAAGTTCTATAGACTATGTTAGGCTGTTTCATAGTAGTTTTCTGACTTGTCTGTGTCTTAGTCAGTTTTTTCCGTAACAGAACCTACTTTGTCATACAGTGTGTGATCATTCTGGTTGTGTTAGTGAGGACAGTGCCTGCGCTGCCTGTAGTGAATCTGAACTCTTCACATAAGAACTCTGAAGCGCTTATGTCTTTTAACAATACACAAAACGAATTGCTGGTATGTTTGTTCACGTTTTTATGAAAACACTTTACTTTTAGTTAAAACGATTCCATTCCAGAGTCACGATCTGGGTATTTGTCCTTCATTTTATAAGGCATCCGAGTTTTCAAGAGGATACTAGTGCTGAAAACTACTCTTACCATCTCTTTCTACGGCAGAAATAGGAAGAGTAGTATGCGGTCCCGAAATTCAGCTAATGTTTCAATGGTCACAGAAGTATTGACACATTTTGTCATGAAAGTTCATCACAATTGCGAAAATTCCGAAGTAACATGCAGAGAAGCTGCATTCTGTTTGGTGGTTTAATGGTATGTCAGGTTTCTCTGTGCATTTAAAAAATAAATAAAAGGGGAAAGAGCCCTTACATAAATGCTCATCAGATGTGACATTTGCAAATGTCATCTCCCATCCTTTAGAACCATAAATCCTGAGGCCAGATGTGGTTAGTGGGACTAACAGAGCTTCTGTGACAGATGTTCTCTGAGATAGATGGGAATCTAGGTGTCTCCTCATTCATGTTCTTTACACATAAGAATTGGGTATTGTGTCCTGAAGTGTGTGAAATCTGATTTCCTCAGATATTATAGTGTTTACCGAGAGCTCAGGCTTTTGTTCATGTTTTAAACACACATAGTAATGCTTATTAAGATTCACGATCTTACACCTCATGCTGTTACCTCATTCAGGTTGATGAACCCCTCAAGTAAAATTAAGGATAGATTATTGCAACGTGAAAGTATCAGTGCTTAATCTATTGTCCTTTACTATAAATTAAAAACACAATTTACATCAATTTGTTGTATAAAATTGTCTAGATTATTTCATAATGTTTTTGAAAGGGATGTGTATTGCTCTTTGGTTTCCTTTTTTTAAGTTTTTTTAACATTTTTTGTATGTTTTGTTAATCTTGTGTGTTGCCTGATGTCCGTTTACCTTTTCTCATAGAAGTCCATGTGTAAGTTATTTGAATATATAACTTCATGAATTCTTTCTGTTGAGGAGGCTGGTTATTACTGGAGCATTTGATCAATTTGTATTTATTTATTTTTACCATTTTTGCTAAATAAAATTGTAAATTAAAGTCTGTTTTTCTGTCTTTCTTTTCTTACATTAAGCAACAAATGGATATTTTAACATTTATACTAATACATGTAAAAAAAAATACAACCACAAAGCCATACTGTAACCCATTTTGGAAACATTTTCTCCACAGAGTGAATTGTGCAAGCGCCCATAAAATAGAAAGCCTAAAAACATCTGCCTCAATGGAAAAAATATCTTTTAAATGGTTCTGTTCCGTCATGACATTTCAATGTCAGAGGCACATAATTAGATCAAAACAGCATCAAAATACCAAATCACAAGACAAAGATCATCTGCCAGACATAGCTCATGTCATTTTAGGCACAACTTAATACTAGACAAGAATAAATCCAGTGCCTATAAATAATGCATTTGACTTTTCACACGTAAATGAAATTTAAATACAGAATGAATGTTGCACTGAAAGGCCGCTACCTACAGACAGTAGTGATGCAAAAGCAGTACACTGAGCTTAAAGCGTTAGTTCACCCAAAAATGAGAATTAAGTCATTATTTACTCACCCCCATGCTGTTCCAACCCCGTAAGACCTTCGTTCATCTTCGGAACACAAATAAA
>JAOTRC010000022.1:22491188-22509041 GCA_027497675.1 Cyprinella lutrensis
TTTCTCTCTGCTTCTCTCTGCTTCTCTCTCTCTCTCTCTCTCTCTCTCTCTCTCTCTCTGCCCCGTGTGTAAAGCAATTTCTATATTTAAGTGCAGTAGCGCCTGCTCAGATAAGCAGAATTTGATTCAATGTGATGGGACGAAATTATATAACAGGGAAGGAAATAGATAGATGGATATTCAACCTCAAATATAATTTTAGCATTAGGCTATTAAATAGACCAAATGCTGAAATATGCTTTTACACGTAAAATACAAAACACGATATATGACTATGGATTTATTTCTGTGCATCACACATATTTTTTCACCCGATTGAAAGAAAATAACATTGCCAACAAGCAAAAGCCCCACCAGGGGGCAACAACATCAACAATATCCTGCTGATAAGAGCCCACCTATTATGCTCTTACCTCATAACTCGTAAAAATGACAGATTATATGGTACAGCTATTCGTTATCATAAGGCATATCGTCCCCGTGGCACACCGTGAGACTGCAGACAGGAATAATCATGTTGAGGAAAGAAAGGATGATTTATTGCTGGCCTGACCGCCTTTGAACCCTTCTCTCTGATTTATGTAATAAATCTCCTGATATATGATATATAATAAGCGTTTGTCATTGTTAAAAACAACAGTAAATAAAACAGAAAGAGAGAGAGGGGGAGATGAAAATAGAAATATAGGAAATGAAAATAAAATATATTAGCCTACTCTTATTTATTTCCTCCCCAAACGATCATGCATGCTCGTATTACTATTTGTTTATTTGCATGCAATTTCGTGCAAATCCACGAATTACAATTTTTGCACGCAGCTGCAAAAACTTGCTAAAAATAATTTCGGCATTTCACTATAAGCTTTTAAACACTGTTGCGCAAAAAGACGCACATGCACCGTTTCAAAACGCGGCATATTTCTTTTTCTCCTCCTGCAAATATCGCCAGCGCAAATGCGTTTCCACATTGCGCATCAAATGAATGAAATCAAGCGGTTTTTACTCACCACGCTTCTATTAAAGAAAGGATCCGGGTGGGTTTAAAGCTCGTGGGAATTAAACATAAGCGTTTTAATTCACTGGCGTCAAGATATGGAGAATTGCGCTTGCCATGTCTCCATCCTTTCCTCATGGACGCGCTGGACGTCTCCAAGGTGCGCGCATCTTCAACGCGACGCTCCACACACACACACACACGCCCCCTGATGCGCGTGTTTCGGCTGGGGTGTCAGAGAGAGGCGATGCCCCCTTGTCTTCTGTCGGAAAGCAGAGGGAGGGTGGGGTACAACATGTGAACACTGCATGCTTCAACATAACATCATCATCTTCATCGTCATATGATTTTCTCATCTCGTCCAACGTCGATTAATTGAACTGAATTTAATAAAGTCTTCCCAGTGTACCTTATTTTGCTAACATCCTTTTTAATTGCGGAGTTAAGCAACATTTCACACTTGACATGAGGAATTAGGGTTAACATCTTTTGAACCGAAGCGAGGATCTCCAGTCATAGAAACAATGCACCAGAAGAATATATGACCATGTTTCACAGCAGACGACCAATCATAAACGCCCTCAATGCTTGCCTCATTAAATATTCATGAACTTTGCATAGACTACAATCGCAGAAACGTTCATGCATGGACATAAACTGTCCAATTTCAGTGTAAATTGTGGAATTTGTCTGTTAATTACATACATTAAACTGCTAAATTTCCGATTGATTTGTCAATTCAATTATTTAAATTGGAGAATATTTTTGTAAATTGTTCGTATTTTTTTAAAAGGTCTTTTTTGAGACGATTAAAGGCTTTTAAGTGCACCTTGTAGTGCGGAAAATACGCTAATTGAAAAGTGTATGTACAGCGCGTATCTTCCTCTGCTTGTAAACAGAAAGTTTTGCACTTACAGCTATATCACACATCATCTTATACAGTAGGTGGCGCTAATACTCCTAAGCGGTGAGCAGCCGCCGGCCCGGTAACAAGAAGGAGAACGTCTTCATCTCAGTTCTTGCGCATGCGCCTATAAGGAAGTAATGGAATAGTGGAATAAAGTCATTATTTATGTTTTTTTCGCACATAAAGTAGTCTCGTCGCTTGATAAACTTATAATTGAGCCGCTGTAGGCATATGGAATATTTAAACCTTTTCTTTAATGACTTTATGGGCCGTCAAGAGCTAGTCCCTTAGGCAGTCTATGGAGGACTGATCCAGCTCTCAGATTACATCAAAAATATCTTTATTTGTGTTCCGAAGATGAACGAAGGTCTCACGGGGTTGGAACAGCATGGGGGTGAGTAAATAATGACTTAATTTTCATTTTTGGGTGAACTAACCCTTTAAGTGGTCAAATGGATCCTTTATAGATGTTAAAGGATCTACTTTCTCTTAAATCAGAGAGTGGGTATCAACATTGCTTTGTTTTTTGGTCCCACACATAAGCTTCTAACTCAGTCAGTGGCTGAAGTTCGAGTTGGGACTACATGTTTGTCTGTTTTAACAGTTGAAGAGTTCAGATGCAAAAGCCTCTAAGTGCCATTTGAAATTTTCTTCTAGAATGATCATTTTTATCCAGCTAGTATGTTTAAGTTCAGTGATTTCACTTAAATGGCAATGATGATTACATATTAATTGTTATTTAAGTGAAATTACTGAACTTAAATATAAAAAGTTTGATAAAAATCATTTCAAATGGCATTTAGAGGCTTTTGCATCTGAACTCTTCAGTTATTGTTTGGTGCTGCCCGTGGCACATTCATTACACACTGCACCTTTAAAAAACACACTGCTGTCTGACATAAACAAACATAACACTGTCCATGATGGTATTTGGACACCCAAACAGCACTTGTTCTTCTCTGAAAGGTAGTCATGCCAGGACACATCACTGTAGTTGTCGGGTCTGAACTGCATTTAGTCCTTGTCACCATTGCATGGTTTTACTCCGTGTGAGTTTGTTTTTGAGCGCATGTCTCATCTGCAGCATCCGTGAGCGCCTGTCCATAGCCAGCAGGTGTCGCTGAAACTCCTGCCGCACTTCACACACCAGCTGCCCGAACACAGCCTCCACTGCTGAGGTGTCCTCTGCTACAGACAGCTCAAAGAAACTGCACCTACATCACCAGTGCAACCTTAACTTTTACACACACAGCAAAACCTTCACATACAAATAGTAAGTGATGCAATAGGGCCATCGAAGATCATCTAAAAAGTGTGCTTGGATTTTTGACTGGTAGTGAATTGAACATCTGGTAGTGAAGTGATCTTATTATTATGACAAAATTCAGAAGGGAATACATTGCCCCTTTTAATTTAGGAAATTGTGAGTAATCCATGGAGTGTATAGGAATTATTTGTAATTATTATAATTAAATATATTTATATTATTGTTAAATATTATTATAAAATTGTACTAAAACTAAATATTATTATTTTGCCCAAAAAACAAGGTGATGAATATTTAATTGGAAATTCATATGGTGTCATTCTGTCATTTTGACTTGCATCGTGTTGTAATGGAGTAATGATACTGAAAATTCAGCTTTCATCACAGGAATAAATTACATTTTACTATATATTCACATAGGAAAAAATGCTGTTTTAAATTGCTTACATTTTTTAGTTAATTTTGTAGTATTTTAATCAAATAAATGCAGCCTTGAAGAGCAGAAGAGATTTTAAAAACATTAAATATCTTACCGATAAAAAACGTTTGACTGGTAGTATACGTCTAACACATGTAAATGGCATGGCTGATTCTCACATAAAATATTTAAGAAGAACACATGGAATATCAAGGAATTAATTATTTTATTAGAAAAAAAAACATGGTAACACTTTATTTTACAGTGTCCTTGTTACACGTTACATGTAGTTGCTGTAGTAATAACTATAAATTATGCATACTTGCATGCAACTAACCTTAAACCAATCCCTAACCCTATAGTAAGAAGTTAATTATTAATACTCAGTACTTCAATGCATAATAACACTGTAACAAATACACCTTAAAATAAAGTGCGACCAAAAATGTTTCCAAAAACCAACAGCCTACTGGGTTAATCTGACCCCCCCTTTAAGCATTCTAGGGTTAAACAATTCATATATTTGTATATAATTCATACTATCATAAACCTGTGCAGTTATCAGTGAGAGCAAAGCATACTGACCTGAGATCCGAGGCTAAAACCTGTCCCTCATCCGTCCTCACCACTCGGCCGTTCTCCATGTCACATTTATTGGCAACAATGACTGTTGGAATACCTGGAAGACATGCAAAGACATACACAGAATGAAGTAATGGATGCTGTAGCTCTGAAGAAGAACAGACTACCATTAAAATGACAGATGGTATAATAAAAGACTGCACTGTTGTGATACTCTCTCTCTTTCTTTATCTCTTTGCACGTATCTATCAGTCATTAACAAACTCACACTCACAGACTGCAGTGTACTATATTAAGAGTTCATGCCTGAGGTGAAATCTCTCAACTGAGACCAATTAAGGCAGGCTGAGTCACACTGATGGATAACAGCGCTATTCACTAGTTGGAGGGTCCATACACATAAACATGAGTGCTCGAAAAAGTGCTAAAAACAGAATATTGTTACTATTTGTCCTCAGTCACTATGCTCCCTAAGTGATCGTTCAAAGTCTGATAGGCCTTACCTAGTGTTTGTTTAACATGGTCAATCAGTCTCTTCAGGCGTGACACAGCCTCAAAACTGCTGCGATCCGTCACAGAGTACATGATGAGGAACCCATCACCCCATTTAATGGAACTCTCCAGAGAGGACACAGCAGGTCCTGCACACTCCTGAACACAAACAGAATCACACATCTGAATAGTTCTTCATCTCCTGCATGTGAATGAATGTCTATGATGCAGTGAGGATAGAGATGACGCACATCTAGACTTTCACAGATGTGATTCTGAACGCAATTCTGGAGCGCAAAGGATGTGAACTAAATTCCCACAAACCAAAACCCCCTGCTTCTCAAATGGAGTAACCAATCCTGGTCTTTGAGTCCCCCCCACACAGCAGATTTTGTCATTATCTAAAAGAATAGTCAAGCCAAAAATGAAAATTATGTCATGATTTACTCACCCCTATGTTGTTCCAAACATTTATGACCTTATTGGGACCTGTGGAACACAGAAGATGATATTTTGAAATTTGATATTTTTGTCCATATAATGAGTCAGTGGAGTTCAAAGTTAATTTGGAAGCCCATTGTCTTTCATTGTATATAAGGAAAAATAATCATACAACGCTTCAATGCAGTCTGAAGAATTGAGACTTACATTGTAGTCTCAATGTAAATGTTTTTGTGTTCCGCAGAAGAGAGTAAGTCATACAGGTTTGGAACGACAAGAGAGTAAGGGATGGCAGATTTTTCATTTTTGGATAAAACATGCCTTCAGCACACCTGATATCTATCATCAGCTCACAAGAACTGGGTGTGTCACAAGGGAGTCGTCTATAATATCAGACACGCTACTCTACTGTACTGCACTCACACAGATGACAATGCTTCAGCCTAATTGTATGAATTAACATGTGCCGCTCTCTACTGTGTAACATGAATAATGGCAGGCAGGCAGGCTGTTAAAGGCACTCCACCAGCCTGAGATTCAACACAGCAGACATGAAAGGAATGGAATGGTTCAGAGAGTCCTGTCCTGTGTCTCATCAGCCGTTTGACAAGGCAAGATCATCCTGTGGATAAATATGCGTGTAGAACAGCACGCCGGCAGATGCACAGATACAAAGAGATGGTACAGTACCTTAATAGGCAAGAATCAACACTAGATATCATCTCAAGTACACTGTACCTTATTAACAGTGTCTAAAATCTCCAGTTCAATCGCCTCCTTCTCCACGATTTTCTGACACCTGTAGGTGACCTCTGAGACACAAAAAATTATATGGCATGTCATATGAACTCAACTGCAATACAGTTACACGAATATATACAGAGTGAAAAAGGCTATATTCTGTTGATGTATGTTTTCATATGGTCAACAGATCATCAGTGTGTGCTATATTTAATTTGTGTTACCCCTTTTATGTTCATACTCTCCAATAAAACGTCGGGTGATGAATCTGACACACAGAGCTGGAGTTAAAAGAGAAAAACAGAGTTATTACAGTCGTCAAGATATAAGATATAATATATAATCATTGAACTCAATAACACTGCAGTGTTACCTGTCTTCCCACAGTTATCTCTTCCCAGCACAACGAGCTTCGCTCTCAGCATCTTCCGTACAGACATGATCACTGATAATATTATATCTGAATAGTATAACACTCAGGCAATAAATGACTGCAGCCAATATAGACGAATTTCCCCTCGGGTTAACTGTGGCTGAACTTGCGGTGCCGCTAGACATGACAGATAACTGCGGCATAAATGCAACTCCGAATCTAATAAAAAGTTAAAATACAAGGTACATTGTGAAAGAACGAAACAAAGCCTTCCAGAAATACTTACTTTGCTCCCGAAAGTTATTAAAAGTGCGAAGCGCAAACGAGCAACGCTTGACTCTATATCATTGTGTTCCAGTGGAAACTCTAGGCGTTCATATGCTGAAGATTCTGCTGCTTCTGAGCTCTCCGGATGTCTTCTTTTAGTAATGACATTACACACACACACACACCAGACAGTACGTCATTGTTCAGCGAGGTCTCTCTACTTATTCCACAAATTTATCACCGGGCTCGACTGCGAGACTCATTAAACAACCATCTGATTTATCGCCTTTGACAGTCGAACCTCCGGAGCAGTAGAGCTGTCTACTTGGTCTTGCCGCCAACAAAACCATTAATTAACCGGGATCAAATTAAAAGCTTTCTCTTCTGGCCCCGATCTTTTACTCAGATTAAACAGCATCAGTGGGATATCTGTGAGGACGAAACTCATAATAGGTTAGTGTTTCTGTTTGATATACATGATATCTTTATACAAAATTAAAAAGAGCTGAGATCATAAATAACTAACAAGAAGTTTGCCTTGTTTGGAAAGTAAGCGGTTAAAAGCAAGATTTGAAACAAATACAAAAAACAGAAATACTGTTGAGGTTTAATTTATTGATTTCTTCTTTTTACAGGTCTATGTTTTTTTTAGTAAAATATCAATAAGGATGTTAAAATGATAATAATCTGTAATAAAAGCCACTGTCTATTTTCACATCATTCCTAAAGTACTAGTAAATTACTGAAATTTAAAAGAGACCCCAGCTTTGCGTTTTGTGGTTGTTCACAGGACCAATACAGAGTAACGAAACGACACATTTGGGATGGTTCACCCAAAAATGTAAAGTACGTATCCTCATATCATTCTAAAACCGTATGACATTCTTTCATCTGTGGAATGTTAAGAGAAATGTCTTTTCCTCTGTGCATACAATGGGATCAATTGTCACCAAAAATATCTTCAAAATATCATATTTTGTGTTCCGCAGAAGAAAGTCATATAGGTTTGGACCGATATGCGGGGGAGTAAATGATAAGTGACAATTTTCATTTTGGGTGAACCAAACTAAGGGATACATTTCTGTCATCAATTACTCACCTTCGTTACAAACCCGTAAGACTTTCATTCATCTTCAGAACACAAATTTTTGATGAAATCCAGGTTTCTCAACCATTTCTGGGCCTTGAAAAATTGCAATGGTGTTACTGCCTATCATGGCTGAAACCTCTCGGATTTCATCAATATCTTAATTTGTGTTCTGAAGATGAACAAAGGTCTTACGGATTTAGAGTGACATGAGGGCGAGCAATTAGTGACAAAAAATAATAATTTTTCGGGGGGGAACTAACCATTTAACAAAAAAAAAAGACAATGGCATGTGTATTACCGTTTTAAAATAATTAAATGGTGAATCCTAAATTCTGTCCTAGCTGAAATGATTTTGGATGATTTCCTGCCGAACTCTTAGAGCCTCTGGATCGACAGTGTCATTGGGATCGTTATCCTCCCCTGATTGGTCCGTGGCCTCAGTCCTCTCAAAAGTCCAGGCATCAAGGCCGGATTGCAGGGAAATATTATGTAACACACAACAGGCCTGGATGATATGGGAGCATTTCTCTGGGGAATACTGCAGGTAACCCTTTGCCCCATCCAGGCACCGGAAACGTGTCTGAATGGCTCTGAATGTGCGGTCCACAATCTCATGTGTCGTTGTGTGGGCCAGGTTATAGCGGTAGTCAGCAGGAGACTCCGGACTCTGCACTGGAGTCATAAGCCACTTCTTTAGAGGGTACCGGTTGTCACCTGGAGGCAGAAAACACACTAACATTTTCACATGTAAACAACACCATAGAATTCTTTGGGAATGTCAAGAATAGGTTTCACTATGGGTCTTACCTAAAAGCCAACCTTCATTGTCTTGCTCTTCAAATAGCTTTGCCACACTGGACTGCTTAAAGACAGTTCTGTCTGTCACACTACCCGGCCAATGCGTCTCAGCGCTCAGCAGCAGTCCTCTGGCATCACATACTAATTGGCAATTGATTGAGTGAAATCCTTTTTTATTTACATAGAAAGCATCATCTGCATTGGGAGCTTTAATGGCTATATGGGCACAGTCCACTACTCCCATGACATTGGGAATTCCTGCTATTCTGTAAAACTCCTCTTTAGACTGTTGCCTGGTGGCCTCATCCCTAGTGAAGCCAATACACTCTGGTGCTTTCTCAATCAGAGCTTTAGTGACATTAGACACACAACGGCTCATGGATGCCTGGCTGATGCCAATCGCATCTCCCATCTTGCTCTGGAAGGACCCGCTTGTGTAGAATCCCAGCGCCGCGAGTATCTGAACATCTGGGCTAATGGCTCGTGACCTCTGTGTCCGTCTCAACAAGCTGTCCTTTAGTAGTTCCACCAGGTAATAAATGAACTCACGTGGGAAGCCGAATGTTGTCAGCAGAAATTCATCTGACACTGTCTCGATATCAAATCGATCCAGTGTTTTGTGCCCTCGACCATGCAGCAGCAGGTCACAGTCTAGGATCGCAATAGAGATTGCCATTCCACACACTCAGGAGGACCTATGGACAAATGCCACATGTGAATGTCAGCAAGTGTCATGCAATGCTGTGCCAATAACTAAACCATCCAACACCCACATACACTTTGAATGATATGTGTTAATGAATAACATTCGCAATTCATGCATATTCATATGGGAACGAAACGTGCTAAATGCTCCTGCATGCACCGCTGTATTGATTTCTTCAGTACGTGGCTGCTAACACAAGCCTAGAGCCTATCCATTCCAAATCACATATTTTTTAACAGCATGTATCTCAAACTGAGCTGGTTAAATCGACCAGTTTATCGCCTAGTAACCAGCACAGAAACATAAAGTATTTTACACAAAAACTAAGACAATCAACTCTTGATATAAACGATCTCCTAGTGAATAAATTATCTATCTATTCGAGGACCACAAATGCAGTGCAAACACTGCGAATGATTAAAAACATTACCAGCACCGGTGATTGTCTGTGTACGCCGACATTGAATGTGACGCCACAGCCTTAACAAATTTCAATTTCCTATTCGTTATTTGCAGTTTCGATAAGGTTAGTTGTATTCGTTACTTTTGACAACAAATTAAGAGCGGGGAGATCTATATTAAAATATACCATTATTATATGTGCTAGTAAAACAATTACATACTATTATCAGATGTATTTAACCATTTTTTCACTAAATGACGAAAGTGGTGTGGTCGAATCGGTACAGGCAACACGTCGTTCCAGACCTAGCCAAACAAGCAACATAAACAAAAATGGGGCGCCCGTCAGTGTGTGATGTTGTGGTGCTACGATGTGATTAATTGAAAATACAGGACTGTTTAGGCTGTATTTTACCGTTTCACACAATCAGCTACGGTCACTATCCACCGTTAACGTCATACTCTGCTGCGTGTTAACAGTTGAAAGTCCACTCTGTGATGAGCTGTAAGTATGTGCGCGTGTTTTGCTAATGTGTTAGCATTGACTGAAAAGATACAGATGATAGTAAACATCGTGAGATGTTTGGCTGTCAAAAAATATTGGCGAGTCTGCTGTTTCAAATCTCTACTCGGATTGACTCACTGTCAGTTGACATTGATTGTTATAAATCTATTTTGAAGAGAAGAGTGCTATTGTTATTGTTTTCTATTGAGTAACGTAAGTTACATTATTAAAATTCTAGTTAGAGGCGAGCTGTCAGAGATGTGACAGTATTAATGACACTAAGACATCAATTCGTTTATTATTACTATTATTAAGGTGGGATGGTGCAAAAGATGACCCTGACACCATATTGTTTTTTATTTTGACTATACATGGCACAAAATCCCAACTCAACACATTTGGTAAATTGCTTTGCTTTATTTATTTTTTTTTTTCATGTCATCTGAATATCACCATTTTTTGTCAATCGAAACAGTTTTGAGGTTAACTGATCTAATTTTGTGTCAGTGGAAAGTATTAATCTGTCATCATTGTGGTATGTTGAATATCAAAGTTTTCATGTCTTTGTTAATGAAGGATTTGTGGCTATATTATATATAGGCTATATTAGTCAGATATATACAAAATAAACATAATATTACAGTTTATAGCTGCACAAAATGAGGTGAATGCACAAGTGAACCTGAACTAATTACGTGTCATTCAGAATGATGTTGTGGACGCCCTCTTCCTGGAACAACGCGACACGGCAACTCAACCCAAATAATTCACAATGTTTTATTACAATATTGTTTCCTTTATAATGTTATGTAATATGTCAGTCCCAATAGTCAATATTATTAGTCGTGCATCGCCGTTTGAGCAGCGCGCGCTAAAGATAGCGTCAATTCTTAATCAAATACATCCAATATAAGATGATAAAGCAGATATAGATAGGCGTACACAAAATAAACTATTACAACTCACATTTGTACAACACAAAAGGCTGCGAATGGACACGTGAACTTATGATGAAGATGTAAATAGTCCCAAACATAACTCCGGCGCGCTCCTACATGTTTCACGGTTGAGCAGCACGCGCGCTCATTAACACGCAGAGCACGCGCATGCTTAATCGATGATCGATATGTTTTATCGATTATCGACTGTTAATCGATCGTCGAGATATGTAGCGATATATAAAAACGTATATTAATTTCCCCTAATTAGACTTTGGCTTATAAATTTTCATCTTGTTGTATCTGAGTATGTTATGATTTTAAAATATTTGTAAAAATAAAAATAAAAAAAACAACAACGTTTTTTACATTGTTCTTGTACTTGTTACATTGTACTAAATGACTTGACTTTTAATTTTGTGTGTTATATACCTTTTCAATTACTGTACTATATTATCTGTAAAGCATATCTTCCAATGCTTACTGAGAAAACTCTCTATCGTTTGTATGTCTTAGGCTTATGCGACGATGGATAGTGATCTGAGCCAACAGGACAAGAGAGACTTGGATAAATTCATCAAATTCTTTGCCTTGAAGGTGATTGCATTAAACAATACATTATAAGTTTTTGTTGGATCCATAAAATCTGGTCTCCCTGTCGACACAGTGAAGATGTACTCTGTTTTACCTGTGTGTCTTTCAGACCGTGCAGGTTATAGTTCAAGCCCGACTTGGAGAGAAGATCACCACTTGCTCATCTTCATCACCGACCGGTTCAGACTGGGTAAAACGCACTGAGGATGCTCCTTTTACGAAGAGCCCTGTTTTCTTTACATCATAACTAACATGAACTCTGTTTGTCTTTGTGTCTTTGTGTTCTCTCTCAGTTTAATCTGGCAATAAAAGACATACCTGAGGTGACTCATGAGGCAAAAAAAGCTCTTGGTGGACAGCTGCCTGGCATCGGCAGATCCATGTGTGTGGAGATCTCCCTCAAAACTTCAGAGGTCTAATCTTCGTTTTTGTTCACCCTCTATGTAATAAGAGTATTATGATAAACATTAAACAAAATGTTTAAAATGCCTAAGATTTTTACTTGAGTATTAATAATGTTTACCAATGCAGGGAGACTCCATGGAGCTGGAGACTTGGTGTTTGGAAATGAATGAAAAGTAAGCACACTCTGATCCCTTACACCAGGTGTCGGCAATTAACTTTGGCCGCAGCCAGTAGATGGTGGGCTAAAGACTTGTTTTTCCATTATCAATTTCCTAAAAAAAAAAAAAAACTAAAATGAAAAAACAAAAAACAAATAACAATGGTTTTTCTGATTTTCTGATTGTGCGCTCCGATCAAAAATAAAAAAAATTAATTACTGGGTTAGACAAATTTAAATTTTGATTTTTAATTTAACGCCTTAGTAGGCATATATCAATGAAATCATTTTAAACCGATCAAGTGCTATTGTGATAACAGATTACAGCCATTTAAACATACACACCTTAGGCTACACAACCAGCATACACACCTAAGGCTTAAGGAGGTCTGAGTGGGACTGTTTCATCCTGCTCCCACAAGGTTCTATTCAGCAACCGCTTAAAATACACTGTGTTCCCCCTTTATTTCCCAACCTGGTGGGCCCAAAATTTAGATCTTGTTTCCAGAATCTCCCATTTAAATGTCTCTTACGGAAAGAGAGATTAAGTAACCTATAACAATTATAAATACTATAAAATTGTGTTCGTGCCAATATAAAATATTATTTTAACATTGTACAGTCAGCAGAGAAAAAAAATGTCACAGAAAAAATTAAAATGTCACAGAAATATAAATAACAAATTAAATAGGACAAAGCCTATGACTAAATTGAAATATGAAATTGAAATTTCTATTTCTATTGAAATTCCTATGAAATTTCTAAGCAACATAAACAAAAACCATATGGCCCTACTGACAAATGAAGTAGGCCATTTTCTCCCAAACTATTTCAAACATCCTTGTTGGTGAAAAAGAATGTTGTTGACTGACAATGTTTTCGGTACCAATACGCTGCGGATACAATGTCAAAATGTCAAAAGTCAGACCACCCGCCCCGTCCAAAGTATAGATACACCAGAGTTCCGACCGCTACCGTCTTTATACTTTAAAATAATTGTGAAATTGCTGTGCAGCTACGGCTTTTCTCAAGTAGTGGAAGAGTTTTGTGCGCCTTTTAGTGAAAATATTTTTTTTATCAGATTATACAAATAAAAAAGGCTGATTTAAAAAAAAAAAAAAAAAAAAAAAACAACAACAACAGACTTCCAAAATATTCCGGCGGGCTTGCCGACCCCTGCCCTACACATTCCGAGGTCAACTGCTCTCTGTAGAGGTTGGTACATTAAAAACATATACCAGGACATAACTACAGTTTGGATTTTTTTCCCAGGTGTGATAAGGACATTAAAGTGTCCTATACAGTTTATAATCGGCTGTCGCTGCTGCTCAAATCTTTACTGGCCATCACAAGGGTGACACCTGCTTACAAGCTTTCACGTAAACAAGGCCATGACTATGTCATACTCTACAGGTACACAATACACTTCCTTCAATTTCCACAAAGCCTCATAATACTACGGATTTTGCTACGTTTCTTGACACTGTTATTTGACTGATATTAAATTACACTTTTGCTGTCTTTAGAGCTGCTTATAGCTTGTTTCATAATTTAATTAACTTTGCACTTGTTGAACTAAACTGAATTCACACTGAGCTGATTTTGAGCTGAAGAATGACACTATTATCTACTGTAGAGCTACTTTATTAAACTGAGTTTGTTTCGTAAGTACTGAACTCAACATTCACAGGGTTGAACTAAATAATGAATGACATTTTTTAGAGCTGCTTTACAGCTGAAATTATATTTGTTTAATAGTTAGAGAGCTTTGCAAGATTAATGTTATTTCTTGTTTATTACTGTGAAGCTGCTTTGAAACAATCTGTATTGTATCAAGCTCTATATAAAGAAATAAATTAACTTGACATTATCTTAATAATATCTCTTTGATAGGATCTATTTTGGAGATGTCCAGCTGACAGGTTTTGGGGAAGGTAATACTGAGGAGCAAAACACTAATAAATGTTGTGTAGATATTCTCCAGAGAGCCGTTCAGATTCTTCACGTCTCTCCGCAGGGTTCCAGACAGTGCGAGTGGGTATTGTAGGCACTCCCATAGGCACCATCACTTTGTCCTGTGCATATCGCACTAATTTGGCCCTCATGTCTTCAAGGTATACATCACAGCTTCCCGTATGCAATACGTTTAAAACACTGGGCATTCTGGTTATTGTATTTTTGGAGTGGTTTTGTGCTAGATTTCTTTGTGTTTTTTCACAGGCAGTTTGAGAGGACAGGCCCCATCATGGGTATTATCATTGATCATTTTGTGGAGCGACCCTTCACTAATATGGCACACATGCATCCTTGCAGTTACAGGTGTGAAAAAGCATAGTCACTGAATAGATACTCTACTGTTTAAACTTTTGGGGTCAAGAAGATTTTTGTTTTACAGTGTTACAAAAATGTCTTTTCATATAAATGGTGTTCTTTTTAACTTTCTTTTAAACAAATAGTTTAATTAAGTAAATACTAAGCAGCACAACTTTTTTCATTGATGATATAGCAGTATAGAACCTCACAAGTTGAACCTCAAAATGTTTTTTAGTTTTTATATTTTCTTTTTACAGTAGAAAGTTGTACAATTGACCTATCACCTAATAGTGATAAATTCCATCACATCTCTAGTTGGATTTAAACTGTGGATCTAATACCAGTGTCTCACATCAACATACTGATAGTACAGAGATTCAAACTGCTAACTGCTCTCTTAACCTCTGGCCTCATACCTTGTCTTTCTCTCTTAGAGCTCCTGGAGAAGATGAGGGAGGGGCTTATGCAGGAATTGAAGACTCTCAGGAGGTGTGCACCACATCCTTTTCCACCTCCCCACCATCACAGGTAATGCTGTCACTATCACCTATTCATCTGTTCCATCAAAAGTAACACTTTACAGGTCATTTGTGCAGGTCAAGCCTCATTACAGATGAAGTGCAGCCTGTCATTTAAGAGATTAACTTTTAACCTCTAATAATGGATAAACTGGTGTCCTGATTAGTGTTGTTATTGTAAAACTAAAAATAGTATATAATAGTTTCAGTATTTAAAAAACAACAACTTCAAACTGAATGTTTGCCTTGGAAACTAATTGAAATAAGTTGAAGTACTATAATCACAAAAACTGAAATAAAAAATAAATTAAAGTAAAATAGATATTTAAATGAAAAAAAAACATGTAACATGTTAACAAAAATGTAAACGAAAATTAAAATGAAAAATGAAAGTTTAAAATAAAAGCTATTTCAAAATATTTATAGATATTAAAATTATGAATAATATTAAAATAACACTGGTCTTGCTGTACTGTGTGGGTATTGCAGGGTTCAGAAGACAAATGTTAACAAAGTCAATACGGTCATAAAATACCATTTATGTGGCTATAGCTTCAGATTCTCTCTCTCCCCATTGTCTCTTTTTGTGGTAGTGCTTTCATTTCTGTTGCCCTTGTTTTTCTTCCTTTCTTTCTGTGTGCATGTAGTGTGCGTGTACTGTAAGTAAGGCACATTTTAAGACACCTAAGCCGGCTCTGATGGCCACACTGAAGGTTCCCCTCATGGGGCTTGGCATCTCACAGCAAGTGAGTCGTGTGAGTGTGTGTGTGTGTGTACACGCATGCAGCTGGTAGAATAATTACAAAGAGTGTGTGTGGCCTGGCCCAGTAACCTTTATTCCACTGCCTACCCTTCATAACATCAAATAACCTTTTAATTAAGTAACAGTAAAACCCATCCTAGAGATTGTTTGCACACTGCAATCGCTGCTGCCTTCTCCTTGGGCTCACCTGCCTGCTGTTTTATTTGAATTATTATTGTGTTTGCTACTCTGACCCCTTCTCTGTTCCCTCTTGCTCTCTTCTCTGCAGTGAGGTTAATACCGGACTTTAAAAGGGCTCTTAATCTGACATTTGACTCCCATTGTGACATGAATCTCTCTCTGTCTCTCAGCTGTACAGCTCTCGTCTGTCATATCAGACTCCTGCCCTGGGAACTGAGGATTTGTGCCATCCTACAACTTGTCCTACTGCTGTACATCCTCACCAGGTACGGCCCACACACATGCAGGGGCCCCAATCTCACTGTCCTGACTTCATGCTCTTCATCCCCCCTGATGTAGACCAGCTGCTGGGAATTACTGTCTACAGAATTGTGCGTGTATGTTTGTGTGTCATTCTGCCCTGACCAAGGTGGCCATGTGTGTTTCTCTACCTAATCAGATGGCTGTGCCGGGTAAAGAAGGTGGAGTCCCCCAGGTCCCGGCTCAACCCAATCACGGCACTGCGGCTGAGCACGGTCGTATCCCATCATGCCCCACTGGACAGTCCCATCAGCCGGCACCACCCACATCCTGTGGCAGGTAAGAGTGTGAAGAGATTCTGTTCGGTACTCATTTTTTAATTTGTCAATTCAGCAAAGTTTGAATCCCATGTTTGTGTGTGTGGTAGCGAGGTGAAGACTCTGTGCCCTTCTGATGCTCCTGAGACAACCTTCACCAGGAAAGTTGGAGCTTTTGTCAACAAAGCCACCACACAGGTTAGAATATACTTACAGAAACTGTCAGAACAAACATTCCATCATCAGTTAATGTTCTCGGAATTTGTTTAAATGTTTTCATATAAGAAGAAAACAATTATATCGACCAAAAAGCTCATGAGATTTCATTTCAAAAGGCCACAAATAAAGTGCCTCGCAATTCCCTGTAATGAGAGACTTAGTACCAATATCACAATCCGTCCTCTTTTTTTAAAAAAAAAAATATATATAAATTCATTTGACGAAGGTGGGGAAAATGCATTCTGACGTTTTGTGTACGTGTTACTCCAGGTGACGACAAACAGTCTGGATCTTCCTTTTGCTGCGTTCGCTCCAAGAGTCTACGACCTGGAGGAGAACGATCCAATGGTATACATAAGCAAACCCACTACATGTCCTTAGCTTGCAGCTGCATCCTCCACTGTCTCTTCATGTTTTTCTCTGTTCGCAGGTGCACCCTCCTCCATCCCCGGCCCCTTCATCTCCTTTGCAAGGCAGCCTGCATTCAAACAGCTCGAGCCACAGCGGGGGACAGCCACAAGACGACTTTGTCATGGTTGACTTTGTAGGTGCACCACAACATTATATATAAAAAAATAGTTATCAAGATCTACTTTCCTCTAGAGATATCGAGAGCTATATTGCAGCGAGCACATTGAAAGGCACAGCATTAGCAAAACATTGAATGAATGGGGACTGATCAGAAACATGATAGAGGTTTGACAGCGAAAGGGAGTTTATCAAGCCCTTCACAGAGCATCTAGTGATCCAGACAAGTCAATAATTCATCTGAAAAGAAGCTTAGACTCTGACCTGAGAGACAGCTCCAGACGATTGATGTTTAATAAATCTAAAGAAGACTTTACTCTTCTGAATTTTTATTTCATAAGTACAGTGTTAAATGATGCAGTGGTATCCCACGCCAAATGGACTTCCTTTGAAGCTAGTCAGTGTTAGCCAAAGAGACCTGCTTGATCGTGTGTTATTTTAAGTATGTTTATGCATGGGATGTAGTGGAGGCTAAACGCACGTAAACGCCGTGCACCTCCCAAATTTGGAAATAGCGTTTACCCACCTCCAAAGTGCGTTTATCCACCTCTCAATTGCGTTTATCCACCTCAAAATATCCTGGATGTATTTCCTAAGACATTTTAAATTAAGCTTGTGTCGTTTTAGTTTCATATTGTTCATTATTAGTTTCATAGGTTGAAAAACCTAAGACGAACTCTTTCATATTGCGCTGCATT
>JAOTRC010000022.1:22523510-22547999 GCA_027497675.1 Cyprinella lutrensis
ACTGATATAAGTGATCACCCGGATTTAGACCTACCTATATTGTATTTATATAAAGCGTTCACAGGCAAATTTGCTTTAAGTTTAGGTCTTATATTTTATTTCCCCAGTGTCGAAATCAGGCAAACATAAATGTAGGCAACACAATTCCTGGCTTCATGTCAATATCCATGGATCACTGGATCTTTAGTGAGTTGTAAGGAACACCATATTGAGTCCAACATTTAGTTTAAATTAAAAAAATGGTTGTTTAAGTCGCATTTTCGCAGTTTCCCCTATTAAATCCAGTCACGCAGCAGATGCCACTCAGTCAAGCTGAGGGGGGTCGTTCCGGCGGGAAAGTGACGTCAATGCATTCCCTCCATATCACTTGAATGTAAATGTCTCTTGGATTAAAAATAAGGCATGGGAATATTTTATAAGGCTTACAATATTAAACTCAGAGATGATACATGGAAACAGGGCTTGACATTAACACCCGCCAATATAAATATTTTAACTGTAGTTCTTGCCTTATCAAAAGGCATCAGAAAAAAATTAAAGGGGTGGTATAATGGCCCTTTTCACAAGATGTCCCCAGAGAGTGTATGTGGTTTTAGCTCAAAATACCCCACAAATCATTTTTGATATCATGTTAAAGTTGTCACTTTTTGAGGGTGAGCAAGAACGTGTCGTTTTGTGTGTCCCTTTAAATGCAAATGAGCTGCTACTCCCAGCATAGAGGGCGGAGCTTCAACAGCTTGTTCTTAGCAGCTTGCAGACATGCACTAAAATGTCTATGTAAGCCTATTGCCTTTTGCTCAAGCGCCGACTGATGTCACACAAGACAATTTAACCAAGAAGTCCCAGTGGAGAAGTGAACCTGTTGAGCTATGTGACGGCGCATACATAAAAAGGCTCAACAAAATCCAGAGAGTTGACAACACACAAAAGAATACCAGCTGAAAAGGAAGAGGGAACAAAAAGAAGAAAAGACAGTTCAACCAAAAGTTGGAATAATGTAGAGAAAGGCTGGTATACTGTGAAAAGGTGAAGGAGTCTCTTTTGTGGTTGGGACAACCAATTTTAAAGTCGAGACTATAATGAAATGTCCATTTGTCATATCGACAGCATATCTAGCTGTGTGTATATATATATATATATATATATATCAAATTGTAGCATGTGTCGTAAGCGTTTGTGTGCTGTATGACTACTTGAGCTCTCTGCTGGCTCTTTAATAGGCAGTGACAATTATGTCATCTGGAAGACATCAGCTTCATTTGCTTCTAAATATAGCAATCATATGATTGGAATTCATGATAAAAATGGCAGTTCTTTGCAATTACTTCCTTTTGCTCACACAGCATTATTTTTATTTTATTTTACAAAACAGTGTGATTCTGCAAAAAGAAATTATATCCTGTATCTGACACACACACACACAATTTCCATTCCTGTGCACTCACCAGATTTGCTCAGGCTAAAAGGGTCATCTGGTGGCCACTGTTTGTCCTGTACCAGTTTGAGCTGGTCCAGGGCAGCACTAGGAGAGTCGTCTCCTCCCAGATCATCTTGAAGGTCCACCAGCAGGTCAGAGGACATGATGGTCCTCTAAGACAATACAAGTCACACATAATAGTTAGACAGAACAACACAAAACAATGCCACACAGATCAGCAAACGCTCAGTTCCCTTCACATTAGGTTCCTGTCCGTCCATCATAAGTCAAAATGCAGCATTTCACACGCACACACTTGCTTGAACAGTAACTGGCTGACTCATATGGGTGACCACAATGACAAATGATGAACAGGTCTTTTGAGTTTGTTTCATAACACAGTCTTGCGATCTATGAATCTGTCCCGTGGGCCGTGAGGATGGTTTAACGGAAGCAATTTTTTATAATAAGGCACGGTAATGACAGAACAACATTAGAAACCGGCTAATATTTAGTTTTCTGATTTAGATACTGATTCATACATTTAGTAACACTTTATTTTACATGTCATTGTTATGTAACATGTACTAACTTGTAGCAGTTAACAGTATATGCAGCTAACCCTAAACCAAACCCTGATCCTCCTAACACTTTAGTAAATACAGCATGTTCTACTGCTCAGGACTTAAATGTACAATTACTCTGTAACAAAGACATTTACAATAATTCAATTTCCAAGCACAAAATTACAGATTTTTTTTAATTATTATTATTTTCAAGCATAGTCAATTTAGCCTCATATAACAGCTTTGTGAAAGGGGAACCACCACAAATAAATAATATTTATATTATACAGAATAGGTTTTTATTCATTTTTATTTTATTACTCCCCTATATGCAATGTAAATAATCCACACCATCAAGTGTTTTAATTTGTCATCGGCAGGTTCAAGCTTGGCGAAACTAAACTATAAGCTATTTATTACATTATAATGATATTATTTTAGTATGGAAATATTGTGGCATTGTGAATGTGCTATTTTTTGATATCTGTATGTGTGTAGCTCTAAGGCTACTAATGCAAGCGTCAGTGGGGCTCAGACATTGATCTGCTGTGACAGGCCCTCGCTTTAGTGTCGCGCGGCAATGTGGCCGACCAACCGTATACTGACAAGAAATCTCAGTTTCACCCTATGCTCCTATTTATAGCCTTAACCCTAGCAGAGCCAGCTTTATGTTAACTAACATCTTTGACAGTCTTCATTATACTGCAACACCCACATCCATATCTCTAAATAATAGGATATCATAACATTCTTCAGGTGACATAACCCGGGTCAATCTGTCGCTCTGATAAAAGAACATGGCTCATCTTAGTTATATGTGTATGTCTGAGTATGATTCTGTTGTAAATACGAACAGCAATCTTGCTATAGTCATAGAAATCATATAGAGAAGCTCTCATCGTTCTTAAGCAGCTACTAGTTGTTGCTGATCAATCTCTGATGTCAGATCATTTATCCTTTGGTTCTGACCAGACAGCACCCTTCCAAAATCAGTCGTGTTCCACTCTAAAATGGTTCTCTAATTCATTACCCAATACCATCAGCAAAACAATGCTCCTCATTCACAGTTGTGCTCCAGAGGCTTGAATACTGCAGTCATTGAAGTCAACCAGCACTTCAGACAGAAGCAAAGATCCTAAAGAGAGCTTCAAAACAAAATACCTAAGGAAACCCCAACACTTCTAAAATAAACTATACACTTTCTAAAAGACTGTAGCCTTACAACACCACCACCACAATAAAAAAATACAAAAATCAATATTTAGTGCTTTTTAATGTACCGATGACCTTATAACAAAAAAAGGTACAAACCAAGATTTCACTATTGTATAAAATCTCATCACTACTGCAAGAAAGAAAAAGAAAAAACAATGTGATCTGTTCTCATAGCTTGCATTCTTCTTCCCATACATGGTAGTTTAACTGTGGCAGGTCCGAAATCCAGAGTGTCAGGCAATGCACATCATATTTCCAAATTCATTCTGCTGCAGCAATCACAAATGTAATAATTTTCTATTTTGTGTCTAGTCTAGCGGAGCCATTTAGTATGGATCAGATGTGCTCAGCACATCTACCACAGAATAATCTGCAGAGCGAAGCACAAGAGAGCAAAGCAGAGTGTGTGGTGAGATTCTGCTCATCTCTCTGCAGTGTGGTCATCCACACATGAATCCACAGCAGAAAACACAACAAATTAATTCTGCATGCCTCAAGTCATCATATAGCCTAAGCAAATGTGTAGATCATGTGAATGTAGTGAAGGATTTACTCTACATGGCCCTGCAGGAAAACAAATGCAAGTGTCTTAATTAATATGAGGCTATTAAAGCTGCAGAACAAATGGCTGTTTAAAATAGTTTTAGGTGTAATAGAACATGTTACAGTGTAGGACAAGGAAAACATCCCATATAAAGATTCACTAAAGGCGTCAAAAAAAAAAAATAATAAAAAACACTGAATGAGAGCGTTTTGTTGACCTGCATTTATCGTTAACTGTAAACAAACAAGGTACAGACGAGATTTCACTATTATTTAATTATCATATGAACAATACTATGGGAAACTATCGACATTGGGATCGGAGCTCATAGCTTGATTTCTGCCCATAACCATACACATGGTAGTTTCTTTGTAACAGGTCAGTAATCCATTGTGTCTTATGCCAGACAACAACCGCTCATGCCAGCAGTTCTTCGAACTTTTATTTAAAGTGCTTGGGTTCGTTGTCAAACGTTTATTCTCTTTTTCATCGTTTGGTGAAACGTTAGTCAACACTAGACTGCTCTGAACAGATAAGGTCGGACTCCCCAGCGTTTCTAAGGAAACGCAACATCTGGACACGTAACCGTGTTTACCCAGTCAGCGTGTGACTTAAATAATACGCAACAGATTTCCTCTCAAGTGATGGCGTCAAAGCAAAAATGCTGCATATATTGGTTCATATATTGTGATCAGTCGACAATCTGCTAAGCTAACTAACGTTAGCTGCAAACCTGTTTCATCTTGACTTAACAGGACGGAAATTCTTACAAGTGTTGCCCTGCAGTACGGCTAAAGGCTTATGCGGATAAGAGGAAACGATTAGCAAAACCCGACAGGTTTTATTAAATCAAATAAGAAGAAATTAATTTACCTAATTTTCAGCGCTCCCTACTGAAGTCTTCACAACTCTGTCAATCTTGCGAATTTCATTCGGGACTTCCGGTATGCGATCGTTGTAATTCAGTGTAAACGGCCCGGATGCAGCAGGAGAAGAACGGATGGCCACGCCTCCTATAATATGTTGTTATTATAACCATTGGTTGAACAAAATCCACTTATAAGGAAATGATCAAGAGCTGGATTAAAATCTACATGATATAATGCATTTGTGTTGTTCTGAACAGCCCAAGAGCTATTTGAAATGTCAGAAGTTTCCTCCATGTCAACACCCGGCCCTTTATTGATTCAGGGACCACTGACTGAATAACTCTGGGCAACACCATCATTTTGAGCAACGATTATATTAAGCTAGATAAAATAGGGCAATAACTAAAATAATAAATAAGAATCAGGCTTGTTAAAGTATTACAAACCCCCAAACCAGAAATTTAATAATAATAAAATACAAGCTGTTTCTTACGATTACCCTGAGACTGCTTTACGTTTTATTTAGCATTGCATGTCATTTTGGTGTGAAATACAGGAATTTAGTAATGAGAACACTCAGTGATCACAAGTGAAAATGCACAGCCTCACAAATTATCTTGGAAGAAGAAAAACACTTTTATTAAAATAATCTTAGTAATAATTTTATCATCATTACAATTGCAGTGATTCTAATGTTTCTAGCATGTCACCTGTTTATATGTTTGGCAACTCTATTTGATGGAGTATGTAGCTTTTCATTTCTTAAAAAAGCATGTAAACACATCATGGCCATATTCCAGGATGACAAAGCGATTCATTAGGCTCAAATTGTGAAAGAAAAGTTGTGAGAGAGCTTGAAGTCCAGACCTTAAATTCATTGAAAGTCTTTCGGATGTGTTGAAGTAGACTTTACAGAGAGCTTGATTCAATACAAGATCTTGATAAAAAATCTATATACTTCTTGATGGAAATGTTATTTCCATCAAGAGGTGAATCAAATTTTGGTTGTGGCCAAACATATTACATGCTAGAAACATAATAATAATCACAGCAATAATGATCCAGTTATAGACCCTTAATTATTTGCCTATTTAAATCCAAACAGCAAACTTTTTTGATAGGCAGTGAAGTAACATTTATGTTTTTTAATTACTAGGATTTTTGTCTATTAAAGCATCTCAATGAAATACAGTGGCAACTGAAATGTCTACTTTTGACAACTTAACAATGAAAAAAAAATATCTTTGATGTGTTGTAATTACTGTACACCCTCATAATTGTGATCAGTCACATGTTACCATTCCTTTTTTTAAGTGACAAGAACTTGATATTTAACTGAACTGATCTCAAAACGAGAACTGCATCTGTTTCTTAAGAAGAGGCCAGCCCACTCTCTCAGTCAATACACATAAAGAAACTGCATGCTCACACACTGGTATCAACATACAAAGAATTCCGATTTATTCATCAATTTGAAGGTTTAATCACATTTGACCAAGGTGTTAATTTCTTGTGTGGCAAAGGTCTCGTTCCAAGTTGGAAGATCACTCATCATCTGCAGAGCCTGTTTTGTCAATGACCTTTTTCATCCAGCGACGCATACGGAATAAGTGTGTGTAGAATCCATATTTGCCATCACGATCACAGCCCTCACCCCACGACACAATGCCAATCTGATACCACCGTTTATCTGTAGGACTCTGTGGGCAGGAATTGGTTTTAAAAGGACAAGATGTAAAGTTTAGTTGTGTGAGTCCAGCAAACAGAGCTTGACCGGTATTGGTAAATCAAACTTGTTTGAGTAGAGAAGAATACATTATGTTACGATACCTTCATCACAAAAGGCCCTCCACTGTCTCCCTCACAAGCATCACCTCTTTTTGTATCATCTGGCAGGTAACCTATAAAACAAAAGATGAATTTGCAGTGACAACTGAGCACAAAAGCATATCTCACGAATTCTCAGAACCTGAGCTGTCTAGGGTCTAAAGAAGACCATGAAGAATATGATGAGCATTACCAGCACAGAACATGTTGTCAGTGATGATGACCGAGGTGGAATTGCGACAGATGCTCTGTTCCACAATGGGCAAGTGAATCTGTTGCAGCACTGTAGGAAGATTTTTTGGGTTTGATGTCCATGATTCCCTGAGGTTCCCCCAGCCAGTTACACGGCCCTTGAATCCTGCAAACATTAAACTTCAGAAAGAAAATCTGTCAATTACAGCTATGAATAAATTTTAAATATATGCTAAAATGCATTTTCTAACAATGTTGTTGCCCAAGAAAAGATGCTGTTAGTGATTATTACCATCAAAAAAGGTGAACAAATGCATAAAAGGACCCCTTTCAAGAGGTTAGCATCTTTATCTTCTAAATACATATTATTGGTCTTATTGTGGATGATTCATCAGACTTCTCTAATCATGTAGCTTTGCCTCCATCCAATCAACAACCAATGAGTAGCATATATATATATATATATATATTACATTACAACTATTGTTTTTACTTACTTCTTTGCGATACTCTTGGTGGGCAGACAGATAGGGTGGATCTCATTTGTAAAGACTACAGGCTTCTTCATGTGCAGAAGAGCAATGTCTCGGTTCAGGTTTTCTTTCCAGTTATATTTAGGGTGGACAATGATTTCATCAATGGCCACAATCTTTTCAATGCCCCTCTCATACCTGACACAGAGAGAAACAGGAAAGAGTTTAAAACAGTTTAATTTCCTGTAGACTGAGGTTTCTAAATTACTTGGTGTATATTTAACAGCTTTTTGTTGTTGTTTTTTTTGTTTTTGTTTTTTTGCTAATCGTTTTTTCATTAACAAGTAGACATTTACAATTTATGTACTGGTGCGGTCAATTGGGAAAAAAAGGAGGGCTCACTTGGTACGAGAGTGTTTTCCAAGGCGGACGATGATATCATTGATGGTGAAGTTCTTGTTCCACGGTGGGTAGAGAATGCAGTGGGCTGCAGTGAGAATCCATTCATCGCTGATCAGACTGGCTCCACACAGCAGCTCCTGAGGACTACGCTTATATAACATCACCTGCCTGCAAATGACATCAAACATAGTATAAAACACGCAGCATTAGAGGTCAACATAAGTGATGACGGCAAGATATCTGAAAGTTTAAAAGAGCGTATGTGGCATGTATTCACCATGGAGCACTGGCCATTTCAGCCTCCTCTCCTCCCACTATTCTGCTTCCAGTGTATGACATCAGTAGCTCCTTCTCATTCTTATCTTCTTTGTTGATCTTCTCAAACAAGGGGCGCTCTCCACACTCTGACAAAAGGCAGTTTAATATTAATTATCAGTCGATTATAGAGGATATCAAACCACCGCACAACAGACGGTGAAGTATCAGACCTTGTTCTCCATTGCCAAAGCTGCGGGGGCTAAAGAAAGCCTTTCTCTTTCCATCAAGAGTTGATCTCTCTCGACCACCTGCTTCCTCTACAAACTTGTCCAGAGGGGCGTCTGAGAGTGGATGAGAAAGAGAGAGTGACGTACAAGAGTGGGCTTAGAGGCGTGATGATTTATGTATAATGCACTTGGCCTTCCTTAACATCGGACATTTTTTGCTTGATTAAAATGATTAACACTTAATCCTAATTAAAAGACTCTGGTCCAGATGTTACTTTCAATCAAGGTCTAAAGTTCAAGGGAACAAATTCTAGTTGTTATCCTGTAAGTGTTTGAAGAAGGTAGTTCTGCTCACTCACCACACATCTCTAAGTCACAGTAATCAATGGTAATGTTTCCACCCGCTTCCTTTACATAGCACCAGGGACCCTCCATATCTCCATCTGGGTTTCTGCAGTGGTTCTTTACCAGCTGAACTTGAGGCAGAAACTCTTTTCCTTTAATCAAGGCTTGCACTTCTGGTGCACTCCATTGCATACAGGTGCGTCCCCCCATAGACACAGACAAATCCCCTGTGTAGGCCTCCCCATTTCCAGCCAGGCATTTACTCTTCACATAACGCTCTTCAGGTTTCACAGCAGGAGGTGGCGGAGGGAGAACAAGAGTCTCGCCTAAGGAGGAGAGAGTGAGATGATCATGGAGTAGCATAACTTGATGGAATGGAATGCTAAGCATAAAATGTGCAATAAACAGGGCACAAATAGGTGCAATCAGATATGGTAGTACGTAAGTGTTTTAGTAAACAGTCGTCATTTAGCGGATCCAAAGCAACATCAAGTACACTTATTATTATAGCATTATATTATCCTGAGTGACCTGGTTCAATGACACAGCGGTGATGTGTCATCATTCTGGTTGACACTAGTGCAAAGCGTTAGATATTACACCACAGGACATTTTGCAGTAAGATTTTAGTGATTTTCTCTACCGCATTTTGGCAAGCTGCAGGACTCCCTTCTGACCGTCGGGTCTCTTGTAAAACACCAAGGGCCTTCACTGCTCTTATCTGGGTTTCTGCAAAAGTTCTCCGGTAGCTTCAGCTGTGTCACATTAAATTCGCTAAAAATGGGAAACACGTTGGTCATAAGACAAAAGAGCTGCTGCAACATCACTAGAGCCATGTAAAGCTCAATACATGAAAACAAAACAGCATCTTCATTATTGAAATAATTTGTGTTTTTTAAACATAAACCGGTTTTGCCAATCCTGAGAGACGACAGTTGCTGTCAACAAAGAGTGCAGAAGAAGTACATACTGAATCCTGTGGGGGAAGTTGCTTTTCCAGTACTGGCATGACCTTCCAGACTTGGTGACAGATACTTCACCAGCGTAGTTTTCACCAAAATGAATGAAACAGTCTCCTGTCAACAGGGAAATTAAAGTTTTAGAGTTAAAACTAACACCAAAACTAAAAACATACATACATTTTCTTGCTGAAATTAACATGAACTGAAAATAAAAAAGTAAACATTTTATTTCAGCTACTTGCCAAGGAAACACTTCTCATTTCTATTGTTTAACTAGATGTACGAAAAATAACTAAACCTGAAAATAAAATTCATAAAAACCATTTAGACATTCTTTAAAATTAAATAGAAAATGATATGCACACACAAACACACATATATACATAGTAATACAAAAATTAGTAAAAACTAGAACAATGACACAGAAATAACACTGTCAATCAAATATCCATTAATTAATAGGGTTATGATCAGTCACAAGCTTTTACCAAAAAATGTATTTGTGTTGAGTGATTATGAATCACCCTTACCTTCTGATTTCACACATGCTCTCAAACTGCTGATATTTGCTGGTGTTCTGGATAATTTTGTTCCCTCACAGCCTGTGGGAAAAAAAATTAAAAAGTGAAATATATAACATCTAACAGAGTTCCCAGGTTGCCATTTTTTATGTGGAATTGGGCTACTTTTACACTAGCTATTATGGGAGTGCCTTAGTTTGAGTTTTGGTATTTGGGGTAGTTTAATTGGCCGTTGGGCAACCCTGATACCAATACACTTGTTTTAATTTGTATATTGAGCAGGGAAAGGCCAGAGAAAATGCCCTTTGTCCCTGGTTCAATAGCAACTGTTTACACAAAATGTTGTCACTGTTTACACTGAAACTTTTGTAAAATGATGTGTATTCTTACCCAAATATTTCGCCCAAAAAATTTCCTGTGGGAAAATGGAAGAAATCAATAAACATAAGGATTAGAAGGATTTATACCACACTTCAAATGGCAGTAATCTTATAAATATATACGTTCTATACTTATTGTTTTTTATTTTATTTTTTATCCACTGATAGATTTAAATATTTCCATGTTTCAATTGGGGCTGAAGTGTCTTTAACACAAAATGCATTTCTCACCGTTTTATCAACTCTCTCAAACACTTCTCGAGCTTCCTCATGGTCACAAATCTCTTCCACACACTCTCTCTCTAGATTTCCCGGCTTTAACTCCTCAAATCTGCCGTTAGCCCTCTTTGCCCGAATGATCTGAGAGGCTTCCTTATTGTCAATGAACACTGAAGCACAAAAGCCAAAATTTCTCAAAACATCTAGGCTCACATATTATACTATATATTTTCTTGTAATAAATTTGTTCTTAGTATGTTATGACATTAGTCAAAAGGCAGAGAAATCTCAGTAAATTCCTACCGTTATAACACAACGCGAGCTGGAGAACTTGTCCCAGAAGCAAGGAGAGAAGGAGAGGCGCTGGTTTAGCTCCCATTCTTGGGGATGACCGAGTCAGTAATCCTGAAAAGTCTTGGAGCATCTCATCAAATCTCTCACCCACTCAGTTAGAAAAGCCCAGAGCTGCAGTTACTGGAGTCACCAAGTTAATATTGAACTACCAGAGTTCAAAGAGAACAAAGTGTCTGAACTCTTTTCACAAAAAGAGCCCGTCTCTTCTGTATCAGATCTCTTATATCACCGTGGAACATTCTTTGCTTTCTGAGGAACATGAATCAGACATATTTAATGAAAACAAGATAACTAACTCCTAGGATATCCGAATTCAACAGAGAACATATTATAAAAACTCCAATATTTATAACAAAAAGCACTCCTCCATATTTTGTTGTTTAAGAGTAGATACATCTTTGTTACTAATCGAAATAATTAGCTTCCATCTTGAAATTATGACCCTCTTTATGTAGCTGAAGAGCTAGATTAGCTCTTATCTACTGGGTATCTACTTCTTATCGTTTCCTCTAATAATAATCATTATGTTTTTATATAAAAAAGTACATACGTGGTATTTTACTTTAACAGTTGACATGTGAAAGATGTGATAATTCGCCACATAACAGATATATATACTTGAATTTCCTCTTGTATTAGCTCATTTCCCAACACAGCTGTGTTTTGCTGATAAACTTGTACAATGTCTGTATAAACAGTGATGAAACAAGGTCCACTGCGCACAGGAGTCAATATTTACTGATACATGCAGCAAACCCATCTAAGAATCAAAGAACAGCAAGACATAAATTCAACATAGCTTATACATTTATTTCACAACGGTTGTTTTTTCTTTAGTGTGAGACATTATGTAAAGAGTTTGTGTTTGAAAAAACACTTTAGTGTCACACTCACAGGCCTGTCTCTATTTCTACAGTCTCTGCCACAGAACTTAGACCATCCTGACCTTGTAATATGACCAAACAACTATTAGCATCCTGTTCTGGAACTACAATACAGCCACTACTGGTATCATTTTCCTGCACAACTATGCATTCAGCATTAGCTTCCTGTTCCTGAATCTCTATACAGTTAGAAGGCTGTTCTTGCACTACTATACACTTGGTATTATCATTGGAGACAATGATCTCAATGATATTCTCACCGAGCTCACTACATTCAACCCCCTTCTCCGCTCCTTTTTCCAAAATAACTGTGCCATGGTGGTACGCACCAGAGCCCAAAATGGCCCCTTCTGGGTGAGACACCATAGTGAACTCCTCTGAGGCTTGAACGTATGCAACCATCGGTCCCTCTTCAAAACTGCTGCAGTCAGTCCTACCTGGCTCACCCTCTGCTTTCTGGCCTGCCCTTTTGGGTCGACCTCTCGTCGGCAATGCGTGACCAGAGTCCGGGTGATGTTTGTGCGACTGCAGATGCCGCTGTAGACTCTGCATCATTGTGTATTTGGCTCCGCACACCTGACAAACATGTGGCTTCTCTTCCAGGTGAGACTTTAGGTGGCGCCGGAGTTTGGTTGCCATTGTGTACCTTTTCCCACACTGTTCACATTTATAGGGCCTGTCTCCTGTGTGCAGGCGTTCATGGGCCCGCAACGTGTGAGGGTCCCGTAAAGCCTTACCACAGACAGGACACAGATACACCTCACCCGTGTGTGAGATCAGGTGCCGGCGCAGCTCGGGAACTTGAGAAAAGCACATTTCGCAGTGGTCGCACTTGTAGGGTTTCTCTCCGGTGTGGATGCGCATGTGTCCCAGCAGATTGCCACGTTGGCGAAAGCTCTTGTCACAGTGCTGGCAGACGTACGGCCGTTCTCCCGTGTGCAGACGCATGTGGTTCCTCAAAGAGCCAGAACTGGCAAGTTCTTTACTGCACTCTGGACACTTGACCTTGGGAGCCTGGTAGTCTGGCTCTTTTGTCCGATGGACTTCTCTGTGGACGCGTAGCGAGAGCCGGCGAGCAAAAGCTTTCCCACAGATGTCACAGACGAATGGTTTCTCGCCTGAGTGGAGAACCTGGTGCTCCTTGAGGTCCCGTTTTAAGCCATAGCTTTTGTCACAGTGCTGGCATTGAAACGGCCTCTGACCGCGATGCATTAGCAGGTGGGCTTGGAAGCTCTCCTGTGAACTGTATTGTTTACCACACTCTGTGCACATGTACGGCTTTTGGTTTTGATGTGTGAATTTGTGTTTCTTGAGATGGCACAGCTGAAAGAAGCTCTTGTCACACTCGTAACATTTGTACTTCCTCTCTCGGATAATGAAGTGAGGAAAATCCTGCTCATTGTGCTCAATGCTGGAATCCTCATTATTATACAATGTCTGCATTGTGTCGTCTTTGTTATTCAAGAGCTTTTTCTTGCTGCTTAGGTCTGACCTGTTTATTGGATCTTGTCTTTTGCAGATACGGATGGCTGACGAGTGCACTTTTCGGGGTTTAGCGGCAAGGCGAGAGCTGGCTCTTAGGCTTCTCTCTGGCTTCAGATGTTCTGATGAACTCTGGGCTTGTGATGTATTCACACCGACACTCTGAGTCTCTTCTCTTGCATCGATCTGCTTAGCTTCACTCTCCCCGTGTGCCTCATCCACCCCATTCTGCTCCGGGACACTGGATTTACAGGCTCTAGAGTCCTGCACAACATTTTTCCTCTTGATCGGAAGTTTTGTATTCTCTAGTGGGGCAGGATCTGTTACAAGACAAAAGTTTCACATATTTTCAAAAGCATTACATTATATCATGGAGCTCTTACACAGCACAAATATCAGGTATAAACTTACATGAACAGCCAGAGCGGTGATCTAAAGTGATGGCCTCTAGGGCTTCATCTTGATCTTTGTTTGGTCTACTAACGCTTTCAGAGGCTTTTACTTGCAGAACTTCTTCTACAAAAGAGGCTTCTTGTTGATCTTCCGAGAGGAGCAGTTCTGTTCCTGGTTGAATGTCCCGACAGACCCTGAGGCCCAATCTTCCATCCACCTCAAGTACACTGACATTGCTCTCTTCCTCACTTTGAGTGCTGCAGGCAAACCTGTGGAGGCAGTAAAACAAGTCTGATTATATAATGTATTGATATGCAAGATAGTAACTGTTCTAAATATAATAATTAATTCATTCTGGCTTAGGGCTATTGCGATAATTTATTAATTGCCTAGTCGCGGTTATTATATATAATCGCATGTAATATATTTTATTTATTTATATATATTAATGTTAATTATATATTAATTTTATTTTATATTATATTTAACCGCAATAAATAAGCAGTTTAAATTTCTATCACATTTTGCCATAGTCAAATAGTCAAACTCTTCCCTCATGCAAAATGAAGGTTTGTTGGTTTAATTTCATACAGCACTTTATAATATATTTATTATATCATAATATATTATATAAATATACATTTTCACATCTTTAAAGTAAATCATGTGGGCCTAAATTATTATAATGTACATTACTATATTACGTACTACTTCAAGTATATATATATGTATATATATACACACACACACACATTAATGCATGAACAAAACAGAATTAATCATCAGCACAAAACTCATGATAGTGAAAGGTCTATTCTGGAGAAACTAACCTCATCCAGAACATTTCCTCAGAGATTTTTCCTTTGAACACATTTTGGCATGTATTTTGCAACCCCTGGAGAATAAGAACACATATTTGCTATAGCTATTACTTATCAAAGAAACATCTTATTTAGCTCTAAAAACCGCTTTTGTAGTCCCATTTGAACATAGTAATGCTAAAAACATATGTGCAATATCAGGTGAGAAGTAAATTAAGTAAATGCTGCTAATGTCTTGAAGCACATTTGCTGTAGTGGTGCTAAACAAACAAACCTGTCAGCTGTATGGTTCAAAATGAAATTTAAATACACAGTGGTATGCATACCTCCTCTTTTTCCTTCCTGGTTATTTTGTCAGGTTCTTCCAGACCTAGCAGAGTGCCTTTCACTAGCACTCGCCCAACACACCACAGACCCAACTGTCCATCTTCAGCCAGAGAAGGACCCAGGGTGAGCCCTCGAGGTATTGATCCCAGCACACTGTGGATGGAGTCTCTAATGTTCCCGGAGCCTTTATGCCTCCAAAAGTCTGTTGCCACTAGATTAAAAATAACAAACACCACAATAAGTCAAAACAGTACTCACATGCTTACATTTTGAAAGTTGTAGTGACATGCAAGGGTGACAGCACTTACAAAACTAACAACTAATACTTGATGAATAACTGATATTTGGCTGTGCATTTACATATCCTTTTCATTATGTTATGTATTTTTCTTCCAATGTCTTTATTTTCTTATCTTATATTGTTGCTTTTCATACCCATAAAATATAAATATGTCTAACACTGTTTTAAGGAGAGTCCCTTATAATTTACTATGGTTTTACAGTAATAATAAGAATCATGGCTTGTTGACAATAACAATTAATGCTTGTTGCGATTCGAATAAATGCAGTCCTTAATTTGAAATACACAATTTTCATTTTTTTAATGGTAAATTCAAGACTTTAGTTTTCCTCTGTTAGTAAGTCTATAAAGCAATATGCAGTATGTAATCTAGAAAGTATTATGGAGAGCAGAGCTAGCTGATGACAAACACGTTATGGAGTAAACAGCAATTTCCAATAGATCTTCTGAAAATACGTCTTGTTTGTTTTGTTTTTGCTGTGTACGTTATGTTTAAAGCGTCTTTATAGATGCAGGATGTGCTAAAACCCAGCGTTCATCGAACAGAGAACTGGTCGAATCTGCAAACATAAACATGAGATTGACAAAAAGTTTTCAACCAACTCAGGACTATATTTCCTCTGCCCACTCGAGGGTCTTGTTTATCCACCCAAAAACTCCGGGAAAATTATCGTTCTCCAGCCAACTGTGCATCGACCGGAAGTCAGGTAGTTTACTGTTACAGAGAAACGGTTCCCTCTAGAAACAACTACCGCTGCAGTGCAGTCACTCTCTCCAAATAAAGCGGAATGTTCGTTTAGGTTTGAATGTATGTCAATATAACAATTTCTGTGCATGTTAATAAAGATATTCATGACTGTGATTTAACAGTATGAATTTACACATGTTGGCAAAGTGTCTGCGTCCTTTATTTTAACTACAGAAATAAAATATACTGTTCCTGATAGTCAGTCGACGTGCATAAATGTTGCTATATGGTTATCTGTGTATTAAAATAAATTATTTATAAACATTAAACATGACATTTGCTTTCGTTTGAGATTTTTTTCCTGGTTGTGAATGGAGTAGTAGTGTGTATGATATTTTTCTGAGATTTTTTTTTTTTTTTTTTTTTTTTTTTTTTTTTTTAATCAAAAAGATTTCAGAAACAACACAAAGGCAGACAAACTTTCTAGCGCATGATGGCGCTAGAGACAGATCTCTAATGTAGGCTATGATGTCTATGGGCTATATGCCTTCCCTTCAGGAGGGAGAGAGGAGTAGCCTACAGAAAAATGTTTCTGTGGATGTTTTGGGGATGAAAAGAAAGGGACAAGTATAGTTTAAAGCTAAAATACCATCTATTGTTTTCTGATTTACCAATATTGTGATGTATTTTAATCTGGTATTTTGAATGTTTCCACGCTGGTTTGCCTACAGTGTCTGTACCAACACAAACACTAAAAAACTATAAGATCTACTGCTTGATCATTCTACATGATTTAAATTTAACAAGTTGTAACTGGTCTACGTTCATTTAGTTGCAAATGTACAAAATTCCAAAAAACAACAACAACAGCTCTATCACTCCATCATCCTCTTAGAAACTAAACAATTCAGATTATTCAGATTAATCTGATTATTATTTGCTACTTTTGTATTTGGGCATAATGATGTAAGCATTTTGAAGAAAGTGCTTTGAAAGTAATGGACTTTTAGATGATGTAAGTGACCCGGCCTTCTTTGCCATGAATGTGAATCTGTTAATGGATGGAGATACAATATCGTAGGCTAATAAAAGAAATAAATTACAGTAATCTAATATGAACAAGTTTGTGGCTAAGGGCCACATTTTCCTTTTGTTATGCTACATAAAACAGATGTTGCAGTGTGATTTAGAATCGACAACTACATTACTATTCTTTTTTAAAGTGATTCAAAATTTAATTTTTTGAATTTAATTTTTTTGAATTGTAAGGAAAAAGGAATCCCTGCATTCCATGTAAATATGAAATGATGGGAATATGTACATTTTAATGTGTTTAAAGACAAAAGTCATTCAAAGACTGTAATACATGGTTATAGGACTCAGTGAGTGATAATTAAAATAAAATGTAATGAGTTCTTCGGGAGCTGATTAGATGCAATGTTGAGAAAAACACTTGTTAAAAGTGAAAGGATTTGTGTGAATCCAGTGATCAAAAGCTGTGGTTCTCAGTTTTCAGTGATAGGCTCATGACTAGTGACGGGTCTGTATGTGCAGTTTCACAAACCTGCGAGACTTCTGAACGTATATTAGGAGTAGACTTTTATAGAAAGGAAAGTTTAAGACACAACAAAGAAGTAGAATCAATGAGTTGTGGATAATACTGGCATTACTGACATCTGAATATTTTATTTATTTATTTAACCTTTATTTAACCAGGCTTTATTTATCATGTAATCAATACAAAAGTTACTGTCTGATTACAAATATTTTTAAAATGTTATGTAATCCAGATTACATGTAATCAGTTACTACCCAGCAGTGATCAGAAACTGTTTACATACCACAGAATGGAACCAGGTGTTTGGAGGGAACTTGGAAGGGCTTGACAGGTTTTCATAGGCCAAAACAAGAAAAGTCTGTTTGGAGGTGGAGCAAGTTATTACATTTTACAGTAATTAACAAAAATAAAAATACCAAGACAACCATGTTTATTTTATATAACAAACGCCAGTGAATCATGCACATGAGGCAAAGAGTGTGCACAATGACACATGGCAAATTTGTTGGTTTCAGTATGCTTTTTACATTTAATTGACATTAATTTTGACCATCAGAGTAGAACAACTTCTAAGAGGACACATTCAGTCGCAGTGCATATCTTAAGCAGCTAATGCTTGTTCTCTACTTGTTAATGTGTTTGTCTCTGCATTGATTTTCTATCTGTTTGTTTCTGTGTTTTTTCTTCCTTCATTAGCTGTTACTTTCCCCTTATCCCCGTCTCTGTCTCCTTGCAGTTATTGATCTCACAACTCTGGTAAAATTGATCAAACAGCCTTGGGTTTGTCGAATTGTCAAGGACTTGCACATCTTGTCTCTGTTAGTCATGAGTTGATTGTCGAGGATGAGGAGATGGTCTGAAACCAGTCACTCTGTAAATTACCAACCAGCCCTCGTATTGAATGCAGAAATGATCTTGATCACTCAGCCTTCTCACATCACCGTGGCAACATGGATCAGTTTAACGCAGGAGAGGCTCAGAGGGCAGATTGCTTCTGAGCCTCTCCTTCACCGCTTCACCGCTTCTTTTTGTACATTAAAAACAGAGAAACAGGGCTTTCAAGGAACCTGACTTCATTATTGTCTGAATGGAGCCACACTCATATTTTGAATGAAGATTGTGACCATACGTGCTTAAGACGTGTACATTATGGAGGGAGATTTCAAGTGGTCAAAAACTGGATCCTTTCGTCTGATTACTGTTGTTTACTGACAAAGCCTCTCTTTACTTTATAAATATGTTTTATGGAAGTTTGTTCACATTATTTTAACTGATGGTTGTACATGCAGTGCAGTCCAAATGACCATTAGGGAAAAAAAAATCTATTTTGAATTTAACTGAACTTCCCCGAACCCCCCATGTCATAAAATTGCACTCTGCCACATCTTTACATGCATTGTGTCTCTGTAAATCAGCCTGTCAATGATCCTGTCTAGTATACATCCTCACATATACACTCCACATTTTATTTAATTAAATGTACACTACTCAAGCAATTATCCCTAGCCTATTGGAGAGAAAACAAGTGAGTCACAAAGATGAATTGTTCATTTAGATTTCATGCCATGGTGAATTTAAGAGTGTTTGCGTGCATTCAGGATGTTCTGCTCCTCTCCCTCTGTCTCTGTTTGTTCCAGCTGATACCACACAAAGACAATGGAGAGAAAGAGACAGATGATATGATATAAAGCAGGTAGTTTGATGCAGTAGCCTTTTCTCTCCTTGTTTTGTCTGACAGCAATGCTCATGCCTCACTTCACTCAGCATCTGAAAGGAATATTTTCTGGGGCATCTTTTCCCTCCATTTATATTTCATGTGTTGTTTGTATTGCAAAACATACGTATGAATTCATTAGTCTGAAATTTCTTTTCATTCTGTTTCTCATTCATATTGTGTTTAAGCATGCTTGCTAGTGACAACAAGCTTAAAGTAAATTATTATGTGACGTGTTATAGTGTGTTCACATTTTCATACATTCACTTACACACACAGCTCCTCCTGGAAGAGCGAGCCAGCACAATCATTTTTAGCTCTGGTAGGGCAATATCTAGCAGGTGGGAGTTTTTTTAACAGTGGGATTATGTAAGAACCTCATCAGTGATGCATTGCAGTTACTGCCATTTTCAAGGCTGCCAAGCACACAGACACTGAACCTGTCCATTCTGATTTTACAGAAATAATACTACTGTGCCCTGCTGTGTCCACCAGTAACCACACAGAACACATTAATGACACTGTTTTAGGATGAGCGGGAGAAATGCAAGGTAAAAGAAAGGTGACTTTAATTGGCTCTTATCAAGTGCCGCTGCTGTCACCTGTGTTTTCGCGCTCTCCATTTTGTTTTCCATTCTCTCTCTCTCTCTCCCTCTCTGATACATTCATCAGTGTGTGTTCATTTGGTGTGGTTTGTGGGAGGTGCTGTTGGCCTGGATATCTGTCACTTCCTTGCTTCCTCTTTCTCCTCTGTGTGTCATCTATCATGCCTGAACATCTATTAATGGATCCATCTAACCTCTGAAGCAAACACATGAGAAATAGCACATTTTGAGAAAAGAGTTTTTATTTCACTCCAACATAGGTTATTTGTTTCAAGCATATCTGTGGGTTAAAAATAGAAATCCATTTCTGTCTGTATGAATCAAGCAGTAAGTCATACAGATGGATCAGATTTCAATGATTAACAGTGATCCCTCTCTGGTAAAGTATCAAGCACAGAAATGATGTAAATCCGATAAACAATGCGCCGAAAAGATGGCTGAAAACTGTCATATGGCTACAGCTGCATACAGGTGAGTGATTTGCCATGTGGTTGAATGACTTTTGTGTTCATTTTAGCACAAAATATGCATTCGTTCCGAAGAAGGGTTTAAAATGTGATGCATACAATTCGTTTTAGTGCCATTTGGATGCATTGGTTATATGAAGCAGTTGTGGTTAGTATTTGTGTATAGGCACAATGTATAGTTTTTTTCCCGCCACAAGAGGGCGCAGTTTCCAACAATAACAAAGGCATAGGTTGATGACGCAGGAATGAGCTGAATGTTTCTTAACGTAAGACGAATTCAACTTGTGAGGAAACGCAGCGCTTCTTCTTTTGGTCTAACGTTACGTTACACTAAACAGCTTTTTGAATGTGTGTTGAAAGTTATAATGTTATACTACGTGTTAGTTCGTAAACTAGCAGTAAGCTAGATAAGGGCTCTGGGTTCATCTGACCACATGATATTCTCCCAAACCTCTTCTGGAACGTCCATATGCTCTCTGGCAAAATTCAGACGGGCCTGGACATGTACTGGCTTAAGCAGAGGGACAGGCCTGGCACTGCAGGATTTGGAGGGATTTGAGTCCCTCTCGGTGTAGTGTGTTACTTATGGTAGCCTTTGTTACTTTGGTCCCAGCTCTCTGCAGGTCATTCATTAGGTCCCTTCGTTTAGTTCTGGGATTTTTTCTCACCGTTCTCATGATCATTTTGACTCATTTTGACATGGGATAAGACCTTGCGTGGGAGATTATCAGAGGTCTTGCATGTATGTCTTCCATTTTCTTATAATTGCTCTCACAGTTGATTTTGTCAAACATTTTTTCTCATTTTGTCTCTCATAGTTGCCTCTAAATACTTTTTGGTCCCACTGTAACAGGGAAAACCTGGACTGCCAGAAAATTCCTTCATTGGCGGGAAAAAAAGTTACAAATATATTTGACAGACAGAATATTTCAATCAAAAATTCTATATAACTCTGCGTCTAAACAAATAAAAAACACAGTAAGGTCACTTTACGATGGTCTCTCCCTATCTAAGTAGGTGGTACTCGGCCAGAATACGTTGAAATGAGGACCGGTGTTTATGCCGCAAGTCAAAAGTCTGGCTTCGCAAGTATATATGTATGAACCAATATTTTCCTGAGGCAGTTGTGTCTCTTAGAGCGATTGACAGTTGCTGACAGGGCTGGGAGTTCAAGAACGTGCTTAAAAAGAGTGAGCGAGCTTTTCTGGCTCTTGTTTTTTACAGACAGTACTTCTCGTGTTATCTCTTTTGCTAAACCCACAGGTGTTTTCAAATGCTGCTCATGTCCTCTCCTCTAAACACCAGCTGAGGCCACGGTCTCCATTCTCCCCACGTTGTAGCAGCATGGTAAATGGCTCGGTATATCACTAGGTTATTATGACAATATTCATTCTTGGCTCATTCATCTATGACCGTTTAAGACGTGACGAATGGTGGCGCTTCAAAATTAAATGTGCTCTTCACAATTAAATATGCTCTCTTGATTCAAAGTGACCTGGAGGACAGGTTTTTTTCCAAGTTAGGCCTAATTTCGCAACGTACCATGTGCAACGTCAAAGAAAAGCATTAAAAACGTGACCCATACGGATGAACGCTATAATCACACCATAACTCAGTGGAAAGAAGGGACACAGATCATGTATTAGTGGCCACGCTCCAGACCAAACAAATGCAACCTTCTTAATGTTTTCGAAAAACTATATAAATCAACATATAGAGCTTTACAGGCTTGACCTTTTAACCTCGTGGTTTATATTCTCAATACATTTCTTCTCAGTATAAGTAATTTGAAACATTTGGCAGATGGCCCACTGACATCACCTTTTTTGCAAATATTATCAGAGGCAATAACTTTGAAAAATGACACAAAAGTAAACACCTAGCTGTGTTGCAGCATGGAGAAAGTTATCTATCTGTAATAAACTGTGTTTTTTGGAATGAGTTTGAAAGCTATGTTTAAGGACACTGAGGTAGTCACGGCATAATGTGAACCGGCTTTTCCCGAAACGTGTCCTCATCTCACATCTGACATTCCTGCAGTAATTAGCTGAGGCAGACTGCTTTCTTCCAGAGCTTTCAGGAAGTGGTTTTGCCGGGGCTAAATATACATTAGAGTGTGTTGTTTCAGCCCAAGTAATGTAAATGAAACAGGCATTTATCAGGTGGCAGGGGATTTATGGGAACAGATCGCACCTTCTTCAGTGGCTCGGCTCCCGGACACTGTGCCAGGAAGACACACAGAGAGACAAATGTAAATGCTAGCCATTTCACAGAATTTCAAATCTAAATTTAACCGAGGATCTGTGTCTTTTTTCATTAACGTTGCACATGTACAAAGCTTTTAATAGCTTTTAAAAAAAGGGAACAGTGTGTAAAAGACAGTCCAGCTGGCAGGGGACATTCACATTCCCTAAAAGTTTGGTTAATGTTTTAAAGAAAACATTTGAATGTAATAGACTGTTTTAAAGATGTTTTCCCATTTCCAATAATGTTCCTTTAAGGTTAAATGTAAACTAAGATATATCGTTTTAACTGTAACATGTTGAGGATGTTTTAGGAATGTTGTTGAGATAACTATAGTTATCCTTGGGCCACATCTGTAATTTGATTGAGTCATTGAAATGATTCTCTATTGAATTATGAATTATCTCTATTGAGGGATCTTTGTGAAGAAACATATCTTTTCTAAGAATCTGAGGATTCAGAACTCCAGTATCTTCTGACTGGAAGATACTAGGAAAGAAATGTTTGGGAACTCATGATTATGATTTAGCATATACTCAGAGACGCTCTCATCTCGACACACAATGTTCCTGGAGATGGAAGCTTCTTAATTCCCATTTATTGGGCTGAAGACAAACGTTCAGCATTAAGACCTTGAATAATTCATCCCGAAATCAGTTGTGACGTTACCCATTTTTATTTTTCTGAAAAGACCATTGTGTTGCTCTGACCAGGCTCTACAAAAGGTTTCAAGTCATGACCAAAATGTGCTCTACATCCTGATGCCTTTGGCTGAAACTTAAATACGTTATTAGAATGCAAAATGTCCCTACTGGCAGAGAGATATCATTGAAATAGTTATCCGGAGAAAAAAAGAAGAATAAGCTGTCTCTGTGGAAGCTTTAGACTGTATAAGCAGTGAAAAGATGGTCTTCGAGACTCCATTGATGTTTTGGGTGCAGCTCCAGGCAGGCTGGTATCCTGATGCGACTCCTCGTTCGCCCCTCTCTCTCTCTGGATCTGAAAAAGACAGAGTAGATCTACATAAGCCGGTGAATATTTGATAATCCTCTTCTGACAGCCCGAACCAGGTGAGGAGAAACTGAAATCGGCTAATGAGCACCACCGGAGAACCCGCACACGCATTCGCATTACAGTACCCATTCCCAAATGCAAAACACAACAGCTGGCCGCTTCCTCGGTTACATTCGAACACTGTGTTAACGCTGAGTTTCGTGGCTGGTTGATGGCTGTCAGTGGGCGAATGTCATTGCAGCTGTCAGTGAGACTGTAACGGCGAGGGGTGTTAGAGGAGAACTCCCTAATTCACAGCTATCAGTTGGTGTGAGCTTCCCATGCCACTGCTAAAGCCCAGTTAGGCCCGTAAGAAGAGCGGAGATGGCCTGCTGACAACCAAGAGGGGAGGAGGGATTTAGAGAGGATGCTGGGATAGGCTGCTCATCTTTAGCCTTACCCAGCTGACAAGATCAAGAGATCAGCCATAGCCAGGCTGGCTTTCTCTTTTCCTTATACATCCCTTGTTATCTACCTCTTATCGTTCTGTGGATCTGCCCATCCACCTCTTGCCCTCTTCAGAGTGTCCTCTTTCACACCGACCGCTGGCCCGGCCCGTCTAATACACCGCTATTATTCTCTTTCTCGCTTGCTCTTGGTTGTAACAGGCCACAGGAATAGCCTCCATTCACATAATCCAAGGTGTTAGATTTGTAATTTTCTACGACTGAATGAGCCTTTGTGTGTGATCGTGCATGTAGGTGTGTATAAGAGTCCACGGAGATGGTTTCTATATAGGAGTATAACCTCCTTGCTCACAAACATAAGAGGTATACTATCTTTAAATCAAGTGCATATGAAAAAAAAGTAATGTGCATTTAAAAAAAAAAATGAAATTATAAAAAAACCTAATTTGTTTTCTGAATGCATCTATTTACCGTATAGAGCTTGATCCACAGTTGTAGCTACTCATATATGTGGCCAATTATTCTAGTTAGTTTTTTGCTTATTTTATATGGCTGGATAAGCATAATGAGAGAGCAAATATAAGAAAATTCATTACACAAATGTGTGAGTGAATAAAATGTAACAATAATCAATGCAAAGCAAGTGGTTCTATCTCTAAAATCTGATTAAAGTAGTCACGTTGAGTTTAATTTTATTTTAATCTGCCTAAAGTTGTTACTGTATGTTTGAATTTGGTAAACATTTAATATAAATAATAAAAAATATATATATAA